>OX596380.1:203686512-204286512 GCA_951394425.1 Tipula unca
TATTGCAATTGCTTTCACGTACGAGAGCCCTGTATGGTTGGCACGAAAAAATAAATGGGATCAAGCTAAGAAGGCGCTGACATGGTTACGAGGTGGTGAAAAATACGCAAAAATTGAGATCGATCAATTAAAAGTTCGGCTGCAAAGGGAACAGGAATTAAACGAATTAAATAATCGCAAAGAGAATGAAAGCTTTTTTGTATTGATTAGAAAACCTTCGGTTCTCAAACCAATGATTATACTGAACGGGTTCAACCTGCTACAAATAAGTTCGGGAACATATTTGATCATAGTATATTCCGTTGATATTATTAAGGAATTTGGCGCGGACGTAAATGCTAAACAAACCGCAATCTTTACAGCGATCACTCGACTTTTTTTTGCATTCTTCTTCTGCTACCTGCTGTATAAAATCACGAGACGTTCGATTGTTATTATCGCGGGGTTAGTCTCGGGCATCAGTTGTTTTATACTCTCTACCTATCTTATCATACGTAGAGGTGAACCAAAATCTGTACTAGATTTGTATATAGCCGGAGTATGTATGGTTGTTTATGTTTCGGCTAGCACCGGTTTCATGTCACTTCCCGGTGTACTAATCGGTGAATTACTACCGGCCAATGTACGTGGCCGTTTTGGAGGCTACGTTTATACATTCCTTAATTTATGCATGTTTGGGTCTGCTAAACTATATCCACATATTCAACCTGATTTAGGTTCAGCTGGGACATTTATCCTATTTGGAGTCGCATCATTTGGAACTGTTTTACTTATGTATTTCATGCTACCAGAAACCAAAAACAAGACGTTACACGAAATCGAGGATTACTTTGACGGTGACAATTGGTTTTGGGCAAAACGTGATAAAAATATTGATATTAAAAAATAATTACAACAACAAAAGTGTATGTACATAGTTTTATTTTTGTATATAGTTACATTTGTGTATTAGTATTAAGGTTTGGGATGCTACAGTGATTTGGCTTGACCACAAATTAAATTGTATAAAGTGAATGCATCCTTAAATTTTTGATCGAAGTATATTTATATGTAAGTATGTATGTATGTATATAGAGAGAAATAATAAAGTTTATTTAATTTTTAAAAATATTACATTAAATTTCTGGTTTTCATGTTAAGTAACTCAAATCATGAGAGAGTGCACGCAAACAATAAACAATACGAAGGTAAATTAAATTTCTAAAGTTATTGAGAGTGTTAAGTTACAAAACTGAATGCATATAGGATGTATTATTGGGTACATAAGTACAAAAATTAGAGCAGATATTATAAAGAGAGTAAGTATTTACAGGGTTTCGATAAATTGTGGAGCTTGTTCCTTTCCATTTCCATTAATTTGTATAAAGTACTGTCCTTTAAGTTAGTTTTCAGCAATGAAATTATAATGACCAACAAAAACTTTAATGGAATGGAGTTCATTGAAATTTCTCAAATTAATATCGATGATGTAGTATATAAACAAGAGAACCTCCGTAAATGCATTGCACAATTTTATATAATTTCATAAAATTTTTAGATTCTCTTGCCGCCCTCGATAGCACAGTAAGTAGCGTGCTTGCTTTGTTATTCGAGGGCCTCGGGTTCGATTCCTGATGGTGACCAAAAATCACGTTTGGGTGTTTTTATTGTGTAAGTATATGTGTTTGTCCGCGTATTGCACCGTGGGCCCATTAGTGGCATTGAGTGCTGGAGTAATCCGCCCAATTTTATTTTTTTTTTTTTTAGATTCAATAGTTATAATCTGAAAATTTCAAAAATCCAACTTTCACAAAATATCAATTGAATACCAATCTCAATATTTTAGTTTCACGATTCTGAAATCTAAATTCTGAAGATTCTATTACTATAGATTTCCAATTCTCAATTCTAAGAAGCATGAAACCAAAATTTTATATTGTGTACTCAACTAAAATTATATTAGAAAGGCGAGTCCCCGACCATGTTTCAGGTAAATCCTGCAAGTTATTATCAGCTGAGAAATATAAAGTAGAAATAATATTCAATTCAAACTTACCACTGCGTAACACTTCCCTTCAAATTATACAATTTACAGTTCGTCGAAACATTGAAATTTTTGCTCATACATAATGTCAACCCCCCAAGTATAACAAGACGAAATTTAAAATTGAGCTATTGAGCTATCGTGTTTTCCTTCGATTTATGACGAAATAATCGAAAGATAACTTTATTGTGATTTTTAAACATATTGGTTGCATCGAAAGTTGAAGTTAATGATAATGTAGGTTCTAAGAATACAAGATACAAATCCGGACAATCCAAATTTTTTGCATGACGTAGGAAACCCAATTTATTTTCCATCTCCATCAAATTCTGATTGTTCTTCATGTGTGTCTTTATTTGCCTTGGCTCCAATATAATGTAAAGGCATTAAAAAATACCCACGCATTGCCGATATTGTTTTGCTTATATAGGATAGGAATTTATATACGATATAAATTTTGCTTTAGCTGTCATATATTTCAAATAATCAAATTTGGCCTTTAATGATTAATATTGTTCCTTTCCTTATGTCACGGTAGAAGTAAAAAAATTGATTTCCCACGATTTCTAATGATTTTATTGAGGAAATGGAAATATTTCAAGCAGCAATAAAACCATAAAAGTAAATTGTGATCCCGATGCTGTAGGTAAACATCATTTCTAATGTGATGGAAATAATTTAACTTTGTTATGATGCCTTCGTCATTAGTTCGGATGGACTTAACAAAGACCATTTAGTTTTCCCATAAGCTCAAACTTAAAAACGCTCAGGTCAGGTACAAGTTTCGCAATAGGTTAGAGTTAAATCATCACACAAAGGTGGTGCCTATTCCATTTGAAAGTATACATTTCGGTGATGTATCTGGAGGTGCTGATCTATTATATGCATTTCGCTCTTTTAGGCATTACACAACAGTTGATTTCCTTCGGGTGAAAAAACGCAAATTAAAAAAAACGCAAGTTCATATTCTTTATCTCATAAGCCAAAATAAACATTCGGATGGAGTAACAGCCCCGTTTTGTCACATGCCCAACATCGAATTTTCCTAATACCTTGGTGTCCTGTCGCTCCTCCTTGGCCAAAACTTGATGTTCGTTGCACAGGAGATCGCGATCTTGGTATTCTAAATCTTACTTCACGGCAATCTTGTGAAATGTGGCCGATCCTATTACATGCCCAACACATTATTCTACTTCCACCTTCCCTGAATCTTGGTGCCGACTGCTCGATGTTCGTTCTCACATCCATCTTCTCTCGTCGCACTGCAAGGGACGGTTTTATGATAGCCTGTGCAGTCTCGTTTATTAATTAACACGCAATGGTCTCGGCGAAAGTCGTTTGCTTTCCGCGTCTCTGGATCCCGTATTCCATCAATGAACGCGTCCATCTTAATCTTCTCCATGTAATCGGGAGACGTATTTGTGTGTGCCAAATGCGCTAGTCGCTCGACCGCAGATGAATACTCCTATAGAGTCTCTCCGAGCTATTGATATCGGCTCTTCAGCTCCATCCGATACATTTCAAATTTATGGTCACTTCTGTCCTTTCCATCCAGCGCCTTCATTATTTCGTTGTAATTATTACGGTCATATTGCGGAATAGTCTGCAGTGTTTCAGCCGCTTCCCCTTTTTGAGCGACTATTATAGCTGTTCAACGATTTGCGTCGTTCCACCCATTATTAAAATTGGCCGGAACCCACGAGGATTAAGCACTCAATGCCACAAAGGCCCATGGTGCAAATCCACCCATTATGATTGACGATTGTTTCAAATTGAAACTTGAAAACCGCAAACGATGTTGTACCATCAAATATCGGTTTAAATTTCATCGGTTGAATTGGCTGAGATACTGGCGGCGCTGTTCCGTTAACTTCGATACATAGAAGTTTCTTCTCGAAGCCTAGAACTTTCTGTTCTAACCCTTGGATGTCCTTTTGTAATTTCTGTTCAATTTGCTCTACTTCGTCATGTAAAATGGTATACATCTCTAGAAATTGCCCATCCATTTTGTTATTGACTTCACCCACTGCGTTTAATTTTCTTCATTTCCTGATTTAATTGGCTACTGGACTTTTCAACTGACTTTTCAATTGATTTTTCAATAGGCTGTTGCATTCCCAAATTAAACTGTTCCATTCTCATCATAACAGTCATTAACTGCGCCATATCGAAATTTCCAGTTTGCACCGGCTCTGCTTCAACCACTGCACCCGCATCCTCTTCCCCCTCTTCTGTGTGGTCGGAAAATGTTGATTCGTCAAAATTGTAACTAGCCGGATCAATGCCCTCATCGCCAATGCTTAAAGTAATCGTTGCTTCAATACATTTTTCTGACCGGCCGTTGCCAAACCACGCCGCTCCAACTCCTCCATTAAATCGAAAATCTTTAAGTCGTCTAGAAGCCTAGAATCATCTTTTAATTTACAATCCTACTCCTGTTACCAATTGTTACGTTTTTGCCCTGTCAAACAAGGTTCGATCACTGGATTGTGAATAAAACAAACGATGTGAATTCTAAATAATACAAAATTAGTGTCTAGACTATACTTGAACAGTCTAGACACACCTACTTTAAAAACAGTTTTACGTTTACGGTAGAGTCTCTACTCAAATAGAGATCGCCACGATTGTCATAATATTGTTACGATCATGGCGACATCTCTGTGTGAGTAGCGACACTATCGTTAATGTAAAACTGTTATAAAGTAGAAAAGTAGATGTGTCTAGACTAATCTAGACTAATCGAATATTGTGGAGATTTCTGGAAGTTTAGAATATTTGGTATAAATACACGATCATTTAGGAGATTATTAGTTGTATTTTAACCGTGAGTGTGCTAATAGTAATAAAAAGGAAAAAGTGAAGTTAAGTGTTTATAAAGTAAAATACTCGCGAGCAGTCTAAATTGAAAAATTTGGTGTGTAATAGAAAAACTATAATCATCAATTTAGAAAAGCTTGCGATTTAGCCGAAAATATTGGCGTGAGGCACACAGCATTAGTTGTGTTTTAAACGAGATAGTGCTAGTAGTAGTAAAAAGGAAAAAGTGAAAGTTAAGTGTTTATTAAAGTGTAATAAAGTAATTATTGTGAAACTAAATAATTAAGTGAATAAGTGAATTGAGGAAATTAAGTGTTTGGTGTAATATCTTGTTAATAAATAAATTTTGTGCCATCTAGTCATTGAACCTTGTTTGACAGGGCTAAAACGTAAGAAACGTTCTAAATAAATACTGTTGAAATTATGAATTAGCTCACATTAGACATAACCTGTCAGTATGTGAACATTGAAAAACATAGCCCTGGTTTTCTCTTTTATTTTCGCTACGTAATTTGACTGATATTCGATTTTGATTTTTGTCGAGAGTTCATATATTATTTGTTATAAACGCATAAACCCATAAAAAAGCGAGTTTGAATATATTTTTATTGAATATTGTCTAGAAAGGTGATAAAATTTAATTCGTTGCATAAGAAGCGGTTTTATAGTATCACAAAACCTGGTTTATGTTTTGTAGATATGCTATACTTTTCAACAAAAATAGTTTTGTTTCAGTTTTTGATGAACAAATATTAGTGCTATCAAATTCATTTATGTCGTTTAATTTCTATCGTATTATTTATTATTGTTACATTGTTAATAGAAAAACAAAAATGAAAACCTTTCTGTTAACTGAAGGAAACTGATTACAACTAAATCCATATACGTGAGAATATAGATATTAGAATTTCAACATTTTATGATCGATCTATTTTGTATTACATTTAGTTAGTTGTTATTGTTTTGTATTTTTTCACAATTTAAAAAAAAGCGACAAGCAAGCAGAAAAACGATCGTTCCCTCGATTAAATTTTTGTTTTCTTTTGGTTAATGTATATATGTATATACGAGTGTATATATATTAAGTATATTTCTTTAATCGTTAATATAGTTGGTAGCGACCACTTGATCATTATTACATGTGCAGTGCGTCCAACAGTAATTTAAATATTTTATATCTAGTGTTTTGACAAAAATTAATTTAGATAAACATTTCTTTTTGGGGGAATAATTAAAAAAATTAAATCGAACATGGACGAAAACTTGTAAGTGATCGCGATTATATAAAGTGAAAATTTATTATGTGATTGTGAAAGTTTTTATTTAATTAAATATTTAATTTTAAATAAGGCAATAGTGCAAAGCTTTATTTATAAATATTATTGAAATTGCACTAAAACATTTTTTTTTAATATTTGAACATAGTTGATCAGCTTGCATCACATACATATGTCCTTAATAAAAATCGTGATCCGTAAAATTGTAAAAATTTTAAGTTAAATTTTGAGCTTCTCCATTTACCTGAAACGATCGCGACATTAACAATTGTTCGTATTATCCAAAATGGTTCGATATAATGAGATCGAAATCGCAAATATGTTTGGTTATGACTTCTAGAAATGCTTTCAATTCAATTTTGGAACTACAATTTCTGAATTGAGATATAGATTTTATATAAATAAAAGAATAAAAATTACTCCAAAACCAAATTTAATAGCTTCTTTCACCCAGCCTTCCACTGATTCACATTAAACATATTAAAAATCTGGTTTTCGTTGACCTTTAAAGAATTATTATACAGATTATACGTCAGCTGTTGTTTGCGTGTTTATGTTGTATTAATTAGTTTTTTTTTATCGAACAACAAGAAAATATTTTATGTAACACGTGTATACGCTCTGATTTACGTTATCTCCCAATTATCATAAACTAATTCGTACTTACGTCAGCGCATACATATATTCAAAATGATTTCCATAATATCGGTCATCGATTGTCGTCCATATAGTAAATCTTAAAATCGTAACATTTCTGGGATTGTAATGTCGGTTATATTTTATTTCTGTACCAAGCGCAAGACATTAAATAGGGGAAATAATAAATAATAAGGGGAATCCCAAATCATGAAATTATTAAAAAAAAAAAAAATCCGGGATATACAAATTAATAAAAAAACGATCATCGCAGATTTCATAAGACAACGAATCGGACGTTTCAGTATCAAAAACCATTATGTATTTATGTATGTAATGTAGTGACGATTTAATTAGCTGCCAGTAAGTGATTCATGCAAGGCAAATGGTTCTGCTTTGTTCTGTTTTGCATTCTTCCCATAGATCCGGTTTTAATTTTTTTTTAAATAAATGCATTATGCATAATATACATGTTTAATTTCGACCAAGTGTTGATATCCTTCAAATTTTGGGGTTCATCTTACTAAATAAAACAAACAAAACACTCCATAATTTTTTCATCTCGTCATATGATCAATTTCTGGTATATAATCATGTTTTTGGGAATGCATAGTGAAAATTGTCAAAACGAAATAATACAAAAAATGTTGTTAAGAAAACCAACATACCAGTGATTTCCAACTCAATCATTTTTCGTTGCGTAACCGCCAAGTTTACAATTTGTGATATTTTAATTTAGCTAAAAGGTTTTCCAATAAGAGGTTTCATTTTGATATTTAAAAAAAGGAGTATTTTTTAAGAAAAATTAATGAATGTTTATTTCATTGCAAAGAGGAAGGTATGCCATTAACATTTGAAAACGATATTAGCCAAATGGTCACCACGCCTACGCTTGCAGCAGCATATCCTCTTCATGAAATTGTCCATGACCAATTCATACATTTGCGGCTGTATACCCTCGATAACTTCACGAATTCCATCTATAAGGTCTTAAATCGATTGGTGGAGCATTGGCATAGACCTTATCTTTCACGTGGCCCCAAAGAAAAAAGTCTAAAAGTGTTAAATCTGAAGATCTCGGTGGCCAATTGTGATCACCTCTTCGAGAAATAACACGGCCAGGAAACTTTTCTTGCAAAATGGCGATTGATTCGTTGCTAGTGCGGCACGTAGCGCCGTCTTGCTGAAAATAAACGTCGTCCACATCAATATCTTCCAATTCCGGCCATAAAAATTATTAATCATAGCTCGGTAGCGCAATCCATTCACCGTAACAGTTGCACCAGCCTCATTTTCGAAAAAATAAGGTCCAATCCAGTGACACGTTGAGGATGGAGAGGCTTTTCAACAAACATTCTTGAATTTTCTGATCCCCAAATGCGACAATTCTGCTTATTAACGTAGCCTCCGGGGTGAAAATGGGCCTAATCACTGAAGATGACTTTTCGATTAAAAACCGGATCATTTTGATGCATGAAGGACCCATTTACCGAAGATACAACGTTTATGGTGATCGACCGGCGTGAGTTCTTGTGTTAACTTTTATTAACGTCTTTATGCAAAATACGGTGTAATGTCGTTTGTGGAATGTCTAATTCCAAAGATCGACGAGGAATCGATAAACCTGGGTTTTCTTCAACACTACGGGCTACAACAGCAATATTCTCAAGTAGGTATATTCTCAACAGCTCAAGTTTTTCCACCAGTTTCACTATTGCCGGCCGAGAAGGTGCTTCACGACGGCCAAAAAGTGCTTTAGTTTTGCGAACTGTGACTCCAACATTTTCACCATTTTTGTAGTGAATTTTAACAATTTCAATGCGTTGTAAAAGGGGTGTATCGTACCATTTTTGGTAATGACGTAGTTTTTACTTGTCAAATGTCAAAAGATGGCAGCTTCAAAATTGACAGCTGCCCAAATAGCACGCTATTCAAATGAAACCTCTTCTTGGAAAACCCTGCAAATTCATTGCTAATTTGAGATGCTTAAAAGCTGAAACATATACAAATATTTCTTTATCCTAATCTTATGTTGCACGAAATCTTAGGGCTATATGTATATAAATATAATATGTAATGTTATTATGTTGAAGCTAAACGTAGAACAATACAAAAACATAATATGTGGGAAGTGCGCATTGACATTAATTTGCTTTTCATTTTCGATTCTAGAGAAAAAGATGAACAACTCAAGGTGTTGCTACAAAATAATTTGCCAAAAATTATACCTAAAAATGATAAGGAATTGATTAGGAATTTGGAATTGGGATCACAATTACTCAACGAAACGATAAATGAAACAAGTATCCCGCGCATGCTGAAATCATCGAAAAAAGGTGTATGGAATCAGGTAAGCTTGATATATGAGATTGTTATACGAGTAAAAATTGTGAATATGGAATGCGTGAAACGCGTATTTTATTTTGTTGTTTTATACGTTTTTTGATAAGATGTATGCGCAAGTTCAGTGTACTCGTGTGATTATATCGTGTTGTGTTGGTATATAACTGAACTAACTTTTGATTTAGAATTTTCTTATCAATTGAAATAAAATATTAAACAATCCTATATGTCAATCCTATATCCTATATTCGGTGCTTTTATGCGACAAAACGTTTTGTGAAGTTCATCATCATACATAGAGTGTTCTATATCTCCAACAGTTACGTTTTCGATGTTAGGGACATAAACCAGTTTATAAATTTACAATCAAATTCGCACTTCCATCCATCATAGTATATGCGTATAATTTATTAGCAAATTCAATTACACAGGGATTTTTATTTTATTGTATTTTCTGACTGCATTGACATTATTACATTGCAATGACATTTGAATGTTAAATATTATATGCGGTAATTTTTTTTATGTATATATGTAAAGAGTGTTTTTTAAGCCTGATAGAACTTTGAATTTGAAAAAGTACCACATAAATTAAATTGTAATCAAAAATTTTTTTTTATTCGAAAGATCAATACATGACATTAATATTTGAAAAAGATTTCGGGCATATGGGCACCGCGGCTGTTCTTGACGAAACACATTCTGGACGTCCAATTTTGGGTTACTGTTTCGAGCAATGCTGGCCGTTTATTGCGAATAAAACGAGCAATGTTGGTCTCCAAGGCGTCAATTGTTGCTGGTTTACCAGTGACTTCACGTAGCCCCGCAGGAAATAATCTACAGGTGTCAAATCGCACGACCTTGGAGGCCAATTGACAGGTCTATTTCTCGAAATCAACTTATCGCCAAATTTTGATTTTAATAAGTCGATGGTTGAGGTCGCCGTATGGCACGCATCCTGTTGATACCACATCTAGTCCGGATCAATGTCATCTATATTTTCAAACAAAAAATCATTGATTGAGCCCCACACGTTCTGCGACGTGTTGATGTTATTGCATCTTCTAGAGAGTATGTGGTACGAAATCTATCCACAGTTCGACGGATGGCTTGCTCAGATGGATTATGTGCGCCATAAAAATCACGAAGTCGTCTAATTTTCAAAGTAAATTTTAATAATTTCGTAGCGTTGTTCAAGCGTGAGACTATTCATGATGATCTGCCAGAGTGTACTGAGATCTGCTAGAGTATATTTTACATACAAATTTTATTTTTTGAGTTATTTTTTACAATTTCAAATTCTATCAGGCTTAAAAAACACCCTTTATATTATGTATATCTGTATGTACAAAACTATCGTCAACTATTCTTTACATTATACACTAAAAAAATGTTATTTTGTTAATTTTTTTTTATACAGATAATCCTTACATGTTGCGTAATTTTAATAACAGCAACAAGCGGTTCATTAAATGGATACCCAGCTGTTATATTACCACAATTATATAATTCAACAGATCCATTAGCCATCGATATTTCAATGGGAGCGTGGATTGGTGAGTTAAATAAGTGTGTATAAACTAATTATATTTACTAACTACATAACTTGTATCCCCCACTTTAGCTAGTATACCAATTGCTGCAGCGCCGTTCGGTTCGTTTGCCACGGGTCCGTTGAGTGATTATTTTGGACGAAAACCTACATTGCTGTTGTCGGTGGTGCCATTGATTATCTGTTGGACAATTATTGCCATGGCTCAATCACACTTAATGATTATATTTGGCCGCTTATTTGGTGGATTTGCGTCCGGGCTGCTATCCGCCCCTGCTAAGGTATGTAAAACATGTTTCGCTTAGCATTATGATATAATATAATCCCCAAATAAAATACTTTATATCTACTTGATATAACATTTTACAAATTATGTTCTTGTAAAATTGGAAATTACATGGGGATTTTAACAAAAATATCAGTTGATCACATTTCTGGCAGTCATCTTTCTGTAATCTTTCAACTTCATTCTTGTACATTTGTTGTAACTTGTAAGTAATTAGAATATAAGGCGTCCGCGGCTGTGAACCAACAACTGTTTATCTCACCACAAATCGTGAAAGTATTTAATCATCTTATTTATTTATTACGTACATGTACGAGATATTATTGTATTTACTTTATAACCTAAAACTGTGTCATGGTCAAATTTATGTGTAAGTATAAGTACAAAAAAAATTAAAAAAATTTGCCAAACAGGAAAAATTAACTGAACACGCAATTTAGAATTGAAAAGTGACAAAACTATAAAAGAAATGAGTAGTTTAGTTATTATATCGTTTATACATATATAATCTTATCGTTTTTTTTTTAAATTCAAAGTCAAGGAACTCGATTTTTGTAAATATCATAAGAATAGGGTTAATTTGTGTTCTATTTATTTCCAGATTCTAGTGGCTGAATGTGCCGAACCACATTTAAGAGGACTTTTAGTTGGGGCACCATTTGCCGGCTATTGCGTTGGTATACTATTCGCTTATACGATGGGTCCATTTATGCATTGGCGTACCGTCGCCTGGTGTGGACTGATATTACCTGTGTCAGGTTTTATTGCAATTGCTTTAACATACGAGAGTCCTGTATGGTTGGCACGTAAAAATAAATGGGATCAAGCTAAGAAGGCGCTGACATGGTTACGAGGTGGTGAAAAATACGCAAAAGTTGAGATCGATCAATTAAAAGTTCGGCTGCAAAAGGAACGGGAATTAAACGAATTAAATAATCGCAAAGAGAATGAAAGCTTTTTTGTACTGATTAGAAAACCTTCTATTCTTAAACCAATGATTATACTGAACGGGTTCCATCTACTACAAGTAATTTCAGGAACATATGTAGTCGTAGTATACGCCGTTGATATTATTAAGAAGTTTGGCGCAGATCTAGACGCTTCACAAACCGCAATCGTTACAGGATTCACCCGAGTTTTATTTGCATTTCTTTTCTGTTATCTTCTGTTTAAAATCACGAGACGTTCGATTGTTATTGTCTCAGGTATAATCGCAGGCATCAGTTGTTTTGTACTTTCTGGCTATCTAATAATACGTAGAGGTGAACCACAATCTGTGCTGGATTTGTATATAACTGGTACATGTATGGTCGTTTATGTTTCGGCTAATACCGGTTTTATGGCATTTCCCGGTGTACTAATCAGTGAATTACTACCGTCCAATATACGCGGTCGTTTTGGAGGCTACGTTTATACATTCCTCACTTTATGTATGTTCGGGTATGCTAAATTATTTCCACACATTCAACCAGATTTAGGTTCGGCTGGAACATTCTTCCTATTTGGACTCGGATCATTTGGAACTGCTTTATTTATGTATCTCATGTTACCAGAAACGAAAAACAGGACGTTACACGAAATTGAGGATTATTTTGAAGGTGATAATTGGTTATGGGTGAATCGGGTGAAAAATATTCCTATCTGTGATAAGAAATAACACAAGTGTATGTGTATGTATGTTGTTATATGTAGACATGGTAAATGCGAAAGCTTACGATTATTTGCAATATTGTGACTTAATTAAGTGTGATATCAGTATATTAAGATTAAGTAATTATTTTACGGTATTGCAATTATTCGACGTATGATGATAAAATAATTTGTAAAGTGAATGAATACAACCTTGAATCATTGAGCTATGCTTATATGCTATATAGAAATAATAAAGTTTATTTTATTTTTAAAAAGAACATTCAATTTATGGTTTTATTTAATTTATTTAAGTTGGCAGTGATTAAAAAATTAGTTAGTAGTTTTATCATTAATCATACAAGACATTAACATAGCTATAAGGTGTTCACATAACTATAGAGATAACATGAATCTCTATAAGTACAGTCAATATACTATGTTTTGCCGCTAATGGAGGTACGTAACGTAAAAATTATTTTTAAAAAACGTTTGGCGCGCCATCTGTAACATGAAGGTAAATTAATTTGTTTCGATAAGATGGTGTCATGCGAGTTTACTATGGAAATCTGCAGTTATCTCCCTTATAGTATTGTTACGATCGTGGCGACATCTCTATTTGGGTAGCGACACTATCGTTAATGTACTATAACTGTTATAAAGTAGATAAAGTAAATGTGTCTAGACTACTCCAGACACCCTCGAATATTGTGGAGATTTCTAGATACAGGAGCAGTAACGTTTGTACGAGAAGATCAAATTGAGGTTGAAACTACGAACGGCCACAGGCAAGAATGCAGTCATAACGGGTAAGAGAATCGCAACCATAATAATAATCAGTTTTTAAAGGCCATTACTGGCCCTTACTGAGTCAACTATTTGGCTCCAACGGTTTCGATCCTGAGCATGGTCTTCATACAGTCTAAGGCAATCTGAAGAGGCCAAGTCGTTCTCTACATCGTGGAGCCATCGTCGCCTGCAACGACCTCTGCGCCTACCATATAGCGGCTCTTACTTCATGTACAATATTGTGGATCTTAATCAGATCTCTGATCTCGACATTGTACAGAGCTCGATATGTACCATCTATTTCGCGTTTTGGGCCGTAAATCACACGCATGATTCTTCTCTCAAATGTAAGGAACCATCTCTCGTACTCATCCGTCAGCGCTCAACTTTCACCTCTAAATATAACAACGGGCCTGATCAAGGCTTTGTAAAGCTTCAGCTACGGCACTTGATAGGTGTTTAGATTTTAGCAGTGGCCTTAGAGGATACAAAGCACGACTGCCAGCTGCTAGCCGCACTTGAATATCCTCACCCACACTGTTATCGTGAGTGATAAGAGAACCCAAATATTTGAACCTCCTCACTCCCTCAAACGTGTGTTGGCCACTACTAAAATCTGGTGTGCCATTATCCCAATAACCAGAGATCATGTATTTCGTTGTGGACTGTTTGATCTGAAGTCCAACTGAACTGAAGCTGAAAACTCTACAAGCGGATCAAGTATTTCTTTCACTCCGTTGCTATTCAGTCCAATCACGCATATCATCTACATATGCAAGCACCTGATTGGACTGGCGATATACAATGTTGCACTGAGATGTTTCAGTTTTACGAAAGATGTACTCCAACATGAGATTGAAGAGTATCGGGGACACAGCATCTTCCTGCCGAACACCTGAGTTAACTGCAGAAATTGTCGATAGCTGTTCTCAACTTTAAAACAGCATTGAGACTGCGTCACTGTCATCCTACACAATCGTACCAATTTTTTTTTGGCATTCCTAGATATTCCAGGGCAGAAAATAACCTCTCTCGATTGATCGAGTCATATAGGCCTGCCGGAAATCTAAAAACACTTGGTGTACGGATATGGATGTCTCATAATATCATCCGCAGCGAAAAGACCTGATCAATGAGTGATCGATCCGGGCGAAATCCTCCTTGATAGTCACCAACCAAGCTCTCCGCTAGAGGAGAGATTCTATCCAATATAATGTATGACAGTAACTTGTATGCTGTGCAAAGGAGAGCTATACGTCGATAATGCCCACACTTCAAACTGTCTCCCTTCTTGAAGATGGGGCATATCGCGGCCACTTTCCATTCGTCAGACATAACTTCGGTTAAAGTATCCCCTCCAAATATCAAGAACTCCGAATTAATGCAGTCCACCCCAGGAGAGCAGTTTCGTTTCAATCTCCGAATCGCAACAATAAAGATCGGCATTACTCAGTTTAAACATGAAGTGCTGGTCGTAAATATAGTGGATGAAGTTATCTTGGGGATGGACTTCATGATAGCGAATGGCTTCGTGATGGATGTGGGGCAGGGAATATTGGATTGTTATAGATTTGAGTTGTCACTCAGTATAGATGATGCCGGAGCAATCAGGGGAGTAGTAGTGGACCAGCGGGAAAAGCTCCCATCAAAAATGGGAAAATATGGGGGGAAAATATGGGGGGAAAATACGAGTGCTAGGTGACTGAATGAAGACCCGTGGTTTCAAAGAAGGAGATTTAGTATGGAGTAACAATTTGCAACGGAAGAAGGGTTGTACACCGAAATTGCAACCTTCATGGGAAGGGCCCTACACCATCATCACCATAATAAATGAAGTGGTCTACCGGATTAAGAAAGGGCAGCGAGGAAAGCTGAAGGTGGTACATATAGAGCGATTAGCGCGGTGAGGGCAGGTGAGTTGGATCCCGTTAGGGACGAATCAGGATTAGGTAGAGGTAATGTTACGATCGTGGCGACATCTCTATTTGAGTAGCGACACTATCGTTAATGTAAAACTGTTATAACGTAGATAAAGTAAATGTGTCTAGACTAATCTCTCGAATATTTCTAGAAGGTTAGAATATTTGGTATAAATACGCGATAAACATTTGCGAGTTAAATTAGTTGTGTTTTAACCGTGAGTGTGCTAAGTAATACAATGGAAAAAGTGAAAGTTAAGTGTTTATAAAGTGTAATACAGTGTTATTAAAGCGTAATAAAATAATTATTGTGAAGTTAAATAATTAAGTTAAATAAGTGAAATAATTAAATTAGTGTGTAGTGTAATTAATCAGAAATAAATAAATTTAGTGTGATCTAGAACTTACATCGTTTGTTTTATTCACAATCCAGTGATCGAACCTTGTTTGACAAGGCAAAAACGTAACAGTATTATAAGTTATCTGATTATATAAAATATTATTCGAATACACCGTAGTATGTATTGTTTTACTCTTCTACTCTATTCAATATTCGAACGCACGTTCAAAACAAATGTTTCGATCAGTTATCTTTACGAACACAATAATTTTGTGTGTAACTTAAATTTTTAAAGTTACAAACACAGCATTATTTGAATGTCAGGAGAATATATTCGTTTGTTTTTTATTATTTTGTTGTAAATAAAATGTAATGAATTGTTTAAAATATTAAAGTTAATGTGATAAAGTTAAATGCTTGCAAGATTGAGGTAGCTGACAATAACAAAGGAAATCACCGATTAATTTCAAAAAATAATTTAACAAATGCGCGTTTTAAAACTTAAAAACTGACATATTGGTGGGTTTTCATCTCTATTATACATCTTTTCCACATTGCGGTTATTGATTATATTACATGTAAACTATGTATTACCTACATTATTTAAAAGATTTTATAGTACATTTTTAATAATAGAGCACATCTCAAAATGCTTACTGATAGTTGAAGGGTTGTAGATCGTTGTAAAGCGGAATTTTAATGGCGAACTACGTTGCACACAACAAAGCAACCGTGGCGCCACTTCATATAATGCGGATTTTTTGTGAACTATGTCATATACTGCGGATTTTTGTGAACTACGGTGGTTGGTGTCTTATATACTTGCTGAATGTAACAATTATGGTTTGAGTCTTGGGTAAAAATATTTGTAATCAAATGAAAATAGGTTCATTTGTCAAAAAATATTTTTTAATTTAAATTTATCGTAATAAGTTCTTTCCGACCAAAAAAAGTGATGTACATCAAAAAATTTTGCTATTTTTTCGATTGCACGTTCTTTACAGCCCAAAAATAGCAAAAAATAGAAATATGTAGCAAACAATGAAAATGTCGAAATGATATTTGTGTTTTACGACACTTGTATTTCTCCCAAATATTTCTTGAACGCTTTTTCCGTCTATTTTCCACATAGTAACCTAGAATTTTTGCTTTAAATTAAAATTATAATATTATATAAATATATAGTTACATACCCAGAATGTACCAGCAACAACAAGGACAACAACGTATAATACAACAAAAGCAGTATTTCCAAATCTACCGCATCAGTAGAATTATTAAATATAATGCAAAGTATATTTTATACAAACCATTATTGATTTCATCATGTCTTCAAGGCTCCAAACAAAATTCGGTTAAAATAAAACAAACCTATTATTTTTTCACCATTATTATAGTTCAAGTTTCAACGATTAACACGTTGCTAAATAAAATCCCAAAATAAAATAAATAAGTTGGAGTTTAATTTAAATTAAACGCGGCACGACCTAAAAAGAACTTTCGCTCGAACCATATCAACCGATGTGCTTCGATCCCATAACTGGCGCAGCCTGTGGAGTTCAAATTTCAGTTTGAACAATTTATTTTGCAAATAAAAGTGTTAAAATTTTAAATTTTTTTCGGATAACCCAACTAAAATATTAATTTAAAATCAGTGTAAAACATTTATAGTGAAAAATTATAACAATCTTGCGCAGCAAAGTGACACTTATATTACGATAAAAAATTCTCATGGTAGAAAACAGTAGTTAAGTGAATCCAGTGCAAGAAATTACACGAATATTTTTGCTAAACTCAGTGTAAAACAGTTATAGTGACACATTATAAAAATTTTGTGCCTTAAAGTAAACTTAAATTACAACAAAAATTCTCATAGTAGAACACAGTAATTAAGTGAATCTATAGTGCAAAATTAAAAAAAAATTACACAAATTTTGTTGAAAAGTGAACTATTGCAACAAACTATCAGAAGATTACCGGTCCTGTAAACCAATCCGACGAGAAAAAAACAGTTTCGAACAACCGCATTATGAAAAGTTTACTATTCGTAACGATTGTCTGTTTGATTGTTGCTTGGTAAGTGAAAGTATTTTTTTGCAAATTGTATTTCCACAAGCCAAATAATCCCAATAACCTTAATACGTAAGCATATTGAAAGATACTACCACCGCTTGCACGATAGCAAACGGGGCCCATATAAAAGCTACAATTGATAGCAATAAAAAAAATTAATTTTTTAATTTTTAATAAATTTTTATTTTTAATTTTTATTTTTTTAAATTTTATTAATTACCCTTCAAATCCCATCCAAATTTATATCAATTTCAAATACAATTAAAATTATATGGTTTACCATATTTAACAGTAGTAACATATAAAAGCTACAATTGATGGCAATAAAAAAAAATTAATTTTTTAATTTTTAATAAATTTTTATTTTTAATTTTTATTTTTTTAAATTTTATTAATTACCCTTCAAATCCCATCCAAATTTATATAAATTTCAAATACAATTGCAAAATACTCTAACGAACCCTGCAACAAAATAGATGATGGTACATATTTCTGCAAACAAGAAGAACTACATACAACTAATGAAAAATGCATCGAACAAATAATAACAAACCAACCATTCACGTGTAATATGCCCGGTAAAAATCAGCAATTGCACAATAACCATAAATAACATCATATATGTACACAAAAATCAAAACCTCCCCTGACATCAAAGTATGTACTTCGACAACAGATGAGAAAATCGTCAGAAACCAATTTCACTGAGGACAGCGAAAATCTACGGATGGAGGAGTTACATACCCAGAATGTACCAGCAACAACAAGGACAACAACGTATAATACAACAAAAGCAGTATTTCCAAATCTACCGCATCAGTAGAATTATTAAATATAATGCAAAGTATATTTTATACAAACCATTATTGATTTCATCATGTCTTCAAGGCTCCAAACAAAATTCGGTTAAAATAAAACAAACCTATTATTTTTTCACCATTATTATAGTTCAAGTTTCAACGATTAACACGTTGCTAAATAAAATCCCAAAATAAAATAAATAAGTTGGAGTTTAATTTAAATTAAACGCGGCACGACCTAAAAAGAACTTTCGCTCGAACCATATCAACCGATGTGCTTCGATCCCATAACTATATATATAAATATAAATATATATAAATATATATATATATATATATATATATATATATATATATATATATATATATATATATATATATATATATGTATATATATATATATATATATATATATATATATATATATATATATATATATGTATATATATATATATATATATATATATATATATATATATATATATATATATATATATATATATATATATATATATATATATATATATATATATATATATATATATATATATATATATATATATATATATATATATATATATATATATATATATACATATATACATATATATATATATATATATATATATATATATATATATATATATATATATATATATATATATATATATATATATATATATATATATATATATATATATATATATATAATTAATAATAATAAGCCGTTTCCAACATTACCCTAGAAGTTTTGTTTATAGTTTACCATAAAGTAGTATATAGTTTACCATAAAATATTATTACCATTTAAATGCATACTAAAATAGAGAACTCCTCAAAGCCGCTTAGCATTGATCCCTTCTGCTCAACATCTACACGTACATATGTACCAAATTTTTCGGTTTTACGTTAATTAGAAGTATTTTATACTCGCTTCGCGAGTATAAAATACTTCTAATTAACGCAAGTACATATGATTTATTGGTTTTTATTTATAATTTAATTCGTTGTATACATATGTAATTTTAAGATGAATTTAATTCGTTGTATGTATATGAATCTAATTCGTTGTAGTTACTTAACTCAAATATTACAATTAAATATTCTTAAATTACTTGTAAATTTGTTTATAGTCCATAACAAAATATTATTACAAAATAAAATTGGGAATTCCTCAAAGCCGCTTAGCATTGGTCCCTTCTGCCCAACATCTACACGTATGTACCAAATTATCGGTTGAAATTTTGCTTTATTTGATTTACACGTTTGTACCAAAATTCTATATCAAATTACTTTCAAATTTAAGTTCGGATCGCTGTGCTCCCGTCACTACGCTCCCCAATAAAAAAAAAAAGTTTCCGTTGTCTATCAATTACAAAAATAAAAAATTCATGTAGACGACTTTATTGTTAAGATAAATATATATACATAATATTTTATTACAATATAACATATGTATGTATATGTACAATTTTCATCCAAAATTCCTCTTCATGTATATTGTACACTGTCGATTTTTTCTAAAAAAAATTAAAAAAATACATTAAGCACACTGTAAAATATAAATAAATTTATTTTTATTATTAAGCAATACAGCGAAAATATATACTGCATTAATTCCAAAAGCGGAAATTTCTGTAAATATTATACATTTTTAATTTATAAAATTTCCACGTTCGAAAATAATGGCGCTACTAGTAGTGTGTCTGCTATACTAAATCTAAGCCAAAGTATTTTCTTGTTTCTTGTGAATGCCTTTTACGTTATCGGCTCTTTTGACAATAAAATCGTCTTTCTAACATAAATTCATTATTTTACGTTATACAGTTTTGACGATAATAGTACTCTCGCGAAAGTATAGCTTCTTGACGGTCGCAATATATTTGACAAATACGAATGGAATTATATTTTTAAATGTCAGTAAAACCGATAATTTAATAATTTTATTATAAATATCTTCATATATACATTTGTACCAAAATTTCTTATAAATAAATGAAAATAATAATTATATGTATTTATAAATAATTAATACTATAATTAGATACATAATTCATAATATCAATTTAGAGTAAATACAACAAATATAGTAATCCATTTGAGACACTAGTATAGAGTTCATGGTGCATAATGATGGTTTGGCCAGAAATATGTAAAATGCTCCGCATGATACAAAATTATCCATTACCTAACTTTTTTTTAAATAAATTAAAGCCTTTCTTACCCGCAAATAATTTTGAAAATATCAACGCCAAAACATATTGTAACTTTGGTGAATCATTTACTTATCTTTTTCAACTGAAATTTGTGTAAATATTGATCTTTTCACATTTATATTCATAATCTCGCGTATATTTGGCATTTTTGCGCTTGAATACCGCAAGGATAATTTATCTTCCGCATCAATAAGAAGACATGGTGATAAAATACAACGATAAACTTAATATTTCTTTTTAAAAACTAACTAAAGTTTGTATTTCTTTTTCTAAATTTAGATAAAGATATCATTAAATTACATACTTAACTATAACAAACAATAAGTCTATCTCTATATTTAAAAATAATATAAACTCTGTACATATGTACAGATATGCATATACCTTGTTGCTAATATTTCATATCATTGATATGCTCAGTTTTAACACGTTTCGTCAATAACCAATTCTCACCTTCAAAGTAATCCTCAATTTCGTGTAACGTCAGGATTTTGGTTTCCGGTAGCATGAGATACATAAGTAAAGCGGCTCCAAATGATCCAAGCCCAAATACGAGAAATGTCCCAGCGGAACCTAAATCTGGTTGAATGTGTGGAAATATTTTAGAAAAACCAAATATACATAAACAGAAGAATGTATAAACGTAGCCTCCATAGCGGCCGCGTACATTTCCCGGTAGTAATTCACCCATTATTACACCAGGCGTTGCCATGAAACCGGTATTAGCCGAAATATAAATAACCATGCATGTACCAACATATACAAATCTAACTCAAATTTTGGTTCGCCCATACGTATGACTAGATAGGCAGAGAGTACAAAACAACTTAAACCTGAGATTATGCCCGCGATGATTATAGTTGAGCGTCTCGTGAATTTAAACAGTAAGATCGTAAATAAAAGTCGATCGTTTGCTGTAACGATTGCAGTTTGTGTAGCGCCTATGTTGGCGCCAAATTCCTTAATAATATCGACGGCATATATTATAACTAAATATGTTCCCGAAATTGTTTGTAGTAGGTTACACCCGTTAATTATAATCATTGGTTTGAGTACAGTCCGTTTTCTAATCAATACAAAGAATCTTTCATTTTTTCTGCGATGATTTAGCTGGTTCAATTCTCGTTCGTTCTCCACCCGAAATTTTAATTGTTCGAACTCAAATTTTGCGTATTGTTCACCACCTCGTAACCATGTCAGTGCTTTTTTAGCTTGATCCCATTTATTTTTACGTGCCAACCATACAGGACTCTCGTATGTCAGGGAAATTGCAATAAAGGCTGCCACTGGTAATATCACTCCACACCAAGCGACGGTGCGCCAATGCATGAATGGGCCCATCGTGTAAGCGATTAGTATACCAACGGAAATGGCAGTAAGTGACGCTCCAACCGAAATCCCCCTTAAATGTGGTTCAGCACATTCAGCTAACAGAACCTCGAAATGAATAAATCACAAATCGTTAATAATTTTTAATTATTATTTTCATCCACAAACTATGAACAAAATTTTACATCTAAGCATAATAACATATAGATTAATCTTACTTTGTGGATAAATGCAATTGCAAAATTAAAACTAAAAATAATCATATTTACATGGCCAGGTGCGGTTAGTATTCCGACAGCAAATCCATCCAATAAGCGACCCAATAAAATCATTAAGTGGGATTGAGCCATTGCGATGACTAACCAACCGACGATAAGTGGCACTACCGATAACAGTAATGTAGGTTTTCGCCCAAAATGATTACTCAATATGCCCGAAATAAATGAACCCAAGGGTGTTGCAGCACTGTGTAAACTAGCTTAATAGGAAGACACATAATCGATTATATAATTACATTGCACGAATTTAATTTATTCACCAATCCATGCTGCCATTGCAATATCGATGGCTAAAGGATCTGTTGAATTATATAACTGTGGTAGTATAACAGCTGCGTATCCAACTGACATACCACTAGCGGCTGTTATCAGAAGTATAAATAAAAAAAAATAAATTTGTAAGCCAAAATAATAATTTTTAAATATTATTGTTGAATGATGAAATATTTATACTACGTAACTAATAAACTTATGTTATGTATATTAATTATGTGCAGCAAAGGAAAAACACAAATTTCTTAACGCGTAAAAATTATGAGAATTTTTATATCGTGAAATACGTTCATTTCAATAATTACACCTGATTCCATACACCTTTCCTAGTTAATTTCGGCTTGGCCAAATCATTTGATTGGTTATTAGTTTCTTTGAGTGATTGATGTTCTAATTCTATAACATGAATGATTGCTTATCGTTTTGTGGCAAATTTGAATGTTGCTTCCTATTTCCCCTAGAATACAAATAAAATAGAAATCGATTTAATTTTTTTAAATTATTTTATTATTAAAAACTGATTAAATTTAAGTAATTACTTATGACCGTAATTATTGTAAACAAGTGCATGTTGAAAGTAGTGCTAAAAAGTAACGCAGCCATTCATCGAGGCACGCCAAACGGTAACCCAAGACAACGTTTATTTGTAATGTGAATTCCATTTGAACCGCACTATAACCGCACACGATAAATTAGAAACTATTTTTCTTTCATGACACAAATAAGTAGTGTAGATACTAAATACGCTATGAGTCAAATGAGTCAAATTTAAAAACCACAAATTTTTTTAAGATCTTTTTAAATACATTTTCAACGCCTTATATTATAGTTTAACAAATGTTGTTATTGAACATTATATGTTTACTATAGTTTCTATTATAATCTTTACCATTCTATATACTCGTATATGCATATCTTACATTGCTCTTTAATATTTTAAATTTCTAAAAGAAGAACAAATTCTCAAACGCTAATTGAAAGTTTGAGTCACTGCAATGTGATTATCACGTATATCAGGTAAGATGTTAATTCAAATATTATATTTTTAATTCGCTTCCTAATTCGCTAACATATATTTTAAGATTGAACCTGTTTTAAAATGTAAATGAACTGTTTCAATATAAAATACATTAAATCAAAATAAATTATTACGGTGATAGTTTACAATAAGTACCAAATCCAAACTAAATTAATCATGTTTAGATAATTGTTGATGTTATTGTATTTAATTTGTATTGTTTTATATATGATGGATGATTACTACTACAAAGTAGTTTAAGATTACAATAAATAAAATGATTTAATAAAAGGTCATAATTTAATAAACAATTTAAATTAAATTTTTCTCCGCATACTTCTGAACTATCGATGATTGAATAGTAATTTTGATGCATAATTATTTTTAATATATATAGTTGACTATTCGTTTTCATTGAATAAATTACAATTGCATCAAATTTAATATTTTAATATTCCAATTTAATATGCGAAATTGAGAACCGTTCAGACTTAAACAATTTTCATCTCCATCTATCGTTTATATTCAAATAGTATTTGTTTAACACTTAGGTTTCACAGCAGTAAATTTGAACTGTTATCATTACTAAAGATGTAGTTTTTAAAGTTTTTGATATTTTTTAACAATTTCTTAACCATATTTATAATTAATCATGTATAATTATGTATATATAATATGTTGTGATGTTTTTATATTAATACAATTAACGTTTTGTGATTGATGTTCAATTATAAAGATTTATAGAGTGACAAGAAGCCGTCGACTAGTGTACATCAGCTATCTAAAGTTAATTAAATATGTTTTGCAAAAAACATAAGCAGCGCTTAAAAGAAAAAAAAACACTTGTTTCTTGACTTCTATAGAGATCAAGATCATAAATTACCGGTGATTATGGATCTCTTGATCTTGAATATTAAAATTGAACAAAAGTAAATGTTTCTCGATTATTATCGCGACCAGCAACAACAACGCATGTATAAATCATTAAAATTAATTTTCTTCATATCCTCATATCATATCGAACAAAACGTTTTGTTTAAGTATTAAATAAAATGGTCGTAGATTTTCTAAAATGAGGATCGAAATCATTATATTTTTAATAAAAAATATGTACATATAACACATTTTTTATTAAAAATAAAATGATTTCGATCCTCATTTTAGAAAATCTATGACCATTTTATTATTCACTATGATCTTATTTCAAGCTTATGGTTTGTTTAAATTAAATGTTTATTTAATAAAAATTTCTTATGACATGCGCACTTAATACATTTTCACTGTACATACATATGTTTACATAATCGCGATCACTTACAATCACCTACAATTTTGTTTCCATATTTATAACAAATTAATTAATTTTGCATCACTAATAATGATCAAGTGATCATCACAAAAAATTGTTAACGATTAAATAAATACATCAACTTAAGGATACATATATAAATAATCCTCCGCATCTTTGTTCATTACTTGTTTTAGCAATTTTGAAAAAATGGCAAAAGTATATATTTATTGATTGCTATAACCCGGTTTTCCGAAGCCGGTTTCATCGATTTTAGCTCCTATTTTATTGTATGGCATTCAAAAATAAAATGTTAAGATAAATTGGTTTTTGAATAAAACCTTCATTCCAACTTAAGGAAATCGAATAAAAATAATAAAATCGAATCGAATGATTAAAAATGTCGAGAAAAATGCATTTTGAGAATTGGCCCGCTTGTGCTTGGAAAAGTAAAACTATTATACAGGTCAACATTTCTCAATATTGTAAGAATGTTTTAGCTGGATATAATTTTCAAATTCTGTTGAATTGAAAATATCCCATGAGTGTTGTACATACCTATATATTGTACAGATATACTTGATAATATTCGCGAGGAGAGTTGGAGTGTGATTACGGCTCAAAATACGACGAAGATCGTACATACTAAGTTTTTTACTGTTTCAAGGTCTACGAAAGTTAATAAAATAAACAATTTTTCAGAAAAAAAACCCTGTTGGTTTTTCCATGCATTTGGGATCCGATCAGATATAATTTGGCTGAACCAGATGGTATATCCACAATAATTATAAATAGATCCAGAAACTATGATCTGACTAAAGCATCGAAATCGAAGACTAACAATTTCTAAAGCATCAAAATAATTAATTACCCAAATAAGGTCGAAGAAATCCAGATAGAATGAATAGTATCGAAAGAATATACATATAAACGATCAAATAGTCCAAAAAAAACAAATATTCGAACCAGACAATCCAAAAATCTAAATTATTTCAAATGTTGATTTAAATAATTGCATAATCCATAAACTCCAGACACCGAAGTAGCTTATAGTCCAGTGAATCAGAAAATTACAATAATTCAGACAATAACTAAATTCACAGAATTTAAAGAACCTAAAATCTAATGAATCGGGATCATTGATCCCGATCATCACAAAAATTGAAAAAGTCAAGTATAATTAGTGACCATCATCTGTAACTTCCCAAAAGCTATATATTAACCGACTTTAATGAGTTGGTTGAAATAAAGGCTTGTTTATTTCATGTTGATCAAATGTACTTTTCTGTAATTGAGCAAATATAAGGAACAAACAAAAAGAAGGCAATTCTATATACACACATAGGCACTTTCGATTGATATATGAATTAACTGAATCACAATTGTGTAACTCTTCAGATAATTGAGTTACAATTCAGATAATTAAGCTACTGAAATTAATTGAGTGTTCGATTAATACTCTTCACTTCTGATAAATGCTAAAAATATTTTTTTTAATTTGCCGTACGTTAAATATTAATAATAATAATCAGTTTTTAAAGGCCATTACTGAACGGTTTCGATCCTGAGCATGGTCTTCATACTCTCTAAGACAATCTGAAGAGGCCAAGTCGTTCTCTACATCGTGGAGCCATCATCGCCTGCAACGACCTCTGCGCCCACCATAGGTGGCTCTCCTTTCAGAGATCGCTGCACAATTCGTTCTGGATAAGCACACAGAACGTGACCGAGCCAGCGAACTCGCTGAGATCTTATTTCGTGTCTACAATATGGGGGATCTTCATCAGATCTCTGAAATTGTACATAGCTCGGTATGCCTTGGGTTAAAGAAATATAATTAAATAATTCGTAATTTTACAGTTTACTACCGTTTAATAAAAGAGTTCTAAGTTCCATTGAATTTTATAGGAAGTTGATAGTAAGTTTAATCTATATACAAACAAGTTATAAGCACATGAATACAATTCATTTGGACGTAGAATACGTCTTACCTGTCGGGCCATCTCTGATCCATCCCAACTAGAAAATCGAGTGTCACGATTTCATGTAACGGTTTGAAAATATCTTCTATAGGAGATAACATGCACACTTGTTCTACAGACTATTCGATATGCGAAAGACCAAGAACAATCCTACATGTGACGTATTCTACGCTCTACAGATTTTCATTTTAAGATAATTTAGTTAATTCACCTCAATCGAATGTGTCTTATATTAGAGTTGATATATGGTGGGGGTTGAAGCAAACAAGTTTCTTTCAACATTTGCATTAGTCCAGTCCGTGAAAGTACTTGTTGGCCCTAGTCAGATTCAGCCAGACGGTTGAATTCTGTATTTCAAACAACTGGTTTCATACCTCTGGTTGACCTTTTTATTTTCTCAATCATTAACTGCGTTTCTGGTATTTATTGCAATTATTAATGTTATTTAAACAATTTATATAGTTTAAAACCTTTCTATTAAGCCATAAGGAATATTAAATATTTAAATTATTTATTATTATTATAAATATTTAATTATTACTTTGGTCATCAAAATCAAAATTGAAGTATTGTCTGTGAACTTAGACTAAAGCTGGCCGTAGCGTATCTGTAATATCGGCCATTTTCATAAATCTGTTGCCATTAAAAAAATAACAGCTAAAATAGTACTTCAGGTTGTACCACAACAAATTTATTTTATCAGAGCCACCTGATTTATTTTGAGTTAAATAATCACCAGTCAAATGTCTTATATAGGTGAATCATGCATGGTTGGTTGATACGAATTCTTTACGTTTTAGTAAATAATTTTATATTCATGAGTATTTAAAATTTATTTAAAAATTAAAGGTTAATCGATTTAGTTATGTATATAAGTCATACATTTTCTTGCCATTATCTAAACTCAATCAAATCAATTTTAATGTGAAACCCAAAAAATATCAGACCCTATTTCTCTAATATGACTCATTTTACGTAAATTGGTTATCGCTTATCATACATGTAATCTTACAACTAAAAAATTTGAATGTCATTCATGTTCATGGTTTATCGTTATTCATTCGGGTAGATTAGTTTTTATTAACTAATTTTAGTGTAGCATTAATTTAATTCGATTGTGGACACTATAGTGAGACTATTTGCTAACACTAGTTTGCGTCACTTGATAGAACAGAATTTGATGACTATAAAAAAACTAAATTATTTGAAATGTTTGGAACTGGTAATGCAAAATTTGTAATATCTATGATTTATGCTAAAATCGTAAACTCTAATGGGTTTTCAAAAATTTACGCGCCACAAAATAATGAATGATGGAGGAATAGGACATTACATTGTTAATGGAAAATGCGATTCTGTTTTGATTTAATCTGTCAATATATTTAATACGTCGTACCTAAAGCATATGCTCGACGTAATTTGTATCGCAATGTCGCTATACGGATGTGAATAAATCAGTATGTCTGTGGCAGCTGTTACTCAAAAACTAATACAACATCTATATAAAATAATGATATTTTACCGATGTGAAATGAAGTTCTTACCAAATAACAAACAAATTGGAAATATTTATATGTACACAAATAGCATACATTGTGATGGTTTTTGTTTCTTGAAACTTATTATTACAAACAAGAACATCAAAAACATGTACATCTTTAACAACAAAATAGATTGGTAATAATGTAAATTTATTTTATTCAGATACAAAATTTATAAAATAATTTTGTATACGCATAGTCTGAAACTGTTAAATTATCAATTAAATACGCTGCCATCTATCGAGCAATAGGATAACTATATAAATGGCAAAATAATAAATCATATAGCAAAATATATATTTTCATTGTTTTGGGTACAATAAAATCGTCGTGTGTGCTGGCAACACTATTTTTAGTTTCGCAACTGTACTACAAATTATATATAATTAATAATATTTAAAAAACAACTATTATTGATAATTTTTTTTATAATTTCATGTCGATAAATAAATGTGCGTCGTATTATACAGGCGATTTTTTCACTAACGTACATATATTTATAGTTCACTGAACTCACTGTTGATTTATTTAAATAATTTATGTACATTAATTTTAAATTAACGATTTTTGTTACGGTCGTTAGAAAAATGATATACATATGTGTATATATACCTACATATGTATACATGGAAATATAGCACAGAGTATTTTCTCGCGAGTGAACTACAATTCAAGTATAGACACTTTACGAAAATAAATGATAGTTTTGATGAGTGTATTCAGTGTTACGGGTACAAATACGCGAACAAGAGAGTATTTAGTACAAAGAGAGTATTTATAACGTATACGACCACAATCATAATCTAAATGCGTTTCGCTATCATTGTTAACGCGGTTTTATTTTATGATTGAGCATAAGAGAATATTATAGATCAGCGTTTAAACAATGTAATATATGTTTTGTTATTACTTAAATTTAAAATTAATCAACGTGAGTCTGCGTAGAAAATACCTATACAAAAATTGATTGAGACGATCAAAGTTTAAATTTCAGGTAAATCACGATTTTTTAATTTTGTTATTCATCACAAAATTTGTTGTCTTCAATCCACATAAAACTGCGACTTGCCACCGATTGTGTTCAGAAAGTTTTAATTTACAGGTGGCCGTACTCAATTATTTTCAACACACGGACATCAAATACATATGTATGTATGTGCCTAAACTGCCTATACAAATTATTTTACTATACCTTGGAGGCCATTTAAATAAGTCAGTTGTTTCCATCTCAATATCAAACCTAAATCTAAGTGTGCACTATAATGGGTCACTGCTGCGTTTAATTTATAGTTTACTAGAGTAGTAGGTGTAAAAGTTTATGTAATTTTTTTTGTGAACTTATGCGTTTGTATTTGTTTAGTGTTTAGAATTAAATTAGAATAAGAGGAAGTCCTTTATGAAGAGGAAGTTTCTTTTTTGATGCTAGCGTATTAGTGTGCATTTAACCTTATATTCAATATGATTTTTTCGCTGATTATGATTATGTAGTTGTTCTTAAACATTCTTCTGTTATTCTTTAAAATTTAACTCAGTGTGTACCATTTTTTGAAAGTGTCTGCGAATGAAAATTAAAATTCGGCTTGCACAGACAGCAGCTCTTTTGATCGTTATTGTAATGTGTTAGGAAATACCAAAAATATTTTATCTCTCTAATTTATCGAATATTCTTTTCAAAGCAGTTTAACAAGTTCCTTCATCAATATAGTATATAAAACAACACTCAATTATTTTGATTGTTGTTTCTGTTTCTTTCCAATGCCCAATCGAATTCTAAAAAATCTGTGCCAACTTAATTAAACTAGATAAAATAAAACCATATTCTTTATATTGTTTTTTTAAAAATTAAATAAATTTTATTATTTTTCTATATCTAAACCATAGATGAAAGATTCAATCATGCACTCAATTTTGAATTTAATTTTGCATCATCCTATAATAATTTCTTAATCTTAATACTGATAACTTAGTTAAGTAACAATATTACGATTAGTATATACACATAAACACACATGCACACAATACATATTCCATAATATCTATATACAAAAATAAACTCTATATATAATAATATTTTTTCTACTTTTGTTGTTATTATTTTTTCTGAAAGCAATGACTACTTTTATCACGTTTTGCCCATAACCAATTGTCACCTTCAAAGTAATCCTCGATTTCGTGTAATGTCCTATTTTTAGTTTCTGGTAACATCAGGTACATAAGTAAGGCGGCCCCAAATGATCCAATCCCGAAAACGAAGAATGTTCCAGCCGACCCTAAATCTGGTTGAATGAGTGGGAATATTTTAGCAAAACCGAACACACATAAATTGAAGAATGCAAAAACATATCCTCCATAACAGCCGCGAATATTGGCCGGTAGTAATTCACCAATTAGTACACCGGGTAGTGTCATGAAACCGGTATTAGCCGAAACATAAACGCACATGCATGTGCCAACTATATACAAATCAAGCGTAGACGTTGGTTCCCCTCGACGTATAATTAGATAGGCTGAAAGTACCAAACAACTGATACCCGAGATTATCCCTGACATAATAACAGTTGAGCGTCTCGTGATTTTGTACAGCAGGTAACAGAATAGGAATGTAAATAGAAGTCGATCGATTGCAGTAATAATTGCAGTTTGTGTCGCCTCGACATCGGCACCAAATTCCTTAATAATATCGACCGCATAGAATACGACTATATATGTTCCCGAAATGGTTTGTAGTAGATTGAATCCGTTAATTATGATCATTGGTTTGAGTACAGTAGGCTTTCTAATCAGTACAAAGAAGCTTTCAATTTCTTTGCAATTATTTAGCTCATTTAAGTCCCGTTCGTTTTGCAGGCGAACTTTCAATTGATCAAACTCAACTTGAGCATATTGTTCACCACCTCGTAACCATGTCAACGCTTTTTTGGCTTGATCCCACTTATTTTTACGTGCCAACCATACAGGGCTCTCGTACGTCAAAGCAATTGCAGTAAAGGCTGCCACTGGTAATATTAGTCCACACCAGGCAACGGTGCGCCAATGCATGAATGGACCCATCGCATACACGATTAGTATACCAACGGAATAGGCGGCAAATGGTGCTCCAACCAATAATCCCCGTAAATGTGGTTCGGCACATTCAGCCACCAGAATCTAGAAATAAATAGATAGTTTATATAGTTTTTTTTAAATAACTAAATAATATTCGCCTGATGGTTAGCTGAACACTATATTCTCGCATGTGTAATACAAATCGAGTGCCTTGACTTTGAATTTTGTCTTCGAACAGTTAATTTTTTACTCTTTGGGAACATTTTTGTTTACAAAATTTTGTTGTACATAAACTTGGCCATGACACAGTTTTATGTTATACACAATAAAAGTAATAATATCTCGTTCATATATGTGCATACATTTACGAACGTTATTTTAAATATAAGATGATTTAATATTTTTACGATATACGTGTGATTAAAAATGCATGCGGATACGACTAAGAATTTGTATATATTGTCTTGATATCGGGTTCACCTCTTTTAAGGTTCATATCAAAAGTTGTTTTTTTCAAGTACAACATGTTGTACATAATATCATTGATAGATTGATGGTAAATAGTTTTCAGACTTTGTCTTATAGTTGTGATGAGTGGAGGGTAAAACGTGTGATAATAAAATTCATATTCGATTGTTGCTCAATTTTGATTACCCCAATACCTTTTTTACCTATAATATCTTTACATCTGCCTAACCCAGGAATTTGTAGTTTGGGATTAGGTTTGCAATATGGTCAAATGAAACATTTAGAAAGTTATCCATGCTATGGAACATTAAAAGGCATTCACGCATTTACATGTGTAGTAGGAGGCAGAATAATCGGGTCTTATTACTTTGGACAAATTATTCAAATTTCGTTTCAAACTTCTTTAAAAATGTAATAAGAATGAAAATATGGATTGCAAACTAGTTTGTTTGGAATAAAGCTGTCGAATTATTCACTGCCTTTCTTTCCTTATAAGACACATGCCCGCATCATTTAACTTCTCTAGCAATGCATTCAAGTTCCAGTTCCTATTAACCGAATTTTCCATGTTTGGCGACTTGTAGGTTATAGCTCTACACTAATTCCTAACAAAAATTTCTTTTAATAAAGAAGGCTAATGAAAGGCTAATTTGTTCAGTCATTCATTTGTTTTTGGTATATATTTGTGTACAAAGCTCATTATCGTTTTCATTAAAATGGAATTTTCAAATAAATTTTAATTACTGGCGCAAGATCTGTTATTAAACTAATTAAAATTGTCGTTATTATTTTAAATGTGCCGACACATAATGAATTTGCAACAAACGAATGACGCTTTGATGAAAGGTCGCAAAATTTGAAACAATTGCTATATCTTGACGTTATAATTAATTGGAGCATAAAGCCATTTATAATCATAATTTGACAGTTTTTGTTTCTATATACATCTACAATTCATCCTATACAAAAACACCCTTAATTAATCATTTATATAGTGTCCAATTATAGCATACGCCAGAGATTGTTTAAAACAGTTCGATTTGGTGACAAAAGCTTGGAAAATAATACATGTTTTAGCTCGCTCAATGGAAAAATAGAATGGCGCCGAGAATTGGATTGGCATTACAAAAATTCTGGGCAAGATGATTTAGATCATCAAATGGTGAACAAATATCATGGACAGCTGCGCTTTAATTCAGATAACATATTTAGAACAATCGTAGTGTCATAGATGGATATATTTTATATTATGCAATAAATACTGCCTCGTTTACTATTCACCATGCATGATTGAGTTGTAATAAAATAAACACTTATGAGTACAATCATTTGTTATCAATATACGAGTATGTATATAAATATGAAAGCAAATTATATAATGAAATTAAATAATTTTAAGGTTGATTGCATATTTAAGCGATACGACATCGCAAAGATGAATCAATTCAATATTTACTAAATATACATATGTACATAGATAAAATAAAGATGAATTGTGAATTAATTTAGACTATACTGGTGTATAGTACGTTTATAAATGGTTTTAGTCTGTACAATATACATGTTTGTTGTATAATATTGGTCGTTAGGTCAAGGTGAAATTTATTTCCAAAAAATATATAAAGAATTCAATAAAACTATGAAGGCCAATCTAATTTGTATTGTTATTTTCGGGGATTATATTATTCCAGAATACAAATCGAGTCACATATACAAATAAAAATGTTTTATATTTACCTTGGCAGGTGCGGCCAGTAAACCGACAGCGAGTCCGGCAATTAAGCGGCCCAATAAAATCATTAAATGTGATTGTGCCATGGCGATAAATAACCAACCGGTAATCAGCGGCACCACCGATATCAGCAATGTAGGCCTTCGTCCAAAATGATCACTCATTGGGCCCGAAGCAAATGAACCAAATGGAGTTGCAGCACTGTGTACACTAGCTAAAATGGGGAATAGTAAGTAAGTTAGTTTGTTAGTAAAATATAAGTATTATATAATTAAATTCTATGTACAAGCACATATTTTACTCACCAATCCATGATCCCATTGAAATATCAATGGCTAAGGGATCTGTTGAATTATATAATTGTGGTAATATAACAGCTGAGTATCCAATTGGCATACCGCTAGCGGATGTTATCAAAAGTATGCAACATGTAAGTATGATCTAAAAAAAAAACAAATACACATTTTCATTCGCCTAGATGTCGACAATGGAAAAAATATACGTATTCTGCGATCGTCATAATAAAAATGCAGATAATACTGATAATAATTAAATATGATTATTCTATTTATGATTATGACAGTTTCAATCAAATTAATTGTCAAAAATAATTAAAATGAGTGTATTATTGGCACAATAAACATTAAATTTTAGATTTTTTGGTCAACAAACAAATCAATTAAATAAAATTAAATGAATACGAAATTATTAAACCGACGTCAGCTGATCATGTTCATGATCATTTCAATTGAGCATGAAATAAATGCTAAATTGTTCGAAAATAATTATTATTTTTTGTTTGGATTGTTTGTCATCTTAAGCGAATAGTGTTAACCAGTTTTTATTTTTTAATATTAAATTAATATTTTTCGTGAATTTTAAGTTGTTTCTTAAAGTATTGTTATGTATATTTATATAGATATGTATATTGAAACGTTGTGTAGTAGTAAAGAAACAAGTTATGGAAATTTATGCACGTTGTTATCTCTTGCGAGAGGCGAAATTGGATGGAATATATATAAGATTCTGGGAAATTAAATTAATAAAAATAAAAAAATGTTGGCTAAACATTTTATATATTATTAAGTGATACGAACTGATCTTGTGCCTTATATGGCACACAATACTGTGCAAAATAATTTATGGTATGTTGCAACATTGTTGCAGCTTTTATATTATGTTGTTAGTATTTTGTAATTTTATGTATTGAAAGTATGTATAGTTGGTGGTCAATTATCGTAACACAACATTTTATCTGGTTTTGCAAATTGAATTGACATAATTTTTTGGTTATTTATTTCGACAATGTCATTCAAACAATAACAATTTTATCGCATGAAATATGATTCCATAAATGAGTGTAAATAATTTCGCACATTGCATCCTATACACGATATGGGTTGATTCATCTATATTTTCTCTTTCCAGACATAAAGATATACATTTTAATTTATAATCTATAAATTATTCATTATGAGTGGGACGTCATTGAAATGCCATTGTAAATTAAATAATATTGCCGTGTCATTACGCTTATCAAGGAATACTTTGGACGGAAACACACTCGTAAATATCTTTAGGGGAGTAGGCTATATTATATCGGCGGTATGTAAAGTTATAGGGAAGTATAGATATTTATTTTATTTTATAAAATTTAAAGTGATACATATACAATCCAACTTGATACATCAATACTTCAACAAATGTATATATACATATATATATTTATATGCTTGGATTCACTAATTTAGATCAAACATATTCGGTTTCGGACTGCAGTACTCATTTTCTATGTAATCTAAGTCTAAAAACATATTCAATCGACTTTGTTCAGGAGTCATAAGTCTTGATCCAAACAATCACTAACTTATTTAATTTCTAAAATACAATTATTTTTAATTATACGTCATGATCTGTACCACAAATCTTGTATGTTTTATTTCGGTACATAAAAAGCGAATAATTTTATCGTACCATAACAAAAAAATCACGATAAAGAGTGAGTGCATTATCCGGTTTAACGATAACATTTTTTATTTTTGCTGTAAACTCGTCATATCGTATATGAAATTGAATGGAATTTTATAAATTATAGTGTTTGTTGCAATTCAATTCGATTAAACATGTAATCTAATCAAAAATTGTTAAAACGTTTTAACGACATCATTCGTTTTAGTTATCATGTAGCCCAGCTAGGTTTAAAGTATGGTTTAATACAACGACAATAATATTTTTTTAAATATGATCCGTATACTATGCATAGAATCGATATCTTATTTTAGGCCATATTGAATGAACGGTGACTCTAGTTGAACAACATTTTTATAATCGAGTTCATTCTATTTGGCCTACAGAAGATAACGATAACTACCCGTAGATTAATCAAAACAGGCTCTTTATAAAATTTTTGATAATGTGTTTTAATATACAACAAAAAAATTGTAGTAACCAATTTCTAAAATATGTATATGCAATTCCACAATCGTAAATTTTATCAATAATTTGGCAGAAACTGGTTTAAAATTTGATCTACAAGTCTGTTTTTTTGTTACATGAGTTCTGCGAATGCCTTAAATCAATTAGAATCAGTTAACATTTTAAAAATCACAAATATAATTTATGGATTGAGATTTGTTGTTCGGTTGAATGGTTATGATTTCAGACTTGAACGTGAAACAATTTCATAAAATTCCATATTATGAAATCGAACAACATTTAGATTTGTGTACTTGAATAAAGTATAGTTATTTAGTTTCTACCAGTTTTATTAAATCAGACATTGGTTTTCAAATTGTGAAAATTGGTATTGTGAAATTTAATTTTGCAAAATTGTCCAAGTGATTTTTATTATTTTATTCAAGGTTTTAATAACTATTATGTACCTACAAATATTGCCAAACAGAAACTAGCATAAACTAAATGTGCTAACGACAGTAAAATTCAAGCATTTCTGAATGCTTTTATAACCACTGCGGGATTCAGATAGATATATACCTGGAAACAATTTATATCCAATTGGTTCGCACACGTTTAGATATAGAACTATTGGAACTTTAATAAGATTAAACTTTGGAACTTTAATAAGATTAAACGAGAAAGTTTATGGGTATTCTTAGTTAATTGTATTTACAGCGTATTGGTATTTGTAATACCTAATTATTGGTAATGAGATTCGTTTTTACATATTTTCAATTAAAAATTCAGAATTGAAATTTTAAATTTTAGATATTTAAAATATCTTAATAATAATAATAACAGTGTTTAAAGGTCATTACTGGCCCCTTACTGCGTCAACAATCTGGCTCTAACGGTTTCGATCCTGGGCTTGGTCTTCATACTGTCCTAGACAACCAGAAGAAGCCAAGTCATTCTCTACACCATGGAACCATCTTCATCTGCAGCGACCTCTGCGCCTATACCATATGGTGGCTCTCCTTTCAGAAATCGCTGTACAATTCGTTCCGGATCAGCACGCAGAACGTCACCAAGCCAGCGTACTCGCTGAGATCTTATTTCATGCACAATATCGGAGATCTTCATCAGATCTCTGATCTCGATATTGTACAGAGCTCGGAAGTGTAAATATCTTAATACCTTCTCTTAATATGCCAACTTTTAAATTTCTAATTCTAAGAGTTCCATATTAATTGCTAAATTTTTAAAATTTAGAAATTCTATAATAGACTTCAGATAATTAAATCTGTAATATAAATTCAACTCAAACATTAAATATCCGATATATGTATATATACATTTACGACGGAGTCACGCGCGATGAAAGCGAGGAACAAAAGCTGTGGTAAAGGTTCCATCTGTTAGAGGCAGAAATTCAACAATTATATGCGCAATTAACGACCACGGCGTCGTACAATATAAAATGATTTCTAATAACACTTGCAATCCCAGTAAGTTTTGTATATTTTTCTAGGAATTGATTGAAAAATTAGTACTTGTAAAAACAAAGCAAGTCAAAAAGCTGGTCGAATAATTTAATCTAAATTTATGATTTTTGCCTCCATATTCTCCAATGCTCAATCCCAAAGAGAAGTGTTTTCTAAAATGAAATTCTATGCAAGGCAGGTATTGGCGGATGTGTCAGTTCAGCATAACCTAGTTGAGATTATCGCACAATCGGCAAACTAAATTACAGATACCGACTGTTCTAATTATATTTTAGACATGTTAATGCAACTCCCTGCTGCTTCTTCCGGTGAACCACTTCATTAGTGGTGTCTACTATGTATATGGTGAAAAATACGTCAACTCACAAATTCAAAAGTCATATCAAAATTTTATGTTTTTTTCTTTATTTATTAGTTAGTACATTAACCTGGAAAAGCTATATCATTATTTTGACTTTCACTGTTTTTCCGTTTTCCTAATTTGTTTCACCGTCAGTCTAATAAAATCATTAAAAATAAACTGGATAATTTAATATCTCAATCGACAAACATTGGCAGATTTAAAAAATGCAATTTTATGAAAGTTTAATTTCATTTGGAATTTTAAATGGAAAATTGTTAATTTTAATTCTAAAATGTTTAATTTATATTCATCAATGGTTTAATTCTGTTTGGAAAAAATTTAATTACAAATGGAAAAGGTTTTAGTGAATTTGGAAAATATTGTATTCTGTTTGGAAGTAGTTTAATTTAATTTGGAAAAATTTATGTTCAATTTGGAAATAGTTTCGTTTATGTTGGAAAAAGTTGCGTTTAACTTGGAAAAAGTTCAATTTAATCTGGAAAAGCTATACATATGTACATATATACATACGAGTGCGTAAGAATTTTTCTTGGAGCTTGGAATTTCAGAAAATTAAAATCTTTGTATTGTGAAAAATGTTTAAACGTTTAATTTTGCTTAGGCTTAGAAAATCATTTGAAGAAAGAAAATAGCGTAAGCTAATATTTTAGAAACTCCCAATTGTTATTTTTTTGGCCATTGAGATGTTACAATTTTCTAGAATTAGATTCTGAATTTAGAATTGATGGATTTTATATTATAATATCCTGCAGTATTTTAGGAAAAAATTATGAAGCTTTTGTGTTGAGATTATTGGAATTTGGCAAGTCATATCCTGAATTTGATTGAACTCAACAAATGTAGATTTGGTTATAATCCGATAGATCCAAAAATTTTTCAACATTTTATAATTTTTTCTCAATTTGTAAATATTACCGTACATCCTAAGTCTGATTGCATTATTCTTCTGATTCATGGGAATTTTAAAATTTAAAAGTTTAATAAAATTCAAGAAGTTGGCATGCATTTATGTAGAAATTTGTATGTAAGTTACTTGTTCAATATTCAATATTTCGCAATTAACTTTAAATAACTTTCAATATTTTTCTCAGATGTAGCTTGAAGAATAGGAATTAAAATGAGAAGTAGTCATCTGCAGAGCGAAGATTTTCTGCTGTTTGTATAAATTTATAATAATCAAAGGAGTGTCTAAAGGAATTTACTTATTTTATGTGACATACATCCACATGATTGACCATTTTTTCGATTTAATTTTGAAAATAAAATTAGCATGAACCAGATAAAAAAAATAAATATTTCATAAAACTAAGTTTATTATAGTCTATAACTGTTTACATTTATATTTATCACTCGCATAAGTACGCTGAACTCGCCTCATCTTATCAAGAGACATACCAACAATAAAATAAAAGAGTGCGCTTTATTATGACATTTCGCGAACAACTTTCTTACGCGAAACAATAATCTCAAGTGGGTGCAAATACTATATATAGTGATGTCACCAATAAAAAAAAATAAAACAAGTTTGATCAGTACTTCAAATGAAAGTATGTGTCGCTTACCTGATTCCATAAACCTTTTTTTGTTGATTTTACCACGCTCAGATCGTCTGTCTCATTAATAGTCTCGTTGAGCAATTGTGATCCCAATTCTAAATTCCTATTCAATTCCTTATCATTTTTTGGTATAATTTTTGATAAATTCTTTTGTGGCAACATCTTGTGTCGTTCTCCATTTTCCCTGGAATCGAAAAAAAGCTAATCAATATCAATCCTCCTCCAATTTATACAGAAAATATTTTATAAACTCCCATCATATTATTTGATTTTATTGTTATTATTAAAAACTGATTTATATATTTAGTATGTACATATTTCGTTTCTTATCAAATTTATAACTATAATATACGTATAATAAAAAACAATAAATATCCAAGTATAAATTTTTTATCAGCCATCTATCATATATAAACATGTTGGGGATTACAATATGTATAAGCAATTGATTGTTTATTGTATATAAAATTGTTTATTATTTGTTGTCAATTATTGCTTATATATATGAGTACTAGAGAATAGAGATAGGCAATAAGCGTTTATATACAGTACAGACGAATATGTCTATCGACGATCTTATGACATAGATTAACCTACATGTTGTATTGTGTTATCAACAATTTTTGTTTTATTCTTGCGTCACGAGCTTCTTATGCTTGATTATTTTTCTATGTATGGGAATCGAAATTGTAGAATGTTAAAAATATTAGAATTAATTTTTATACAAAAGCAGCATTTCTTACAAAAAAAGATTAGGATAGGTCGATTCTATAACAAATACAATATAATTTTTGTATCATTTGTAAGCTACTAAAATACAAAATCAATATTGGGTCATTTAATATTAGCTTTTGTACTGTTTGGAGAGTCAAGACGAGGCAGAATTTTGAAAAAAAATATTTTTGTGTTTCTAGTTCAAGATTCTAGTTTTTGTTTGTTCTTAGCAAATGTTTGCTATAGTCATGAAATATATAGAGTATAATCTACATTATTTTTGGCACTTATTCATACAAATATGCTGAGAAGGTCGTTTAACAACCTTTTAGTCTAGGTATAGATAGTCTGTAACCAATACCTGATTGAATCAAATTCACTCAGAACACGTTTCTCACGAAACAGTTATGTAGATTTGAATAAATCCAGAACTATACATTATTTGTTAACCGTCCTGATTTATAAAATTTGGGCGTAAATTCGGTGAAATTGGAGATTCAAAATTTATCAAACTTTGACCCAACTACGGTTACAAAAATTATATTTAGAGTATGTATTCAGAAAATTTCGCTATATTTTACTAACATCATCTATTAGTTTGCAAATATGTAGGACTGGATGAACGATATTAACAAATACGATCAATCATTTTTCCACATTTTTACAACACGTTTCGGTCGGAAAATGGGAGAAAAATATTGATCCAGCAATATGAGTATTGATGGTAATGTTGGTTAATAAAACAATAGTTTAAACGTAGTTACGATAATTTTGGTTGTGGTGGCCTTGGCACACGCTTTAGATACAAAAAAAAATGTAAACAAAATTGTATTCAGATTGAAACATATTTAAACAACACAATTAGAACAGTTATATTGTTTTCTATTGCTTTTCATATCAAGACACTGATCAAGTCAACATAAAGTGTTATCAATGTCCAAACTAATATTCTAAGCGCTGAAAACTTGTAACATTGCGATCAACAATACTAATAATCTATTAAATATGTACTTCAAATTTCAATTTACAATCTAAAATTAAGCAATATTTAACAAAATATTGGGTCATGCCATTGAATTTATAAATGATTCGTATCACTATTGCATACAGTGCTAGTCAGGAATGAATGAAGCGTACAGCGAACCGGCAAGCAATGACATATATTTCAGAAAAGTTAGCGGACTAGATAGCGGTATATACATGTGAAAGAAGACACAACTATGTGTATGAGTTATAAATGAACGCTAGACAGATCTTCATACATAATTACTACAATTTCTACTATCAATGGTACAAGTAATAGATAAACAAAACTCCCAGTTCTATAGAGGATTTTAGGCTTAATTCATGTTTCATATACGTATACATATAGTCATTTCTTCATACATGTATCACATACAATGTATTCGAAGTCTAGTCTAGAATCACACCTCTTTTATAATTTGCAACCAACCTTGTAATATTTGTAAAGCTTTAATTACCTTTATTAATAGTAATTAGATAGTTCTAATCTTATAATTTGAAAGTACTGTACTAAAGGAAAAATATTGTGTCTATATATTCGATATTATGCATAAGTATATGTCTGTCTAAATCTGCATATTAACACGTATCAAATTAAAAAATCAGGTTTTGTTGGATTTGGTGGAATCACGTTCATTTTTCAAGAATATTCAAATAGCAATATGGTGTGTATCCGATTTGCCTCAAATAAATTTGCGAGAATTAAATTAAATTAATGTAAGTATTAAACTGTGCGCCTCAATCAATTTCAATTATATTAAAGGTGTATCAAATTATTTTCTGTACATATTAGTAAGGAATATGGTATACGATATAAACGCGGAAGCAATCAATTTGTTTTGAACTCACAAATCTCATAAACTACTACATTTAAAATCCTCTAAATTCCCAAAATTCCCAAATACATAATTTTAAATTTTCCAAGCCAAATTCATTTATATATTAAATTATAAATTCTTAAATTCACATAATAAATTTTTTCACCGATTTCGATAGCTACCTTGTTAAATAAAACATCGAATAAACATTTTAGCTCAGATTTTGAACCATCTATAAAAATTGGATTATTTAATATTTTTATAATGAAATCAATTTTGTTATTCAACATTCCAAAATTTACAATTTTTTCAAGTTAGTTCATATTATAATAAATTCTGATCGACGAACTGGATCGCTGAAAATAATTAATTTTTAGCACTTCCAGTCTACAACACGGTTTTCATAAAATAATGACCACACGATCTGCACACGATCAATTACAGGAACAAATATTTAAAATAAATATTCTATTATGATCCTACTTAATACAGGATATTGATAATAGGAATCACATTTGGACCACACAACAAAGCCTCCAACTATTACATAATAAAATGGCCGAAAATTATTTTGAAAAATTATAGCCATAATAAAGATAATAATTGGTTATTTCGCTTTTCCTGAATTATCTTTTACTGAGCGAGAACACCTTTATATATATATAATTATGTAATTCGTGATTGTTTGATTATAGCTTATCAACACAGAATACATGATTAAAAACATAAAATATTTTAGAAAGTCTATAGCATAGAAACAAGAACCATATATAGACTTTTTTATCAACATTATTACTTGATATACGCAGAGTATACAAATTTCTGGATGGTGATCTTCATAATTAATCAAATTTTGACAGTTTTATCTAATTTATCACTTAAAAACAGTTACAAATCACAATGATATCACTATAATTAAGCGCATTGCTTATCAGCCGTTTTGCCGCAGGTACTTAATCTAAAAACACATAAAATTCCAAATAAATGTTGACCGTGATGGGCGAATTCAAGGCTGAGTGAAAGAACTGTATATACGCACAAAAATAATTAATATGCATTGCATATGCGGTTTAATCAAATGTGAACACCTTAACCATTTTAAATTATGTATTATGTAATTATATGTATAGACATAACTATATAGTGTTCCAATTCCATTACATTTGAAATTTTATGTTTTATGATTGATTTTCTTTGATTTCCAATTATTACCAATTACAGATTTACAGCGCACGACTTCTAGTGTACTGCAGCCAATAACTATACCAATTAAAATGTTATTGCAAAAAATAAAATAAAATAAAAAAAACAGCCATAGACAAAAAATAATAATAACTCAGAACGTAAAATAATAGCACAAAAAACTTTTACTTTCGATTTCTATAGATCGAACGAGATCGATATTACGAAAGTACATAAATTATCAATACATAAGGATCTTGAATTTGTGTGAAGAAAATTGGCAAAATGCGAAGGTTTTTCAATTATGATCAGGTCATTAGCCTAAAGGCCGATATAGTAAGTATAACATATGAGCGGCTGTTAGATCAATGATCTTCTAACTGATTCACTATCATCAACTATATGTACAATAATATCTCCTCACAAAACCTTTTGTTTAAATTAATATATACAAAAAGAAATGATCATGATCATTATTTTAGAAAATTTACGATCATTTTCTTTCCTTTATACGTAAATATATTTTATAAATAACGATTTGCACTTAGACCTTATTTAAAATTAGACATTATGATTGTTAGTTCAATTTTTAATTACAAACGATTTTTACCACGGTCACTAAATTTTTATAAATCATTCACTATACATAACCGCCATCACTTACAATTTTTCTTCCATATTTAAAACCATCTGAATTTTTGTTTTTGTTATTCCCAATATTATAATTTTTCTAAAATTGTTTTACAATATTATTAAACACTATTTAGTATGAATCAATTAAATTTGTATACTTCACATAATAAATAATAACTAAAAAAGTCGCGATTGTATACTTATATTGATCAAGTGATCACAACAAACTGTTAACGACTGAAGAAATAAATCAAATTTAAAAGAAAATAAAAAGTGATAGTCCGACCGATTGTTTTTTGGCTTGCTTTTTTTATATTGTTTTTGGAATTTCGAAAAAAATAGCAAAACAACAATACATAGCTACTCGTATAGTCGTATATCAACAAAATCGGTCCGAATGTAAAATGTTCAACTACTTATTCCATTCTCAAGTATATATGAATATGTACATACATATTTAAACTATATATAAGACTTAATATAATTATGAGTATATACGGCAAGTAATTAATGGTTTTGTGCTCACTAATTATTATTGCTATACGCAACACAAAGTACATATAAGCGAGACGTGAGCGCAGCGCGTTTTTATTTTTCGCGATTATACGAATCATAAACAATAACAAACTCTCTTGAAAAGAAAAAGAGCTTTTTTTTCGTGCGATGATATTGATGACGACTTTTATTTTATAGAATTGTAATTAGTATACTATTGGAGTCAATAGTTTTGTTGTTGTTGATTTGACAACACTGGTGTAAACACTTGAATAGTCAAGGATACTCGTACCGTATATTATCGATATGTATGATCATCTTGTTGTTATGCGTACATACTAAATCGAGTTATAATCAATTTCTACTGAATTGAAGTAGATGACTAGGCCGAATAATATTGTTTTTTAGTATTTCATAATTTCCTTATCAAAAACGCATTGTTAGTTAGCTTTAAGACAAAAATTTTCTTAATATAATATACGCACGTCTATACTAAACCGCGCTAATTAAAATATTCACACATATACAGCGAAAATGTGTACGAAAAATAATAATTATTAATTAACAAAACATACATACATAAACACTAACTAATATAGCCTTCTTGTAATCCATCATATTTATTATGTTTGGTTATAAATCTGTACGACTGATAACACATTTTAAATGAGTAAGATACAAATTTGTTTGATATGTGAAATTTGTAGGCTATATCACTTATGAGTAATAAATAAAACGAAATATTTTCCCCTTAATGTTGATTGTTGGCAATATATGATTCTTTTGGTGGCTTTTAATATATCGATCAGTAAAATTATGATTGTTCAGTAATAAAAATTTGTTTGTGTAATAGCGAATGCAGATTGAGAATAGGACAGAGAAAGAGATCAGAGAATAGAATATAAAGATTTTTAAAAATCAAAACACTTGCTATAGAATTAGATGAAGATGAAGATACACCTTTGATATATTGTAGCTTTTAATTAAACAAAAGGGCATTCAGTAAATTGATTGTACGCCTTTAATTTATAGAGATAGAATTTCTGCTATGTTCGCAGCATATCCACCAAACCATTCCTGCAATCTGTCAAATTTGACCTTAATTGCTTTAAATAAACTGAAAACTTTGTGACATTGAAAAGATTTGGTAAGAGATTCGGTATTTTATTATTTAATTAGAGATTATAGTTTGTTGGCAACCTTCTGAAGATTACTCGTATTGATCACGTACGCATTTTAAACAAATTTGTTTCGTATATAATACATACATACAGTGTTCATATTTAACTTTTAAGGTTTATATCTTAAAAATAATAATAACTATGTTTTATAGGCGGTATATATACTAGCTCATGAAAATTGTGTTAAGATACATATTTAAGAAATAGCCATTTTATGATTTGAATGGCAATAAAATACTAGCGTATGTTCAATCGACCAACCAGAGCTGTTTCATCAAAAATCTAAAATTACATTTGAAATTATTTTTATGATTTAGATGAATGCCAGTAAAATCCATATAGCAGCAATATGTTCCCATAGTTTTTAAAAAACATTTATGTATGGGAGGTTCGATTCATAAAATATTAGGGCGGTTCTATATTTTATAAAATTCAAAGAGGTGTAAGGGTGGTTGAATTTCTTCAGGTAAATAATTTGAAAACTTGGACCCTATACCAACGTAGGTATCTTCCACAAATGTGTATAAAATAATAATAAAAGTAATTTCTATGTTTCAATACTCTATTTTTATTTATTTATGATTTCCTCACTACATACTAGTGGCTTTTCCATCTACACCAGCAAGTACTTTGGTTTGTGATGTTCAAGCTTAAATAAAATACTCGGTAACTGATTTTAATAAAATGTATAAGAGCAGCTACGCGTAGTTTATTTTAATCAAAGAAACAAACCTAAGCTTTTACTTATAAGTACTTGCGGTGGTCCGATTGCGCTTCGTAATGACCGAAATTTTTACAAATGGTTTTTCGTAAAATTAATTGAAACTTACAAATTATATAAATAAATATTAATGACTGTTGTATGTATAGTTATATGTATTCATATAACTTCAGGAACAAACGTTTTCAACCAAGTTTGGAACATAATTGATGTCATCCAAGCATTCTTATTTAAAATAACAAATAATTTACAATAATATTTGTTTCAGTATAAAAGTCAAGAAAATAAAAGGTAAATATTTTAAATGTTTATATTAAAATATGTTGTCATGTACACATCGTTCAAGTGGAAAGATTTAATGAATATATTACTTCAATTAAAAGTCCGTGATATTTTATGTAAACTATGTGTACGGAAATATCCAAATGTACCTTTCATCACTACTTACATCATTCTTCAATTTTTTTTTTTTTTTTTGCGTGATGACTATTATATGTAGTTGGAAATGTATTAAGTATTGTGGAGTGCCACAATGCAGAAATCCCAGATGACTTTATTAATCTACTAATCTGTATTTTAGAAAGATCGTACATTCACTTCATTTTCCTTTAATAATATGTACAAACAAATATATTTAAATATAAAAATAATGAATATTTACCAGTCTTTATGTGTCCGATTGTATTGAATGTTTATTATGTCGTGAAAGCGTTCTTTTCGTTTGTTGCTAGATGTCATTATCCCTGATATTTATAGTTAGCTAACCAAATATAATACATAAATAATAAAATTGTCTAGTATTGTTATTGATGTAGAAAAATGGAGATCTTTGAACATCAGGAAGCCGTATATCAGTTTTCATTTCATATAAGCTTCAAAAATTAAATGCTAATCTTAAAGCTGTTTGTCGTAAATTAAGAAATTTAAATATTCAAAAAATCGTTGAATTGAATAAATCATAAATATAACTCTTATTATCGAATGGTATTTCGAACAAAATTCAATATTAGTTATAACTTTTTAAGACTCATTCATCTGATAAGTGCTCCTTACTGGTATACAATTAAAAGAATATCTAAAAATTGAAGAGAATAAAGCAAACAAGCAAATGATTAAGGCGAAGCTACGTGTTTACAATCTTCTAAAATTTGAAATGAGCGGTATGCAGAATAAAGGTTCACCGGCAGAGTTTTTGCTCATTAGCAAAATTATAGCTTAACAAAGTGCAATTTAGCGTTGTTCTAAATTGCTCAGCACTAGACTTTAAAACAGAAGGTTCAAACTACTTTAATAGCTCTATTATGACTCTCGCTTCACCGACTCTCTCGTCGTGACTGTTCTTGTCCCATGAGTGGCATTTTGGAATTATGATTCTCGATTTTATTTTGGCGAGAGGTTTAAACGACACTATGATCGTTTATTATACTTTTCCTTAATAAAGTATAGGCAACTATTATTTATTATTGTATTTTCCGCAGTTTTGACAATAATTTACATACAGTTTTTCGATGTTTATTAATAAAAATCAAATAATTTGGTGTTTGTGTAAAAATAAAATTAAGTATTTTAGAGTTTTTATAATTATTTATTTTACTTGAATTGGGTACATTATTACCAAATCTTTGGTTTAGCCAATATTTAAAAATCTATGGCCTATATCTGAATATATTCCTGTTTATCTACCAATTAGAAAATTGTTGATTTTTAAAAAATTTTTGATTATGCCTAATAACAAAGCATATTTTTAAAATTTGTACATATTAATTGTATACTTTCCAAATTTCTCGTCTCAAGGTACCAATAAATACTAGGTGCATACCATAATTTGTTTGGTACCATAATACCAAAATATAATGGCGGTGACTTGAAGTGGCCAAGTGATATTTATGTGAGAACCATAATAGGGGTATTAAACCACTTGTATACAGGGTGACCCTATATTCTCTGACACGGGTGGTACCATTGGTTTGCTTGATTAAAACGAAGGTGACTTTAGATGTATCACTTCGCACAAGCTAGCCTTTCAAGTTATAACGTTTAAACAGCATATCGACAAAGCACCTTGAAGAAACTGCTATAACAGAAAAACTGGTAAGTATAGAATCTTCAAATATTACATATTTTAAAATATTAGTAATGAATGCTGGTCCGGTAGTTACGAAATTGGCAATAAAAATATCAGATAAGTTTTGAATTTTCCTGAATTTTCCATTACTCTATGTATATGCAACATCATGCAATATGCAACATCATGCATTAGGCAACAAAACTCACAATCATTTAGGTTAATTTATCTGGTATAATTTAGTCTAATGTTTTGTATATTATTGTAATTGAAAAATATGTATGGACAATTTAATTATATATAGGTACTTATTTAAAAGCCACGAATGGCATAAAGCTAAATCGAATAAATGGTAAAATATCCGCAAGAAACACTTTCTAGAGCGCAAACGAGTTTTAAAACGACCCAAGTGATTGTCTAGTAAGTCAACACCTCCCATATGTTTTTGATATTCTCTGATTATAGCAGGGCAATTGACGTGAAGCAAGCCTCAAATAAATCAGTTAAATTACAACTTTATATAAATAATCAGTATTTCATTTCTTACCTAAATGTTTGTCATGTCTTTCTAAGTTAGAAAACGGCTCCTCGCCCATAAAAATTTGAAGCAATATTCACCACTTTGATACAAGAGGTAATTAGTCACCATCTATTTCACCGACAAGTTCTTGTGAAAATTACAGATCCTTTTGGATAAATTTGGAATACGGTTTCGGCGGACTGTGCACATCTATGCAAAGGTCCTCTTCTAAGGGAATTTTCTTAGAATTTGTTAATAAACTGTTAACAACCAGACGTCATTCATTTGATCACTTCTGCTAGTAATATTTTCATTATTATTAAAGTGTAAAAATTGTCTGAGTTTTTTCAAATTTATTTATTCGCATAACATTTTGAATGGTCTGATTACCAACTACTGGACGCCAATATCTCCTGCTGCTGATTGCAACTATCAATGTTAAAAGGCATATTCCAATGTATCGTTAGATATCATTTTCATTGAATTAGCTCTTTTTGTTACGCATTTAAGTTACATAGACTGCACAACAATATGTGACACTAATACTGTTTATCAAAAAAATACGAGGAGAAATACGAAAAAGGAGAATCCAGTTTACATTTTTTTTCAGCCGTCAAATTTTACTAACTCGGTTTTAATACTGTGTAACTCATCTGCTTCTGTTTCGTGATACTATTAGTTCATCTGGAAACAACTTCTCCCCTGTCTCCAAAATAATTTCCATTTCGTTAATATTGAACAAAATATTTTGGTCAGCCTCAATATATCCCAATGTCTCATCGTGGGTCACATTTTCTACTAACAAATCATCATGCGACGATTAAGCGACGTTTGGATCGGGAGGTATCGGGTTCGAATCCCAACAGAGCCGGGATGCAAAAGGGATTTTTCATCTCCCGATTACGATCGGTGATTAAATTGAAAACATTTATGATCCTCTGTTGGAATGTAGAACTCATGGGCCGACCCATCTTCCATGTCACTGTACAGGGTGACATGGAGCTATGCAATGCGCAGGTGGTATACTGTACTTGTGTGAATGAGATGAATGAATGGGTGGAATGAATGTTGTGTGAATGTAAGGTATGGCTAGGACTAAAATAGTGTCTATGCCACGTCCTTCCTAAAAATAAAAAAATAAAAACAAATCATCATAAATACAATTTTCGGGATCTTCTACCTGTTCATAGTCATCCTCACTGTCACTCCAACTTCCATAATCTTCAAAATTTCATCTGTCAATGCACCTGATCTGGGTCCCCTCATTCTAACTATTCAAAACAGTACATTAAAAAAACGCACTTAATGCATATTGTTGCATTTTTGATACATAAGTTTTCAAACACATTTTCATCTTTAAAATAATTAAATTTAATCAAAATCCGATTGTAATTACAAGCACAAACTTTAAAACTTTAATAAAACACCTTTACCTGAATTATTCAACGGTTATTAGTTAGATATAACGGTTATTTACAATTAAACGATGTTGCTATTCTTATTTTCGGATAAAATAGTATGTATTGAACGATTCTTAGGCTGCGGACCAATTGTCGGGTAAATCAATTACTTAGGTAAAAGTCGACTTTTAGTATTTTTATTTTATTGAATTACGTGCTTTTGTTTATTTGCAGCTTACTTAATCCGTAGATCACTAAAAAATTAACAATCTAAACGTTAAACATTTACTTTTGTGTACTCGATTTACCCTACTTTTTAATAGGGTAAATGAATTTACCGAAAATTGAAGTAAAAGTCGACTTTTACCCGTGAATTGGTCCGCAGCCTAAGTCGTCATTTAAAGAAAATACAGTAGTTCAAGTTAAATATACAAATATGCCACAGTATGCATTAAAGGGTTAATTTAAAATTTAACAGATGGTTTAAACTTTAAATGAAATAATATTTTGATTTATAGGAGATCAACTAAAACGGGGTAGACCCCAGTTTGCTTCTAAATGGAACTCGTTTGAAAGATGTTGGTTCTTGGAGAGGCCCTGGAACTTTGTTCCCGATAAAATATCGTTAAAATTGACAGTAATTGACTAGGTACATATTTGCAATTTTCAAAAACAATCAATTCAAATTCAGATTTTAAAAATAAAATATTCGATAATCTCGAATTTTTCCAAAAATTGAGTACTATAGATATAAAATTTATTTCACGTTACCTATACATCGAGATAAAATAAAAATCGAATTAAAATTTCAATTTGTAAGTTTTATACGTAAAATTTGGTCACATAACAATCAAAAATCGTGACATAACTTTAATTTTAATTTAATTTAATTTAAACTTTCAAAAGTATATACTATATAGCATTTTCAAAATTCAATAATACATTTGAAGTTTTTATTATAATTCAGAAGTTCAAATAAATTTTAAATCAAAAAATTATAAATTTTATGATAATCCATAATTTTGCTTCAAAAAATTCGAAAAATGTGATTTACATTTCACAAAACAGAAAAATTGGAATAGAGTGTTATTCAAAAATGTTATTAATGTTGCATAATTATACGATTAATGAAGCTTATTATTGAAATTTGCATATATATGTATGTAGCTGAGTGAGAAAAATGAGCTCGGTTGAGAATTTTAGGAAAACTCAAATAAATTTTGCGAGCAAAACGCCAGAAATCCCATTTTAGAAAACCCAAATATTTTAGATTTTTTATAGTTGGATTTGATTGTGCCAATTTGTGCCTTTCGCTAAAAAATTTGTGCATATAGTATCCTTTAAGAAATACAAAGAGTTTTCAGACGTGATTATCACACCAGAAAACCCATTAACTTCCTTTAACATATTACTTTCATTTTTTAATATATTTCGGTTGTGCCACACTGTGCATAACTAAATTATTTTGCCACACACTCTACAATGACTAGAATAGACCAAATCGGCCAACTGTAAACGCAATATATCTCAATATAAATGTTTTATGATCATAGATAGAAAAGTCATAGAAAATATTTTCAGGAAACCAAACTTTTATTAACTAATTAAGTTCCGTGGCAAAAATGTGTATTTTAATTAGTTCCGTGATAATAGTTGGGTTTCCAGAAATAATCTGGATATATTCTGGGTACTCTATGGCCGTTTCTAGCCAATGTAGACTATGCTCAAGCTTGATACTGGGCTAATATGTGTATTATAGTTTGTTTTAATTAGTTCCTTAATAAAAGTTTGGTTTCCTGAAAATATTTTCTATGACTTTTCTATCTATGATCATAAAACATTTATATTGAGATATATTTCGGTTACAGTTGACCGATTTTGGCCTATTCTAGTCATAGTACAGTGTGTGGCAAAATAATGTTATTAGTTAGTTATGCATAATGTGGCACAACCGATATGTATTTAAAAAGTAAGTAATATATTAAAGGAAGTTAATGGGTTTTCTTCGTATATCTTAAAGTATACTATGCACAAATTTTTTAGCGAAAGGCACATATTGGCACAGTCAAATCCAAGTATAAAAAATCTAAAATATTTGGGTTTTCTAAAATGGGATTTCTGGCGTGATGCTTGCATACATTTTATGTTTATTTGTATAATATTCTATAATTATTGAGGGTTATAACGATCAAATATCATTTGGACTTTCAATTAGTTAAGTTTTTTAAATAAATTGATAAATTTGTAAAACTGTACATTATCAAACCACCTGTCACAGTAGTCAAAGAGACCTAGATAGTTGACTCCCATTTTAGAACATCAGATATTGTTTGATGTTTTACTATACGAATTTTATAAATCTTTAAGAAATTCAGTTAAATTTAAATTAATTTTAAAATTTGTATTGCATTAATTATTAAATTCGCAAATTTTTCGAATATTTGGTTTCCAAAATTTGTAAAAACCTGTGAGAAGTCCATAGTAGTCCACGGTTAACCACAGGAAACCAAAAATACCCAATGCATCGTTCGGTGCCGTCCATTCGATATATACACAAGTAGTAGCACTCGCAAGGAGTACAGCCTCTAATTATATGAAATATGAAATGTTATAACAAATTACTAAACTTTTAATTACTTTCAACTTATTCTTAGCAAGGTAACTGCGTGCCTTATGTTTGACATAAAAGGGATAGAATTACTGTATATAAATTCTAGAAAATATTGTGGAATAATATTAAGACATTTTCCGGGGACCTCGACATTCCGCTTGAAGCAAACACTCTCCGTGTATAGAAACCAAATAAACTAATAAACTTTCCTAAAGTCCATGAGAAAATTTTCATCATGATTTCTATACTTAACCTTGCCCTTAGATTTAGAAAATTGTTTAATTTAAATAAATTACATCAAGATTTAACATTTTTGAAAAGAACCAAATTACTATAAGTTTATAATTCAGATATACATAAATGTGGACTGCTCAAGTTCATGGAATTGTTCAAGTTCAGTTTTAACCTACACGCATATACATAAATTTGAATTACATAATAACATAAACCTATGGTTATCTAATTCCGAATTACAAAACATTCAAATAAATTTCAAGTTTACATTTTTGTATATATACGTAAAGAGACACTTTTACATGAGGGTCAGACGAAGAATGGTGAAATTTTTTATGTTGAGAAAACACACAAAAACTTTATAAATAGTCATATATGTTATCCCAACTGCAAAGTTTTAAATGGGTTAATACATTTTTAAAATAGCCTACCAATTAATGTATCTAAAGTTGTTATTGATTTTTATTGAACAGATTTTAATTTATGTTACAAATTTAAATATTTGATTTATTGCGAGCTACCACATCTGTATTCGTTCTTCTGAGATAAACGATATGAGGCGGTCATAATGGTAAACACTTTTGAAATATACTTTGTCGCGACAATAAATTCTGTACATAAATGGGTTTTAATTTTCAATGTTATTTATCCAAAGTATTTAATTAGCTATATTATATAAAAAATCTTAAAGTTTATTCGGTGGAATCATTTGAATTAAAACTGTTGAACTGTGTGCTTTGTGGTCAAATATAATAATTTTGCGCGTTCGTGAATTAAGTTATGTGTATGTATATATATAGAAAACTATAGTTTTAGTGATAAATTTTACAATAAAAAGTGGATTGAATTTTTATTACAAGTGCTTTTAATTTTTTATAGTGAACCGTTTAGGTGAGATCGGTAAAATTGGTTTTTACATAAGCAAATGTTTCAAGTTTAAAATGATATGTGTTCAAATTTGATTAAAATTTTAATACAGTTTATCGGTTTAACAAATCGCAAAAATTTTCTTTGCTGAATTTACTGTGTAAAATCGAGTATATTATGATCAAATATCGAGACTAAATTTAGCAGAAAATTCAGTGAATTTTGTCTGATTTTATATAATTCACATGAATTCGTTATTTAAATTTGGTGAAATTTGAATATTTAGTTCACGTACAATTTATTTAATTACATTTTCCATAAATTTTCTTAAGAATTTAGAAATTGAGAGAAAAATGGGACAGGTCATTTAATTTCAATTTAAGAAAATTTCGAATTCCAATAAATTCAGCTAGAATGCGTCCAATTTATTTGTAGTTGTTAAATTCATATAGTTGCAAACATAAAATTATTTTACATTGTCTATATTATTGAGCGTCTATATATGTGTACCTGATGAGTACACATACAGATTGTTGAAGAGATTTGAGGAAAGTGTCATTCGAAATTAGAAATTCTTAGGCGTGGTGAAAAACTTGGCATCTTCTAGTTTTCGGGGATAATGTGAAGTGGTACCTCCGGGATCGTTACCGACGGACCCAGACTATTTACACGGTACGTACAAACATATTGTCATTCTCATGAGATTGATTCAAGGCTGATTCACCAAATATGCGAATAATAATACTTTATTGATGTGTACTAAGCCTTGTTTACCTAAATCTGTAGTTATAGTTTTCCTATTTATTGAGATAAGCAAATATTTTTATTCGCATAGATATATTATAAATTATACTGACAAAATAACAATTCACAAAATCAATAAGTAGCAATAAATAATTACGCATAATTTTTATTTAGCTACAAGATCAAGAAATTTTTTTGTTTAATTTACCGACCAGTTTATTAGTTCGTTTATGATGAGATCCAAAGTAATTAATTGAAGGTACATCAAAAATACTATAGCAAACTTTTGAATTGCTCGCATTGCGGGGTCAAATACGAAAATTATAATTTTATAGTTTTGTATATACATGTATATAGATAATGCTATAGATTTAACGACCTATAATGTTCGCACATTTCAATTAATTAGTGTGGACTTTGTAATTTTTGAAAAGTTTTTCATAATAATGTCAGTGTTAATGTTAATATAAAAATTTTAGTAATTAATTATTTGGTTATTTTAGTCGATATTTAGATAACTATCTTACGGTGTAGCCTTCGATAGAACTTTGAATTTCGAGCTTATCAATGTGCATGTATCTTTATTTGTCTGGTAAGAAGGTGAACCAGAATAAATGGTTTTGTAAATAAGCCTATTCGTAAATAAGTAATTTAGTTTTACCTATGAATGAAAAATTACTGACTCATTTAAAATAAGAAAAAAACAATACATAACCGCGAGTCAGCTTACTCGCTGAGATCTTACTTAATGTACAAAATCGGAGATTTTCATCAGATCTCTGATTTCGATACTCTAGAGAGCTGGATATGTAAAGGGGGTTTTTTTAAGCCTGATGATAGAACTTGAAATTGTAAAAAATAAAACAAAAATTAAATATTAAAATTTACTTTGAAAATCAGTTGTCGATTCGCGCAACTTATAGACGACTTTAGATAGATTTCGTACCACATACTCTCTAGAGCTCTAGAGGATGCAATAAGACCCTATAGACTCCATTACATAAAAAAGTATCGTTTGGTGCGGTTTACACGCTGGTCATCGGATCTTATTTCTTCAAAAATGAGGCCGGTGATCGCGTTACGGTCAATGGAGATCTTTACCGCACCTTGCTCAATGATTTTTAGTTTGAAAATATGGATGACATTGAACCGGACGAGATGTGGTTTTAACAGGATGGTGCTACGTGCCATACAGTGACCTCAACCATCGAATTATTATAGTCAAAATTTGGCGATTAGTTGACTTTGAGGAATGGACCTGTCAATTGGCCTTCAAGGTCGTGCGATTTCACACCTCGATTATATACTGTGGGGCTTCGTGAAATCACTGGTTTATGCTGATAAACCAGCAACAATTGACGCCTTGGAGGTCATCATTGTTCGTGTTATTCGCAACATACGGCCAGCAGTGCTCGAAAAAGTGGCCCAAAATTGCACGTGCAGAATGCGTTTCGTCAAGATCATGTATTGATCTTTCGAATAACACAAAATTTTTGATTACAAATTAATTTTTTGTGTTATTTTTTACAATCTCAAGTTCTATCGGGCTTAACAAAACACCCTTTACCATATTCTTCGCATTTTGGGTCGTAAATCACACTCATGATTCTTCTCTCAAATGTAAGGAGCCATATCTAATCATATTCGTCCGTCAGCGTCCAACTTTCACATCCATACATATATAATAACGGGCCTGATCAACGCTTTATAAAGCTTCAGCTTCATGGCACTTGATAGCTGTTTAAATTTTTGCAGTGGTGTTAGAGGATTCAAAGAACGACTCTGATATCCTCACCCACAAATATATAGATGAGTAAGTTAAATATTTAATCATAAGAGTTGTCATAGGTTAAACTAGAGTTAAAATATTAATTTGGTTGAAAAAAATTAAAAAGTTTGAGTTTGTATATGTTCAAATACTAATCAAATGTTGAAAGTTAAAAGTAGTTTGAATATAAATGGTCTATACTTCGTTCTGTTATTTTAAATTAATCCAAAAGATACGAATATTGATACGTTCTTTACTTCAAACATTAAGGCTAGACTCATCAGAGTTACCAATTTTTCTTAAATCCTATATTTAGAATCTAAAACTGACCCTTATGAATATTATCAGAGCCACCTATATATACAGAGCCCTAAGGTGAAATATTGATCTTTATATAAAGGAATTAAAATTGACAAACAGAACATTTTTTTCATAGAGGACATGTTTTAACATTGAAATATAGAAATTAGAAAACCTAATCAAGGAAATTGTTTAACTCATGGTTTTGAAGGAGTGCAATTGTTTTAACAGTTAAAAGATACATTAGTTATAGTCTTAGGTTCCAATTTTAACTGGGTGTGGGTAGTATTGAAAGTTAAGTTAGAAATTCAGTGTACTTTTGCTGGGCTGTACTAAAATATTGCTAGATTCGAATTGAGAAAGAAAGTAGAAAGTGATATAACATCAGCCGTTGTCGTAGAAATTGTCAAAGCATAAATTTAGTCAAATGTTCAGATTGTTTAAATACCTAATTCTAAAACGGCAACGAAAACTAAATGTTTAAAATGAATGTCAAATTCTTCAATATGTTAGTCAAATTTACATATATCCCCTCTATATCGTTAATTATTTTAACATACTAAAATGTCTAATTTAAAGTGGCTTGCCATATACAAAATCGAAGTGGAATTTTAGGAAGCCAACCTCTGAGTTTGAAATTTGAATCCAAGTTCAAAATTTCACAGTTCGATGTGGTTGATCAAATATTGAATTTTTATAAAGAATTTTATTGTATTCGCCGCTGTTCTAAAATTAAAAATTACCAAATTTATAAAATTGAATTTCGTCTTGTAGATAATTCGTTAAATTGAAAATGAAATGTAAATTTTAAAAAATTATTTAACTTAAACATTTTTAAAATGAACTTAACAAATCGGAAATTTTTAAAACTTTTGAAATAGTTTGGATTATTGAAGCATTTATGTAAATAGACAAAAGAAATAAATTAAATTTTAATTCGAACTTTACTTTTGCATGTATAATTCTAAAATTGTGTTTATGAAATTTATGGACCTAACTGGTTATATATTCAAATATACAGTGTTAACCTGTTTATGCATATTCCTACATCAGCCTGACAGAGTGATCACTCCATCGGTTCGATTTCTTATTCATCCGAGATTCTTTGAGGAAATTGATTTGGCTCAAAATCAAGGACTGATTTTATAACGAATGAAATATTTGCCTGTATGAACTTCAAAAATTGTTTGTTAGTTGCTGTTGCAACGTCTTCAAATATTTAAGCTTTGTACAACATAAATAGTGTAAAATTGTATTCTTGAAGCGAAAGTAACATATCTTATATTTATTTATTCTACCTATACACATTCAAATAAATTCATGTTATATAAATATGATAAATTCATCATATTTAATTTTTATTAGATTAATATAATATTTAAGGTTCTGACTTTTAGATACGTGTTTCTTCAATATAGTCTATATTACATAAAGTGAGTATCGAAATGAAAGATTTAACTTTTCATTCATAAAAATTAACAATGAACAATGCAAAAAGTAGTTCCTCTAAGAAAAGCTCGACAAAAAAATGGCTGAGTTCAAAAATTCAAATGAAACACACTTTTTCATATATCTACACTCAACGAAATATTAATAATGCCACTTTTCAAAGTTCTATTTTGAATGTATTTGGCAAATAACGAATTTTGTTTCGATTGTTTTAAACATGAATTGACGTGTTTTAAACAAACATAATTATTTAGTTCATTGTCTCTCGTGATGTGTTGCTAGTAACATTAGGAAATTTTTATAGTTTACTTGGTAAATAATTATAGTGACGATTAATTTATATTAAAACATAAAGGATAATAAAGGTAAAACTATAAACATTAATAATAATTAAAGCATAATGTAGGATTTAATGGTTATTTCGTTAAATTTAAATTAAACTGATTTTGCTTTTTAGACAATATGCCACGGGGCAAAGAGTTACCAGAAGAAGAAAAGGGGAAAATTAGCAATTTTTCCCAGGGAGGATTTTCCGCGAGGGAAATTGGAAGAAAATTAAAACGAAGGCGAACGGTCGTTCTTCATTTTATGAAATTAAACTTTTGCCACGTCACAAACGAGCTCGTCTAGATTTTGCAGAAAAATATAAATTTTGGGAAAATGAGTGGCAATCCGTTGTATTTAGCGACGAAACAAAAATTTAATCTAGATGGCCCCGATGGCTGTCAATATCATTGGCAAGATATTCGACGAAATTTTGAAACAAGAAAGTCCAGAAATTTGAGAAGCGGAATTCTGATGGTATGGGGTGCTTTCGGATATTACAACAAGTCCCCAATCGAATGCCCCAAATAATGCTGAAAATTATATAGAGCTTTTAGATGATGCACTGATAAATTATGCAGACGGTACGGCTGGTACAAATTGGACTTTCCAACAAGACAATGTCGCTATTCATGCTGCCAAAAAGGCAAAAGACTTTCTTGAGTCTTGAAATATACCATAATTATCATGGCCAGTATGTAGTCCCGATCTCAATCCCATAGAGAATGTATATGGGCATATATTACGCAACGGGTTTACAGTAATGGCCGTCAATTCAACTCACCCAAAGAGCTCAAAGAAGCAATCCAGGAAGCATGGATGAACATTGATCAGGAATACTTACAAAGCCTTATTAATTCGATGGCTTGGCGCTTGCAGCAAGTTAATATTAATAAAGGAGGAACTACAACATATTGAAATGTCTAATTTGTTGAACAATGTATATATACATATGTACTCCAAGAGAAGAATTTTTAGTTTTTTAGTCACCTTAAATTTATAAATTGAACTATTGAGCTTATTATAGCTTTTAATATAATTTAATGAAACAAATACTCTTTTGTTATGTGACTTGATATTTTGTTGTTATTCAAAAAAAAGAAATTGGCATTATAATTGTTTCGTTGAGTATATTACACATTTTTTGGTACAATAAATAAAGCTCGTTTCAAAATATCGCTCAACATGGAAGCTTCTTATATTAAGATAGCTTTGACCTAAATGACGTTTTTCTTAATTAAAACGTTAGCTCTAATCTAATTTGAGAAAAATTACTGGACCACTTTTTGGTTAAGCTTTTAATAAAAAAACTAGTTCATATAAAACGTGATAGCTCGAACAACGACGTTAAAAATATTTTAATTTCAAATTAGGAATAGTATAGAGCTTTCAATTTATCCTCTTTCAACTGCTTTGGAATATTTTTTTATTTATTAAATCAAAATGCAGAAGCTTGGTGTTGTAAAATAATTGGTCATTATAGCTGAGCAAGTTTTGAGTAATTTAAAGAAAGCTTACTAATGGTTTGTTGAACGTTTAATTTTAGTGTTCTATTGTTGTTAGTTTACATTTTTAGTGTTCTATGGCTGACGATCGTAGATGTTAATGAAGTGAAAAGTAGAACAAGGTCCTCTATCTTAGCGCCATTTAAAACTGATATTAAACCAGAATGTGTTTGTATGATCAAGGCTTTTTAAGGCTAACTTGATAAACACAAATCGATTAATAAACATTAATATACATTAATTTTTTGTCTCTGGTTGAAAAGCTCAAATGCTACTAATTTAGATATGTTGCAACATTTCTAAAATTCAATATTATTTAAACAACATTCATATAATTTTAAAATTCCCACTTTCACATTTCTAAATTGTTATTTTGAATTATAGAATATTCCTCGTCCAAAATTTTGAACTTTCAATACGCTTTACTTGGCGTAACTTAATAAAACGACATAATATTTAGATAGACTAATTGCGTCATAAGTGCGGGATTGTGAGATTCATTTTATTATTATTGATTGATTGATAGACATAAAAACGTTAGAATTAAATAGGACAGTGTTGTATGAGTGCGGGCGCTATTCGAGGTATGCCTGTGTACATAGACAAATTCAAATATTGTTGATTATTTTTTATGCTAATAAAAAATTTGTTATCAACGATCATCATAAATCATATACAACTTATGTATAGGTACGTACTTTGCAAAATAATCACTAAACTTGTGCACACTTATGTCAGACTCAGACATGTCCAATAATTGTTTATAATTTTTGTTAACTATTTTTTTTTTATATTTGTTCTTTTATATATTTCAAACACTTTTTTATGTATTTATTTAATTCACATAAATACAATTAAATAATTAATTTGAAAAAACTGATAGTTTTCACATAACATGGAATTTATATCAGAATACTTGTGTCCCTCGAACGCACGTAAGACTGAATTTTACATTTTTTTTGTACCAAAATAATTGGGATGAGTTAATGTTTAATGTCTTTCTTGATTTATATTCTTCGCGTGCAAGATAACAATTAAAAATGATTAACTATCTGTTTACAGTTTGAGATAATTAGTATAAGAGACTTATAGAGGGATAGGTGAGAAGATGAAAATAACGAAAACTCTGACATATATGAAACCGGCGGTGTGTGAGAATTTGAAATCTATATATCTTGCTTCATAGCCTATTAATCAATTCTTTCAAGTTCCAGAAAATAACGAATATCAGTAACTACAAATCCTGGGGAAACTAAATTTTTGGGGTATTCTCTTCTTTTCATCTTTCTGTTCCGAAAATGATGGATTGTCACTGATATCATCCGGTCTTCGGATCGACCAAAGAGGACAATATCATCTGCATGAACCAATATCCATTTATTTTCACTGTAAAACGATTTTATTAGGAATTTTAAGACTCTTATGAATCAATGTAAAGTCGGTAATTGCTGCTTGCTGATGATATACTTTTCAAGAGTCTTTGTTATATTGGAATATTGGTCAGTGTTATAGATCAGTTGGGGCAAAAGCTATTAGCAAAAACATTTTGTCAGCACTGATTAAAATGAGATATGGCTTAATAGATCTCAGAATTCGTCGATAACCGTTTATCTGTAACCGATTCAAAATGTGGATTGAATTCAACTACGTAGTTTAAACCAGTTTGGAACCAGCGATAATAAAAAATATATAATTGTTGATTTGTGAACTTTACAACCGATTTCATTAACCGATTTCGATCAATTTTGAGCCATCAATCAGTTTACGATTAAACGAATTGTTCGAGAGATTAATAACTTATATTTATCAATAAATGTACTGAGCGCATTATTTCTTAAAAATTATTGTTTTGTGCAAATATTATAAACAGTATCTTGATCTGAAATTCTGAACGAACAAAGTAATGAAATACTTTGAATATAATTTGAATCAAAACTGCAACCAAAAAAATCAAACACTTCTAATTTTCATAAATATTTTCACTTTTTTATTCATATAAAAATGTATCCTTAAAAAATTAGTTAATCCTTATCGCCTAAAACCTTATTACTATCACAAAACATACGTATTCTTATATTATAATATTATTGCACTTCAAAGTTGCTGACGTAAAATAATATGAGATTGTCGTTGAATTTGCATCGATTGAAAGCGGGCAATTTATTCGCGCATAATATTCCATTGTGTATAATGCGTATATCAACGATAAACCAAAAATCAATTGAAACCAAACGCAAATATTTCCCAGCCGCTTATTCAATCGTATGTACATAAACATAAATCCAAGACTTAAATAAATTCCTAACAATACGGGATAGAAAAATCGTAGCGTAATAGCGATTGCATATTCATGGAATACACCAGATATTACGATTGTAGCCAGGGCTGAGAGTGTGACAGATTTTTTGGTGATGTGATTATAGAAATCGGTGAAAATATATTCGTACAACCATTCGTGTACGGTTATGTTCCACGTACGATAAAACTCCTTCATTGATGTCGCATTCCACCAGTCCTTGTAAAAGACGCGATCGCCAAATTGCAGTAATTCAGCAAACATATTCATCCATGCGTGTTGCAAACAATAGAATCCGTAAAAGAAGATAACCGTCATGATGCTTGTTATCTCGAATAAGCTGATCAGTAAATTTATTAGTTTGACATCGGTTTTGCCGTAGTCGACAAACGTTTTTGCCAAAAAACAGTCGTTTGTTAGTGATAGGCAGTAGATTATGGTTAGAAATTCGGCCAAATATTTGAACACAAGCTTTAAGTCGCGTGTTTTTGTACGCGGATACGAGTCACGATACAATAGAGAAGGACAGAAAAAGTAGTAGGCAAATTGCGATTCTGTGGGTGATATAAAATCGGTCGAGGTTATTACTCGTTCAGCGTTTGATCGAATATATCCGTAACTTTTCATCGATATTCGAATTGTCTCGAGCATGAGTGCCATTGATGTAATGATCGGTAGATTATGTTTTAAACATATATGTGTAGATATCCAGTATATGGTGACCACATACATTGCAAATAGCGTGATAAAAATGGTATTCACTATTGTCTTGGACTTAGCTGCCCGATAAGTTTTCACCCACATTTTGAAAAGTGGATAGACCAAAAATGATAATGACATGTTGTATAGCCAAGCGACGATCCCGTACTGAATTTTATCAAATTTTTGCGCTACACCTGAGAAGCCGAATGATAATCTGTATAATTTAAAATCATATAGTTAGTAAAGCAAATCGTCGACTAAAAAACTATACGCAATCACTTACGTTCCATTTTCCCGCCAACTATATAGTATATTGGTTGCAATTAGAAATATTAGCAATGCTATAAATATGTTGTAGATGGAGCTGATGTGTTTGTTTTGATATAGATCGGTTAGGATCGAGTTCCGGTGTTCAAAGATTTTTTTGTACGGACCTCGTTTCTTCTTTACATCATTACTGTCGTCTTTTTGTTGTTTTTTACTATCCTTACTACTACTCATATCACAATTATCTCTATTGGTCTTGACTAATTTCATTTTTGTGTCTTGAAATAGGTTTATAAAATATTTGTTCAGCTTATTCTCGAATTCGCACATGATTTTTAGCTGGAAGATCTGTAAGTAACAGGAAAAAACGATATTAATATAATTTGGCAAACCCCTCCCAGCCAGTGTCGATCGTTTATATTGACTTACTTGAATCTTTATACGTGCCTTCTGCAGATTTAACGAGTTTTTACGTCCAGTTGTATCTGGAAATAATATAAAGAATTGTATGTTTTAGTTATTTATCTAATTTGCTGTAATAAGCTGATATATACTATTATGGCTAATTGTTGACTAAAATATAAAATCGCAAATTATACCTATCTCGATACGAAACATCACGCCACAAATAAAAATCGAGATTAGACGTATCACAATCAGTCGGCTAATAATTTAGCGACCATCCAATAAAATGCCAAAAGTGTATATATAAAATTTAGCTAATGTTGATATGTTCACCTCACGTAGATAACCTTAATACACAATGTATTTACAGCTCTGATAAATTAGCAGACATTTAACAAATATTGATACACTTGATTGATTTATCGCGCTGTTATCACAAACCAATTTGTTTCCTATAATATTATTAAACTATTCTTTATTGTTTTGTTTTGTATTTATACAAATATAGTCGTGGGTATAACTAATAATGTGTATCTATATATGAATGTGCATCAAACTACACTATAAACGTGATTTTATATTGATCGAGGTCGAGAATATTCCGTAAAATTAGTTGTGCATCAATCATTCAATTTATTTAACTAGTTTAGTAAATTATACGATAAATTTATATCCATATAGCGTAGTCTAAATATACGCACTTATAATATCCTAAGGTATACTACACAGATACTATATATTCACAGAACACTCACCAAATTTAGTTAGAACATCCGAACTTGTATTTAGCTCATTCATAGTGTTTTGATGAAAACTTCACGTTCACTTTCACATACGACAAAAACAATTATTTTTATTTAATTTTTTGTTATCAAACTCGGTCTTTACTTTGCACTTGATTGAATTTAACTGAAACCAGCTATCATTTATAACGTAGAATATAATCCCGCGCGTATATATATACATACAATGAAAACAGTACGCGATTACACTACAACAACGTAACACATTCCAAAAGGTTATGATAAGATAAGTTTCCCTCGGCGTACAAACTATATAATTGTAATGTTTTTGTTGTTTGCAAATGTGTTTTCTATTTATATGAGACAGAAATTAATTTAAAAAAAATAAAAAAAATAAAAATAGAGTTAAATAAATTATACTGGTGTGCACTTGAAGTGTGTTATTTTCAAATTGATTTGGGATTGGATAAAAAGTGTCATATATGTGAAACATATGGAAATAATGACTTGAGCGGTTTATCTCAAAGATCTACGTATTTTTTTTTAAATATTAGAAAAAGGAATTTTCATTAAAACTATAGATATTAGAAATTAACGAATGCCGTACCTTATCGTCATGAGCCATGCCTACAGATATTTGGACGAATTTGAATGTATACAAAATTTGCTATGTGTAAAGTAGATCTAACCCCATATTGGTGAGGAGGAATAAGATTTATTTTTTCTATTGCTGTTTAGGTCGTTTGATACTCATTGCATTACGTTTAATTTTAATTTTAAATTGTTAACAAACTGCGAAAATAAAACATTTTGAAATTAATAAATAAATATAACAACATTTTTGTCTATTTATTCGGAGCTTCACTAGTTTTCTAGTTACTCTCAGTTACCGCCCTCGTTAGCACAGTAAGTAGCAGGTCTCGGGTTCGATTCCCGGTGGTTGCTCGTTTTGCCATTTCTGGTGTGTGGCCTGCTTTCAAGGTCTTCTTCGTCAGTAAAAAACTAACAGGCTATTTCTGAATACGATAAACGAATATGAAAGAATAAAATTCGTTCAATTCTTATTCAAAGTTAACCTCGGTTTGTAAAGCCTTTTATTGAGAGAGGTAACATTCTTAATTTCGCTCAGCTCTTTGCGGAGTTCAGTGTTTTCTCTTTCATACTGAAAAATACATTACATACATTACTAGTTGAAGATGTTGGTGATCTTGGAACGTTGCAACTTATAATGATTTTGTTACTTGCTGATAATTTTATAAAACTCAAGAAATATAATTATGGAATTATGTATTTATATTTAAATTGAATGAAAAAATTGAATGAATAGGTCTTGACAGTAAACAAATTAAATGTCAGAATTATAAAATGTAAATAAAAACAGATCAAAAATCAACGGTTTATGCTGGACCTGCGTCCAATCCTCAAATTTGTTCAAAGAAAACAATACTTTACATATATATATTTCACATATTTGTTTATATAGAGTCAAGTCCAACAGTCAAAAAATTATCAATATACATACAACTAATTTTGTTCGTCGAAAATCACAAATGAGCCAATAAGAATTTTAATTATTATCGCTTTCGATGATTCAGTACAAATAAAAACTAAAATCATGAGCGGATTAATCCAGCACTCAATGCCACTAATGGGACACATATACTTACACCGGGAATCGAACTCGAGACCCTCGAATAACAAAACAAGGACGCTAATTACTGTACCAATGAGGGCGGTATATACATATTAATTAATTAATTAAAACAGTTTTAAAGGCCACTGGCCCCTTACTGAGTCAACAATTCGGCTCCAGCGGTTTCGATCCCGAGCATGGTCTTCATACTGTCTAAGACAATCTGAAGAGGCCAAGTCGTTCTCTACACCGTGGAGCCATCGTCGCCTGCAACGACCTTTGCGCCTACCATATGGTGGCTCTCCTTTCAGAGATCGCTGTACAATTGGTTCCGGATCAGCACGCAGAACGTGCCCGAGCCAGCGCACTCGCTGAGATCTTATTTCATGTACAATATCGGGGATCTTCATGATCAGATCTCTGATCTAGATATTGTACAGAGCTCGGTAGGTACCATCTATTTCGCGTTTTGGGCCGTAAATCACACGCATGACTCTTCTCTCAAATGTTAGGAGCCATCTCTCGTACTCATCCGTCAGCGCCCAACTTTCACATCCAAACATAACAACGGGCCTGATCAACGCTTTGTAAAGCTTCAGCTTCACGGCACTTGATAAGTGTTTAGATTTTAGCAGTGGCCTTAGAGGATACAAAGAACGACTGCCAGCTGCCAGCCGCACTTTAATATCCTCACCCACACTGTTATCGTGAGTGATAAGAGAACCCAAATATTTGAACCTCCTCACTCCCTCAAACGTGTAGTGGCCACTACTAAAATCTGGTGTGCCATTGTCCCTAAAACCAGAGATCAGGTATTTCGTTTTGGACTCATTGATCTGAAGTCCAACTGAAGCTGAAAACTCTACAAGCGGATCAAGTATTTCTTTCACTCCGTTGCTATTCAGTCCAATCACGCATATGTCATCTGCATATGCAAGCACCTGATTGGACTGGCGATATAAGATGTTACGCTGAGGTGTTTCAGTTTTACGAAAGATGTACTCCAACATGAGATTAAAGAGTATCGGGGACAGAGCATCTCCCTGCCGAACACCCGAGTTAACTACAAAACTTGTCGATAGCCTGTTCTCAACTTTAACACAGCATTGGGACTGCGTCACTGTCATCCTACATAGTCGTACCAGTTTTGTTGGCATTCCTAGGTATTCCAGGGCAGTCCTGAATGGCGGTTGACGTAGGCCTGAAAGTATGGTGCAGTCCAGTAATTCCTTTAAAGAAATTATGCGAACTGCGCTCATTGCTGAGTTGTTGTACTTTCAGAACCTCGGCCTTCCACCATTCTTGCTTCTTCCGTCTACAAATCCGCTTAGCTGCCCTTCTTGCAAGAGCAGCCTTGTTTTTCCTCGCGATTGTGAGACGTTGTTGCACTTCATTATGGGCTATATTTTGTTGCTCAACTGCAAGACGACACTCGTCATCAAACCAATCATTCTTGGCTCTGACTTTCACTATACCTAAAGTCTGGTGAGCAGCACTGACAACCGAAGTTTTCAGTATCTCCCAGACAGAGTTCACGCAGTCAGACTGATATATACATATAGTCAACTAAAATGAAGTACTCGTGTTTCATTTCCTTAAAAGCAAAATACTTTAAGTGGTGACCCCGACATGATAAATGGTGACATTATAATTAAACGTTATGTGGACCAGAGAGTAGAGACACTTAAACGGGTTCGTTCTTTCGTCCACGGGTCAAATCATGGAAAAAATCCGTTCAACGTTGGTGCTGGTACGGTGAAGAAATATTTGCTGTGAATTATTGTATTATGTACCAGTAACTTTTAGTAGTAGAAATTTTTACTGACGCTGTTTCAATAAAATTACCATTGAATGATCTAGCAAAGCTTAAAATGGTTTTATAATTTAACAAATAAAATTTCGGAGACTACGGTACATCTGTAAAACGCGATTAAGGTATATGTGTACGCCATTATTAGTTTAGCTGTATTTTTTGTCGTTTGATCTGATCCAAATCAGATCATCATCCGTGTTGCTGTTATTTCTGTAGCCGAGTTTTATGAAATCAAAACAATACATTTGTACTTAATAATTTTTGTTAGTTGAAAATATTTTCAAATGTTAGATGGATTTTTAATATTAAAATTTTATATACAGAATTTTTGAAGCAAAATATTCAGAATATTAGAATATAAAAAAAAACTTTAAAGAACTTGACAAAATCTGGGTAATTTCAAACGACTTCAGAACAATTGGTCTCCAAAAACTATTTTATACATTCATAAGAAGTAACCAAATAATCTGAATGGTGATTGCAAAAATGATTGAATAGTGATTGCAAAATTACCGAATTTTTTCATTGCCGGTAACTCAGTAATGAAAAAATCCATTACCGGTTTACCGATAATTTACCGGTAATGTTGCACATTTTCTAAAGTTATTCTGAAACGCACACTACTGTTAAAAAAAGTTTAAAACTTGTAGAGTCCAAAACATATTTTATTATTTTTAGTTTATACTAAAAAAAAATTGGGTGGATTACTTCAGCACGCTACTTACTGTGCTATCGAGGGCGGCTAAAGTTTACTACTACAGAAAAAGCACGTTCCGATTCTACACTCGTTGGGTGCACAGTTATAAGATTGTTGTATACAATCTTTAAATATTTGTTACGAATATTTTCATCTTGCAGATAAGCTATTTCTTTCTTTATAATGATTCTATTATCTTTTCTGTTTTTCTTCCTATTATTATTTTCTAGAATACGAGTTTTTTTTAAAATTTCTAATTGAAGTTTTTCTTTCAAAGATATATTGAACCAAGGATTTAATATTGGAAGTGGTGGTGAAGCTGAATGTACATCGACTTCTAAAACTTCTTCTACACCTACAGCGTTCGCATGATCATCATTATCACTGACAATATTTTCATTTTTGTTGTTAGAAAGACGTTCAATTAACTCAATAATTGTTTAAGTTATGGCAGTTTTACTGGATTTATTAAATATTCCATAATCATAAACTTTACTGTTATTACTATTCAAGGTCATGAAGAAAGTGTAGAACACCCGCCATAATATTTCGCTTTCCTTTATTCGTAATATTAATTCGTCCTTAAGTTCGTTACTTATAATCAGGTATTTTGCTGTGTTAGTTCATTTAACATAAATTCTAATGTTATATCAGCTGTATAAAGATTCACGTCTTCGCGACACGCCTGCAAGTCTTTTGTATAGCATTTCTAACTTCATAAAAACGCTCCAACATTGCTAGTAGGCTACTCCAACGGGTTCGAGTGTCTATAGTAAATGAAAGCTCCTTACAAAACTCTCCTTATTTTAACGATTTTTCGAATCTTTTCTATCAGCGGATCAATGTTTGTTTCAGATAATAACTCTAAACAACCAACATCATCTTCCTCGTCATTTGAAAGATATTCTGGTTCTGGACTAATTGATTTTTCCTGTTCACTAGCGTTTTCTGATGAATAATAATAATCTTTATCATAAAGAACCTTAATTGAAGCCAATTGAACGCCGTGCACTAAACACAATTGGTGATTTGCACTAATTAGCGTTCCCACTTTCTTCATTACAGATGCTCCATCTATCGTAATTGAAACGACGTTGTCCAGCGGAAGACCGAATGTTTTAATTGTTTGCTCTAGAAGGATAATACATTTATCCGCTGGCATTGATCCGTGAACTTTAGCAAGACCGAGCATTCAAAATTTGTCAAATGCATGTACATTTACGTTCACATAAGGACGATTTTTTACAGGTTTACACTCATCTAATGTCATGCTAAATCCTTCACCTTGATTAGTTCGGTTATGATTTTTTGGTGTATTTTCTCTGCATATTCATTCACAATTTTTCGAATCGTAATTGGAGACTTTGTAATATTAGAGTAACTCTTAGCTCTTAACAGTATTCTTAAATCATAAGATGTACAAAACTTAACAAATGGTAAACCATCTTTGGTTGTTAATCGTGCAATAACTGCACCAAACGAATCATCTACGGATTTTTTGAAGTATTTTGAAATTGTCGATGAATTATTCAAATTTGAAGATGTGTTTATGTTCAATGTTGTAATTGTAAATTTATTTGGTTCATCTGCTTCATCTCTTTTTAAAAGGTTAATTTTGTGCTTGGTTCGAAGGTGTGCATGCCCGAAGTTTTAAATGTTTTTGAACACTTCTTGCATTGACCTGCACTTCCATTTTGTACTCGTATAAAATGATTCCATGTAGAATTTTTATCCATGGCTGAACATTTTTTTTTAATTTTTCTATGAAATACGCAAAATTTTAATTATTTTATTACCCCTTACCTCTTCGACTTATTTTGAGAAGGTTGTTTAGAAATGATCTATTTAAATAAAAAATGATTTGCACATAGAATAAATATCAAGGTTTGACCTTTACTACGGAACAATTTAGGAGCAAGTCAGCAATGAAACTAAATCAAAGCCGAAATACAACAGACACAATAATAACAGAGAAAATAACTGTTTAAGTTAAAAAAAAAGATGTGTATGGGTGTAGTTTCGTATTGGATGGATGAGTGTAGTGATAAATGGATGGGTGAGAATGGATGGCGATAGGTTTTTGGGTTTTTATAATAATTTTTTACCGGATTTACGGGTAATTATCGAAATAATTGCCGGTCATATAATTATGCAATTTAAGTTAATTTACTGGTAAACCGGTTTACCGGTATTGCAATCCCTAAATCTGAATATATTATATATATTCTTAATGGTGTGACGAATCTGGGTTAGATCATGTTTCCAATATGAGGTGCTGGAACGAACTATTATCGATGTACATCGTGGCCATTGTGGTAATAATTTTGTACCTGCAATGCAAGTGCAATGCAATTTAATATTCTTGTATATACTTTTCTGGTTGTAATCTTGGAAGATGTTATAGCCGATAGAAAACAATAAACCATTTATCAGTTTAAATTAAATTAATTAATCAAACCTTGATTTCAGTTAATTTATGTATATTTCCTCATTATTCAAGTACATATTATGTATATGCAAAGTTCATATTTCTATTATTTCTGTACCCGCAATATTATCAATCCATTTAATAACAAATAATAAGGTCAAAGCAGTAATAATAATGAAAAAGGCGCATACGTACTCTTATATTTATGAATAACATGCGCTTATCATTTACAATGAAATTCTAATTGCACTTAATCTACTATGATTAGTCACTCGGATAAGATTTCAACAAAATCTGTCCAAATAATTACTCACATTCTTATCTAAACCGACCGTTACTAAACTCTTATATAAATTATTACACAATTTGTTTGAGTGTATAATGTATACAATTAGTCTAATGTCGGAACCTACCTCAATTTGTCCTCAGAATGCACACGTCGCGTCTTATTATGTAATACACTCGTGTACTTTAAACAAATTTATGCGATATAAAAATAGTCCACTACCCGATTAGACTATCTATTATCTGTGTACTTAGTAGGTATACTTGTTCACAATAAAATAATTAATTATAATCGTAATGTTTTATTGTAAAGTTGATAGGTTTATTCATATTATGTTTATCATTGTTGTTTTATCAAGTACATTTGTACTGAATGTACTTAGAATATTTGGCGCAGAGCTTGGAATGTGATGTTGTTTATTATTAAAGCTTAGATTTTTTTAAATCGTTATCAGTGGTGTATTTGAAATATGATGATTGATATTCCGATTTTAGTTGTATGTTCGTAATTCTGTTGAGTTTAGATGTACTTGTAACTAATATCAGCAGATATTCGTAACGTATTGTAATAACATTTATTAAATTGTTTGGGGAAATAATACGTATAGTTGCGACTCAACAATACCATGTACCAAAATGGCGAATATATAAATGTGAGAAATGTAAAAATATTTATCATGAAACGAAATCGTCAAAGTACATAATATATTCACAAAATACTCCCATCCGAGCGGTGATGTAGAATTCATTATAGTAACTTCATATTCGGGAACCGCAACGCCCAATTTTTTGTTGATCCTGGGGCTAAAATTAATTCAGAATATAATTTATTAAAAATTGTTTAATAGACGGACTAATCGTTATCGAAGCTTTCGCTATAGTATTTGTTTCACTATAAGCAGGTTATAATCCTAGCCTATAGCAACCACGATACTTGATGTGCTATGATTTTTTTAATTTTCCAATTAGTTTAAAGTCGCAACTATAGTGCTAATTATATATATAATATATTGTTTTTATATTTCCAGTAATCCTCCACAACCAATATGGATAAAGGGGGAATAGTTATTAATACAAACGAAAATAAAAACGATCCGTCATATCAAGTAAATCTTCTAAATGACTATGGAAATAATCGGGCACCAAAAGAAAAACGAGCACCTTACAAAAAAATATTCGTTGAACGAAATTCACTGTTGACAGACTTATACGAGAATAATAAACACATCTGCGCTCTATACAATCTGTTTGTAGCGATCACGATATATTTAATTTTGATCAATTTGCTGTACGAATGGCGGGATAATGGTGTGTAAGTATATATAAATAACACGCCTTCGATTCGATCACATAATATCAATGTTTTTATAAATTCCAGCATATCATTTGGATTTGCGGATATGGCACCAAAATTTTATAAATTCGAATTCGCCATTCTCGTTTGGATGGTGAATATGTCCCTAACACTATTAATATTTCCAGTATTTAAAATGTGGGAGAATAAATATCGACAAACAAAATTTAAAAAGTTGATTGGCACATTTTTCATCTCAATTTACTGTGGATACGCCATTGGAATACATGCGATATCGGTTTTTGTTTGTTTGAAGGATGATATGTCGGTTATTTCGAATTTGGCCCTACTTATTGAGACCGTCCGGTTGGGAATGAAAAGTTATGCGTATGTACGCTCAAACGTCGAACGAGTAATAACACAAAAAGAGTTGAATTCACCGACATTCGGACATTATATGTATTTTCTATGGTGTCCGACACTGCTGTATCGCGACTCATATCCGCGAACCAAAAATCGTAGTTGGAAACGTGTGTTTAAATATTTACTGGAATTTTTGACGGCCATATACTGTGGGTTTGTAATGAATAAATATTTTTTACAAAAATCATTCGTCGATTATGGAAAAACCGAAGTAACTCTACTAAGCATGATTATCCGGTGGGTTGAGATTACAATCGTTGTAACTCCTTTATTTTATTTCTATGCGTTTTGTGTACTGCAACATACGTGGATGAATATGTTTGCCGAACTACTGCAATTTGGTGATCGTGTTTTCTACAAAGACTGGTGGAATTCGAAATCGATGAAGGAATACTATCGTCGATGGTCTGTACTCGTACACGAATGGCTGTATGAATATTTGTTTACAGATTTATATAATCACGTCACTCGGCAATCGTTTACAATATCATCCCTCGCAACATTTGTAATATCAGCTATATATCATGAATACGTCCTCGCAATTTCAATGCGATTTTTTGTTCCAGCACTTCTTGTGCTGTACTTAACTTTGGGAATCTTGTACTTATATATCGATTTAGGTAGCCGGGCAGGAAATATTTTTGTTTGGTTCAATCTTACCATTGGAATGACATTGTTGTTTTTATTGTATTTAATGGAGTTCTATGCACGAATCAATTGTCCAGATGATCATTATATGAGGAACTCAACGTTTTCATATTATTTTACGCCAATGATTTTAAAATGTAATAATATTTTGATTCAATAAATTACTTGTTATATTTGAATAATAACATAAATTACAGGGTTAAATATATATAATGTTTTTCTATTCAACATTTAGGCGATTTACATTTTCGCTGAACTTCTGAAGAAATGATTTGAAACATGTTTGATCAATTGAGATGAATTTAATGTTGAACTATTTTGTTAAAGAAAGAATAATTGTTCCGTTTCTAATATCCATCCGCAGTACCACCAAGTACCACTTATTATATACATTCATGTGTTACAAATTGTAAAAGCGAAAAGATCTTCTAAATGGAATTAGTAGAACACCAAAATGAGCACCTTACAACAAAATATTCATGGAACGAAATTCATTGTTAACATATTTATACGAGAATAATAATCTGCACTCTATATAATTCGTTTGTTGCGATTTAATTTTGATTAATTTGTTGTACGAATGCCAAGATCACGTAAATATCTTTTAAACACAGTTTTATTCAAATGAAATAAGCTCGCGAAAATAATACAAAAGTAGATTTCTACAACTTTTGTGGTTTGCTATATGTATTATTGTTGGATTATTGGTAAGCATAGAAGATTGAATCTGGCAAGATTGTTAAATAATATTGATTCTATTGAGGATTTAGTCAAGCCTTTCACGAACTTTGAAATCAAAAGCATCTGTATAGACATGTGGACTTGTATGCAGAATGGCTGTGCATATTTTGCTTTAAATGGTTTGTATACAGCGTTAACTGGTTTAACATTATTGTAGAATTTTACATATTGAAACTTCTGTTGGAATTTTTTAAATTTTATTTGAAAAAAATAAATAAATACAAAAAAAATATTCTGGTGCACAAAAATTCACCACAAAGTTAGCTGTCTGAGTTGAAAGATTCTCAACTCGAATAAAATTTCACCACGTTAGCCATATTAACAAAACTGAAAATTATACTTGTGTCGCAATTTTTTCGTCAATGCGGAACATCTTTTGCCTAAAAAAATGTTCCTAAAAGACATCCAAAAATAGCAACTTGTTTTGTTGTTCATTTATTTATAAATAAACAAAGAATTTTCATTTGAGAATAGTTAAACAAAAGTTTTCACTCAAAACTCATAATATTTTCGTTATTAACAAAGGCTATACTGGATGAAATTATTTTTCGAGTAGTGAATATTTCAACTTATACAGCTAACTTCGTGGTAATTTTTTGTGCAGCAGAGTTTTTATTTTTTGTATCATGTACGCACCTTGAAGCAGCGTACATAACATCCGGAGAATTTACCATAGTATTGAGTTGAAGTTAGACGCTGATACTTTCGCTCAAAATTTAGCCCATTATGTTAGATTTGTTAAATTTTTCATTATCATTGTGTCAATACCAAATTGTTTATTATTGTGCGTTTTGAGATAACATGTCTTATTTTAGGTTTTTTAATTTATTAGTTCTAGCGGTCATTTTAAATAACAAATAAATTTATCGAAATGGATTAAAATATTGATATGGCCGTATTGGGATTGATTGACTGATTTACTACACAACAACAAAACACAATTCCAAATTAAACCTCTATTCCATTGTGAAAAATTTACTGTCAGCAAAAACAAAATGGGATAAAAATATAGATTCGCTGGTGGTGCGAAAGAAACAACTACCATCATCAGCAAAATTTTATTGGAAAGAAAAATGTGTTTGTGTTAATGTGTTGCCATAATTTGTTATGAAAAAGTATCAAGTTGAGTATTTTTTATGGCAACATTTATACACATCGACATAAAAATTGTGTGCGGATACGAAATGTTTTTCACACACATATATAAATTTTATTTGGATATTTTTATGGTCAAATGTTATTTTGCTGTAGATTTTTTTAAAAATATTTCAGACGTTATAATAATAAATTATTATTATTATTATTATTAATTATAATACAATAAATTATTAATTATGTAATAGCATATGAATAAATGAATAAAATTATCTTCGCACTTAAACATAAAAAAAATTATGAAATTTTTTGGTTATGTCTCAGAAGCTGTCAAAACGTAACCATAAAAGTTTTGGTATAAAATAAAAAAAAAAAAAATACCATCTCTGTCACACTAATGGAATTTTGCTTTTTCTTTCTCCCTTCTTTATGGCAGCAAAAAATTGCTGTCAGTAAATTTTTCACAATGGAATACAGGCTTTAAACGGAGACATTTTGGAACTGTATTGCACTTTTTACTAACAACAATCAATATAATAATTAATATTACTCAAATGACGAAAGGTGGATGATTTCTGGTAGATCGGCATACCGTCGGACAAAACGATTCTCATCTCTATAACGAATTATTATCTCTACTACGGTATATTTTGGATACTCACAAATTATGAATTTTGAATGAATGCGAATACCTACTGAAAATCATTTATTTTAATTGGTAATATGTAATAATTATATTATATAAAAATCTAATTTTGTTATAATATTACATAATTTTATAATAAACTTAAATATCTACACGAAATATAATTAAAACAATATACACAAAAATTATCGGTGACACGGAATCGAAAAATCAAATCAAATAAGACGTCAAAATTCAAAAAGAGCTATAACTATAATAACTATAATATACAGTACATTTATGTTACACTGCGTATTACAGTTTGCTCTTTTGCCAATATTCAAAAAATTGCTAATAATTTAAAAAATAATTATGTTTTAGTTGGTAACCCTGCGGCCCATTTTGCTCAAAGATAGAATTTTTTTAACTCGAGTATGGCAAAAGTAGGAGGGGCTTATATCATTTTAAGCGATTTGATTGATCGAGAGACTGGCAATTATACTATGGTAAATTCTCCCGATGTTATGTACGCTGCGGAGAAAATTTCTAAGCTATATGAATCAAATTCAAAATTATTTATTTTACAGTGAAACGATGATTATCTTTAAATTGATGACCGCTTTTTGGTCATCAATTTGTATATTTTTTGCCTTATTTTCGTAAAATTCGCTATCAAAATGAATAGTTCAAAACATAAAAACCTGTGACTAGACAGCCGAACAACGGAGTCGCACGTCGCACTATAAGGGTTACGTTTTAGATTTTGTATACATTGTAATAAAATAGAATGTTCATTTTAGTTTTTAATTCATTTAGAATTTTATTTAAATGAATTATTTATCTGTACTCACTGCTGTAACTTTGTAGCAAAATATGGAATAGCTGTTTGTTTATTGAGATAAACAAATATTTTAAGTCGCTCAATTAAATTAAAAATTATGCAGACAAAATACTACTGATCAATAAGTGAAATAATTAATTGAATGTAACGACGTTATAGATAATCAATCATTCGAATTACAACTTTTGAATTGTTCGCATTGTGTTTAAATAATTCTCGTGGGTGCAAGACATTTATAATTTTATAACGTTTTCATATAGTTTATACCATAAATTTTTACAACAAAAAATTTATCGTACAGGTACGTTTATTATAGTACACATACACTTCAGGTTCGTATATTATGGTCTCTATTTAGTGCATAATTTCGAAATTATTTTTCATAATAACGTAAGGGTAATATGTATATAAGTTTCGAGTGTTCAAACTACAACTAAAATGCAAATATACGTAAAATAAAATTTACTCTAGCGTTGGTAGTGACTTCTGCCGTGAAGATGTAATCCATTTCTTTCTTGCCGAGTTCGTTGTGGTTTTTAAATAATAAATTCGATGAACAAGTCGTTATTCTTATATAGCAATATTTTTCGTTTGATGGATCAGATTAATATGTATATATACATATGTATGTATACATTTTTGAGTTATTCTTTATTGTATAAGTATATTCATTACTTTTCAAAATATTTATCCATTCATAATTATTGCAGTTCAAATATCAAAATAAATAAATCTATATAAACCTAGACAACGCCAAAATTTGACAGCGCGATTTTCTCCAAAATGTAAATTATGCATTTTTGTCGCATATAGTGAATGCAACTAAGTAGTAGTGCGTAATGCGAACAACATTTTAACTTTCACATCCAGTATAAAACTTATGGCCAAGGTTATTGCAAACCACATAACTATTTATAAAAATAATAAATAAATTAATTAAAATATTTAATTGCTATTGATGACGGATAAAGTAAGTTTTTCGCTATTTGCCAGCACTAACGGAAAGATTTTTAGAAAAATTGCCGACAAAACTTATTATTATTACCGATGACGTCAATACAAAATTTCAAAATCACAGAAATTTAATTTCAAACATAAATCACACAAACTTGTCTGTTAACATTAAAATCATCAATTTCTTTAATCAGGCATTTATAAAAAAAATTGTGATACTCTCACTATAGAACTTATACAATGATAACACAAACTTGATAAAAATTTAGAATTCGATAAATTGTTGGTAAAGCTTAAAAATTTAATTTCAGAATTTGATTAATTAGCTTGACAAAGCCATCAAAACCATTCTGAAATTACAGAATTAATGGAATGTATAGAAATATTTTACAGAATTTAATAGTTCTTGCTCTAATTTCAGAATTTCGCCATAAATCAAATTACATAATTAAATCGATATATAACTGAAATCAAGGTTTTTGAGAATAGTTTTTAATTTTATAAAATTTAAAAATTTGAAATAAAAATATAAACTGTATACCAGTGAACAGAAACAGTAATCAGAATATAGTCTATGCACTATCTGAACTTCACATTATGTGTACGATTCAGGCAGTGCTCTAGCAGTATTGACAGTCTATACTGTTTATGGAAGCACTATCCAACAGAAAAAACAATGTATCTTGTGAATGTAATACAGGGTTTTAGAAAGTGAAACACTGTAAGGCAACTATGTATTCAAAAATACTGTTGTTTGTTATCGTATGTTGAAATAACGATAGCGATGCATGAGACAACTACGAGAGTGTGAAATTCGCACGTTAAAATGTGATTTATATGTTTGGTCATCAGTAAATAATTATGCTAAATGTTAAAAATTTCAAATGTGTTAAACTTTAAAATGTTGTTCAAAAGTCATGATTAATGTCTATATAACCTTCTTGGATAATGTAAATTTAAAATTATATTCAAATTGTTAAAAGTAAACAATTATTGTCCACAAATTTCGTCATTCTCGTATAGTTTCGAAGTAATTACTAAATAAATAATAATAAAAGACTGAGATTTTGGAAAACACGAATTTAATCATTTCTAACAATTCTTCTCGAAAAATCTTGAAAAAGTTGAAAACTAGTTAACAATATGCACTAAAAAATTAATTTAACTATTTTAAAGTCAAGTAGTTTTAATTGTTCTTATGTATCTGGCAGTGATGCTAGGATATGGCCGAAGGGAGAATAATTATTGATATAAACGAAAGGAACAACGATCCGGCATATCAAGTTAATCTTCAAAATGGTTATGGAAATAAACGAGTACCTCACAAAAAAATATTCGTGGAACGAAATTCATTGTTGACAGACTTATACGAGAATAATAAAGACGTTTGCGCTCTATACAATTTGTTTGCAGTCATCACGATTTATTTAATTTTGATAAATTTGCTGTACGAATGGCGGGACCATGGCGTGTAAGTATAAATATTTCGATTCGACCACACTTTTTTACAATATTTTTATAAATTCTAGCATATCATTTGGATTTGCGGATATGGCATCCAAACTTTATAAACTTGAGTTCGCAATACTTGTTTGGCTGTTGAATATGTCCCTAACACTTTTAACGTTTCCCGTATTTATGTTGTGGGCGTATACATATCGACAAGCAAAATTTAAAAAATTGATTTGCACATTTTACATTTTACTTTACTGTGGATACCTCATTGGTATACAGTCGATATTGGTTTTCGTTTGTTTAAAGTTTGATATGTCGGTTGTTATAAGTTTTGCACTACTTCTTGAGACCACCAGATTGGGAATGAAAAGTTATGCGTATGTACGGTCAAACATCGAACGAGTAATAACACGAAAAGAATTTTATTCTGCGACATTCGGTCATTTTATGTATTTTCTATGGTGTCCGACACTGCTGTATCGCGACTCATATCCGCGAACTAAAAATCGTAGTTGGAAACGTGTATTTAAATATTTACTGGAATTTTTGACGGCCATATACTGTGGGTTTGTAATGAATAAATATTTTTTACAAAAATCATTCGTCGATTATGGAAAAACCGAAGTAACCCTATTAAGCATAATTATCCAATGGATTGAAATTACTGTAATTGTGACACTTATTTTTTTTTTCTATGGATTTTATATACTCCAACATACGTGGATGAATATGTTTGCCGAACTACTTCAATTTGGTGATCGTGATTTCTACAAAGACTGGTGGAATTCGAAATCGATGAAGGAATACTATCGTCGATGGTCTGTACTCGTACACGAATGGTTATATGAATATTTGTTTACAGATTTATATAATCACGTCACTCGGCAATCGTTCATAATATCATCTCTCACAACATTTGTAATGTCAGCTATATATCATGAATACGTCCTCGCAATTTCCATGCGATTTTTTGTTCCAGCACTTCTTGTACTGTACTTAACTTTGGGAATCTTATACTTATATATCGATCTAGGTAGCCGGGCAGGAAATATTTTTGTTTGGTTCAATCTTACCATTGGAATGACATTATTGTTTTTATTGTATTTTATGGAGTTCTATGCACGAATCAATTGTCCAGATGATCATTATATGAGGAACTCAACATTTTCATATTATTATACGCCAATGATTTTAAAATGTAATAATATTTTGATTCAATAAATTATTTGTTATATTTGATTAATAACATAAATTACAGGGGTAAATATATATAATGTTTTTCTGTTCAACATTTAGGCGATTTACATGTTCGGTGAACTTTTGATAAAATCAGAAATATTTTTAACATGTGTTGAATGTTGATCAATTGAGATGAATTTAATGTTTCTGGATTATTTTGTTCAACAAAGAATAATTGTTCCATTTCTAATATCCAACATTGTTTCTGGCTAATTGCTATCCGCATTTTGTAATTACCACTTATCATATACATTCATCTGTTACAAATTGTAAAAGTGAAAAAATCTTCTAAATGGAATTAGTAGAACACCAAAAGAAAAACGAGCACCTTACAACAAACTATTCATGAATAATAATCTGCACTCTATATAATCCGTTTGTTGCAATCATGACATATTTAATTTTGATCAATTTGTTGTACGAATGATAAGATCATGTAAGTATATAACACACGTTTCCATTCGACCACACTTTTTAGCAACATTTTTATTAAAATGTAATAAGCTCTCGAAAATAATTAAAAAGTAGATTTCTACAATTTTTGTGGTTTGCTATATGTATTATTGTTGGATTACTGGTGCGCAAAGAAGTTTGAGTCTAGGAAGATTGTTAAATAGTACGGCTAATATTTAAGTTTTAGTCAAGCCTTTCACGCACTTTGAAATCAAAAGCATCTGTATAGACATGTGGAAGTGTATGTAGAATTGCTGTGACGAATATCCTTTAAATGTTTTATGTACAACATTGACTGGTTTAATATAATTTTAGAATTTTACAAATTGAAACTTCTGTTGGAATTTTTTTTAAATTTAGATTAACCAATTTTATTTGAAGACTTCTTTGATTGGTTGAGGAGAAAAATTCTAAGTTGTGAATCAAATTCAAAATTATTTATTTTACAACGAAACGACGATTATCTTTAAATTGATGACCGCCTTTTGGTCATTAATTTTTATATTTTTGCAATAAAATTCAAAAACAATAGGTCAAATATTAACAACCTGTGACTAGACAGCCGAGCAACGACAAACAGTTTTAAATTTCATCTTGTATTGTAAAGTTGTGCTCATAATCATTTTAATGCTCACATAGTGAAAACAAACTCCAATTTGAAGGTAGCTCTGAACAGCAAGCAATAAAACTGTGTAGTGAAAATGACTATTACTACTCAGAGTCTGAGGCAGACGATCATGAGGAAACTCAAACTGTGGACCAGCATATGAAGACAACATTCAACAAAATGCCACAATTAGAGGTAGATTTTGCACTTTACCCATTGAAGTTCCTGAAGAAACTGCTCCGAATCATAACAAAGCAGAGAAGCCGAATAAGAAGAAAAAGACTAAACCACTACCAATGATATTGAAGGATTATCCAAAGGAGAATATCCAAACACTCAAAAAGGAAATCCTCAAAAAACATCCTGACACGCTCCTAAAAGTAACACAAAATAGTGTATAAGTCATCACAACCACTGATGAATCATTCGACAGCGTTAAGGATCACCTGAAAAGCAACAACGACCATTTCTACACGTACTCGCCAAAGTATGTGAAACAGAAAATTATGGTTATGTGTGGTGTAAATTACAACACACCACTCGAGGAAATTAAGTCGGATCATGAATCGCGTGGTGCAATAGTATTGGGAGTGTACCCGAAATATAAAATCACCACCGCCACTAAAGTCCAACTACCTTGCTTCACGGTAAATTTTCATCCAAGCACGCAATCAGAGGAAATCCTTGCAATTGCTGGATGTTGTGGATATCAAATATCCTGGGAAGCAAAGAGAAAACCACAAGGATTGCAGTGCAGAAACAGTGTTTTATGTCGTATAAGTTCGTGAAATGTAGCGGAAACCATCAAACAAGTCAATGCCCAAGAAATGCATACCAGAACATACCCCTAAGCTAACCAAACCTAATAAGGCAATAAATTTAAAGAAACCCAACACTTTCACTTCCAATTTCGTAAAGCGTGGGGTCAGCTACGCCGAGGCCACCCTACCCACACCATCGTTTGACAAACCATCTCATGTGGCAGGCCCTGCCCAAACCAATCAATTAAATAATTTGTTCAACCTGTCTACACAACTCTTTGGCATGAAATTCACTTCCCTAACAATAGCATTTTTCAATTCCTAGCCAAACTTCATATGTCAATTTCTCAAATGAATATTCTAACCTTAAACTGCAATAACTTAATCAGTAAGGTACGTCGACATGAATTACTCTTACTCCTGTGCAAAACAAATCCTGATGTCGCCTACCTGAATAAAACAAAGCGGTCAAATAACCATCCTCTCATATTACCAAATTACAGTGTGTAAAGAACTAACATAATTAAACCAGGTTCGGGCGGTACAGCCATCTTAATTCGAATAAGTATAGCCCACTCTAAACCAAGAGCCTTCTGAAACGAAAACTTTTCAGCAACCTCTATTAAAATAGGTTTAGGTAGTCATTCAATTACACTCGCATCCGTCTACTTCTGGAAAATCACTCCAGCAGATCTCCTGACTCTGTAAAAATTAGATGACAAAATCGCTATCATGGGTGACTTCAATGCCTGTCACATCTTTTGGAACTGCACTTCAAACAACCCTAACGGTGTAACTCTTCCCAAGTTCTGTGACAATGAAAATGTCCAAATAGTTGCTCCTCCGTCTCATATCCGTGGAAATTCAACAAATAGACCTAATGATTTTATAAAACTTGACAATCAGCGACAATATTTCAGTACTCAATGATTTTTGCTCTGACCACCTCCCAATTGTTTTCCATTTGTCAAATCACTTCAGGTTACTGGCTCAAACTGGCTATACTATAGATATCTCATCCACAATAAACTAAAAAAACTCACAAATCCACCACTGAAATATATAGACGTATCTCAATTTTTACGGAAACCATCAACATCGCGCTAGGTAAACCCGTTCCGCTCATCAAACCTGGTTCCAATCGCATTACACACGACATAATTTCTCTCATAAAGCTAAGAAATTGCTACCGAAATCTTATTAGACGGACATTTTCAGGGTACATTCCGGGACAAACTAGAGGATCTTGGCTCAGATAAAGCAAACCTGTATAAAGAAATCAAGCGAATTAAATACTCTGCCAATGAATCAATAATACTGGAAGACAAAGATGGCCCAATAATTGATCCACTAATAATCTCAAATAAGCTAGCTTGCCACTATAGAGATATATATAGTAAGCCTACCGGCCCAGCCCCCATAATAGAGTCTGCAATATATTCTTTTGAGGCAAACCAACACATCCCATGTAATATCTCAAACCACCAAACAAATATCGACGAGGTTAGAACGATTATTTCAAAACTGAAGAACCGAAAGTTTCCAAGCGTTGACGAAGTGTCGAATAGGGCTATCAAAAATCTTTCTCGTACGGGAATCTTGCTCTTATAGTATCAATCATTAATTCAATGTTTGCGTCAATTCTCATGCGTCTCAGTAACCATCTTAAGCTTGCTAAAAGGCATCGCCAAATCACTGCTGCCATTTTTCTTGACATACAAAAAGGCTTTCGACACCGTGTGGCACGAGCTTGTACCTCAAGGCTCTCTTCTTGGACGCCTACTTTACTTTATATCCCAATTCCAACGTCATCAAACACTAAACTGCAAATATACGCTGACGACACCGCGATCTTCAGCTCAAGTTACAGCGAGTTCCAAAGTGCCAATAGAATCCAAGCTTACTTAAAAACTTTGACAGAATTTTACGAAAAGTGGAAAATTAAAATATGTAAATACAAACAAAACTCAGTTAATATTTTTTTATCCCCATAGAAACTTCAGCAATAAACTTAAAGAAACTAAACCTATCTGCATAAACAACCAAATAGTTGAGATGGTTGATAGCACGAAATACCTTGGTATTACACTCATCAGTACCCTTGATTTTTCTGAGCATACTAAACAACTGAGAAGGAAAACGGGGGAACAACAACAATTGCTTGAAACAGCAGAGACGCAAACCATCTTATTCACCATCATATTTTATATTCTATTAAACGAAAAAAAAATCTGCAATACCAACCCAGGTAAAAAGTAAAATGAAGGGAAATGGTAAAGAAGACATATTGGAATACGTCAAACGAAATTGAGTCAGGTCATGTTTGTGGATGATTTTGATTTATTTATGATAGTTTTTAATTCTATGAAAGAAAAAAAGGAAAAATATATTTAGGAGGTGATGAGAAGTAGGATAGATTATCTGGCACATAGTGTATTAGAATTTCTAACAAATAAAATGCAGAAAAAAATATTAAAAACTATACCACTATATATTTAATCCACTTTCGGTTGGATTTATATTCTGGCTTGCTCCGTAAACTATACGGGCGGAATCCAACAATGTTGGTAAATAAACTTCAAGATGCTAGATAATAAAGTTCACAATTTCAGATCTTAATTCATTAGATGATCCGTATGAACTAATCTTTTCCAGCTGCAGCTGATATATCATGGTATTGAAAAGGCAATTACCATCGCCGGATGTCAGATGAACTTCCATTAGAATTACCTAATAGCTTTATCTAACACAATAGTTAAATAAATTTATCTATATTTAATTGAAACTTAGGCTTATATATCACTCTTCTAACAAAGGTTTTGTAGATTTTTTTAAATTTTAAATCACATAAAAGCCACAACAAAACTAATGTAAAAATTTAGGATTTCACGACGAATTTCAATGAAGAAATAACGAAAAGATGAGAGACACCTGTTGGGGATGATCGACAACTATCGACGTCAACAGCAGCTTTCCTTTTAAAATTTGGTCTAGTGGTAGTTAATTGTTAGTTACATGGTAGTGCCGTAGAAAGTGAGATTGCTGCAGATTTGCGTGTCAGGATGAGGCGATTTATCGTAGTTGGGCTGTATTAAATAGATGGCGCTACTAGCAAATAAACGCTATAAAAAAAATTACAATAAAAAAATTCTTGTTGAAGGGCGTTTGGTGCGCCATCTTAGATTTGGATATAGCTTTGTTTATTTGTGTCGATAACGTGAGGTCACGGGAGTTTGTTATGGGAATCTGCAGTGGCCTACCTTATGGTGTTATAGGCTATTTGATGGAGTATGAACAAGGGGTAAATGGGTATATGTTTAAACCGAGGGTTGGAAAAAGACTAAACTGATTATCATTCATTACAGGGTCTATCACAGCTCAAATATATGGAATTAATAATAACAAATTGATCTAAATTACAGGATCTCTACCAGTTAAACTTAAATTAAATTAAAGAATTAAAGGTTGGAGGAGATGCAGAATAAAATAAATCTTGAGTTAAACTTTCAGGAGTAGCTCATAAATCTGATCCAGCAACCTAATAAACTTTATTTCAGAGCCCGCAGTGATGCTGAAAAATTATATAAGTAGATTAGAATTGTATCGTCATGTGTTACTAACTATTGGCTATACCAGGTGTCTGTAACCGAGTCAATTTCTATCATTCTAACTGAACCTATCGAAATTCTCTTTAAGTTATGTGTAAACGGGTGTTCGGTGAGGCCTGACCATCTCCGGGAGATCCTGCTTAATGCTTGGTCGAACATTCCAATTAAATCAAATAAAATAAAATTGGCATATCGCCATCCTTAAATAACTTCGCGAAAGTACTACTATATAACAGCCTCAATAAATTATTGTCATCATCCAACGATTTTTTATACAACATTGCTCATGCGTACTAACTTGGAACGTGTGGGTCTTGAGGTTGATTACTAGGTTTGGTTAAGTTTTAGCTAATACCATTAACATTGTATATACATATGTTTTTTTTTTTTTCCTTAATCTCCAATTTAGGAGCATATGGCGTCTACTAGGCTTTTCCATCTTACTCTGTTGGGGGCTACAGCTTTTATTTCCTTCCATGATTTACCGAGTTGTTTCGCTTCAGCTAGCATCGTTCTCCTCCATGTCATGGCTGGTCTTCCGATTTTTCTTTTCCCTTGCGGATTCCAGTCCAATGACATCCTCGTTATATCACTTGGTGATTTCCGCAGTGTGTGGCCAATCCATCTCCACTTTCGTTTCTTAATTTCTGTCGCAATGTCTGACTGGTTTGTTTTTCTATGCAGGTCGATATTACTTATCACGTTGGGCAAGAAGCATTTCAGTAGTCGTCGAAGGCATTTGTTTACGAATACTTGTAGCTTCTTTCTGATTTTTTCTGTGTGTTTCCATGTTTCACACCCATACAGTAGTACCGATTTCACACACGAGTTGAACATTCGTATCTTGGTCTTGCGTGATAGGACGGAGGTATTCCAGACTTTATGTAGCATGTTGAATGTCTGGCCTTGCATATGTACATACTTGTAAATAAATTATTTTAATTTTAAAATAGAGTTAAGTTAGATAATAAGTTGCGTTTTAAGCTTAATTATCAATACATCATAACATAAAACCACATAAGGCTTCTGTAGATACAAGTCTTAAAAATTACTGTATAAAAAAAAAGATAAATTTACAATTAAAAAGCCGAACAACGGACTCGCACGTCGCACTATAAGGGTTACATTTTGTATACTTTGTAACAAACTAGAATGTTCATTGAATGTATTGAATATAATTTATTTAAAATTTTATTTAAATCTTGATTTATCTGTACTCACTGCTGTAACATTGTAGCAAAACATGGAATTGGTTTAGGTGTTTATTGAGATAAACAAATAAATTATACAGACAAAATACTACTGATCAATAAGTAAAATAATTAATTGAATTACGTTATAGATAACCAATCATTCGTATTACAACTTTTGAATTGTTCGCATTGTGCTTAAATAATTCTCGTGGATGCAAGAAATTTATAACTTTATTAATTTTTTCATATAGTTGATACTATAAATGTTAACAACAAAAGATTTATGGTATAGGTACGTTTACTATAGTATACATACACTTCAGGTTCGTATATTATGATCTCTATTTAGTGCATAATTTCGAAATTATTTTTTATAATAACGTAAGTTTAATATGTGTATAAATTTCCGAGTGTTCAAGCTACAACTAAAATGCAAATTTACGTAAAATAAAATTTATTCTTGTGTTGGTAGTGATATCTGCCGTGAATATGTAATCCATTACTTTCCTGCCGAGCTTATTCTTATAGCAATATGTTTCGTTTGATGGATTGTAAGTAAGGTAAGAAATATACCTTTCAAAATATTTATCCATTCATAATGATTGAAGTTCAATCATCAAGACGAAGTAGCAGCCGGGCACCGTATCGTGAATAAACATAGACAACCGGAAAATTTGACAGCGCGATTTTCTCCGAAATGTAAATTATGCATTTTTGTGGCATACGGTTATTGCAAACCACATAACTATACCAGACGTCAATAAAAAATTTCAAAATCACAGAAATTAAATTTCAAAAATAAATCACACAAACTTGTCTGTAAAACAAATTGCGATACTCTCACTATAGAGCTTATACAATGATAACAAAAAATTGATAAAAATTTAGAATCCGATAAATGGTTCGTAAAGGTTAAAAATTTAATTTCAGAATTTGATTAATTAGCTTGACAAAGCCATCAAAGCCATTCTGAAATTACAGAATTAATGGAATGTATAGAAATATCTTACAGAATTTAATAGTTCTTGCTCTAATTTCAAAATAGCCATAAATCAAATTAATTAAATCGAAATATAAGTGAAATCAAGGTTTGAGAATAATTTTTAATTTTATAAATTTTTTATGAAATTGAAATAAAAATTTAAACTTTATACCTGTAAACAGAATATACTCATTGTACTATCTGAATTTCGGAATATGTGTACGATTCAGGCAAGTGCTGTAGCATCATTGACAGTCTATACTGTTTATGGAACCACTATCCAACTGAAAAACAATGTATCGTGTGAACGTAATTTCATTCAAAAAGTTAATCACTGTAAGGCAACTGTATTTGAAAATAATGTTGTTTGTTATCGTATGTTAGCGATGCATGAGACAACTACGAGAGTGTGAATTCGCACGTTAAAATGTGATTTATATGTTTGATCATCGCATGTGTTAAACTTTAAAGTGTTGTTCAAAAGTCAATTTCTATATAACCTTCTTAGATAATGTAAATTTAAAATTATGTTCAAATTGTGAAAAGTAAACTATTATTGTCCATAGATTACGTCATTCTCGTATAGTTTCGAAGTAATTACTAAATAAATAATAATAAATTACTGAGATTTTGGAAAACACAAATTTAATCATTTCTAACAATTGTACTCGAACTGGTTAGCTCATATAGTGCAATATGCACCAACAAATTTAATTAGTTTTAAAGTCAAGCAGTTTTAATTGTTCTTATGTATCCTGCAGTGATGCTCCGATATGGCCGAAGGGAGAATAGTTATCAATATAAACGAAAGGAACAACGATCCGGCATATCAAGTTAATCTTCAAAATGGCTATGGAAATAAACGAGAACCTCACAAAAAAATATTCGTGGAACGAAATTCATTGTTGACAGACTTATACGAGAATAATAAAGACGTTTGCGCTCTATACAATTTGTTTGCAGTCATCACGATTTATTTAATTTTGATAAATTTGCTGTACGAATGGCGGGACCATGGTGTGTAAGTATAAATAGCGCGTATTTCAATCCGACCACACTTTTTAACAATATTTTTATAAATTCTAGCATATCATTTGGATTTGCGGATATGGCATCCAAACTTTATAAACTTGAGTTCGCAATACTTGCTTGGCTGTTGAATATGTCCCTAACACTTTTAACGTTTCCCATATTTATGTTGTGGGCGTATACATATCGACAAGCAAAATTTAAAAAATTGATTTGTTCATTTTACATTTTACTTTACTGTGGATACGCCATTGGAATACAGTCGATATCGGTTTTCGGTTGTTTAAAGTTTGATATGTCGTTTGTTACGAGTTTTGCACTACTTCTTGAGACCACCAGATTGGGAATGAAAAGTTATGCGTTTGTACGGTCAAACGTCGAACGAGTGACAACTCGAGAAGAATTTAATTCTCCGAAATTTGGACATTTTATGTATTTTCTATGGTGTCCGACACTACTGTATCGCGACTCATATCCGCGAACTAAAAATCGTAGTTGGAAACGTGTGTTTAAATATTTATTGGAATGTTTGACTGCGACATACAGTGCATCCTTAGCGAATAAAAATTTCTTGCAAAAATCATTTCTCGACTATGGAAAAACCGAAGTAACCCTATTAAGCATAATTATCCAATGGATTGAAATTACTGTAATTGTGACACTTATTTTTTTTTTCTATGGATTTTATATACTCCAACATACGTGGATGAATATGTTTGCCGAGCTACTTCAATTTGGTGACCGTGATTTCTATAAAGACTGGTGGAATTCGAAATCGATGAAGGAATACTATCGTCGATGGTCTGTACTCGTACACGAATGGTTGTATGAATATTTGTTTACAGATTTATATAATCACGTCACGCGGCAATCGTTTACAATATCATCCCTCGCAACATTTGTAATATCGGCTATATTCCATGAATATGTGCTCGCAATTTCAATGCGATTTTTTGTTCCAGCACTTCTAGTGCTGTTCTTAAGTTTCGGGATCTTGTACTTATATATCGATCTTGGTACCCGGGCAGGAAATATTTTTGTGTGGTTCAATCTTACCATTGGAATGGCACTACTGTTTTTATTGTATTTTATGGAGTACTATGCGCGAATCAATTGTCCAGGTGATCGATATAGGAACTCAACGTTTTCATATTATTATACGCCAATGATTTTAAATTGTAATAATATTTTGATTCAATAAATTATTTGTTATATTTGAATAATAACATAAATTACAGGGGTAAATATATATAATGGTTTTCTGTTCAACATTTAGGCGATTTACATATTCAGTCAACTTTTGATAAAATCAGAACTATTTGAAACATGTTTTGATCAATTGACATGAATGTAAATTTTGTTGACTAATATTTCAGATACTCAGTCGTCTAATGAAGAATATTCTTGCAATTTGTAATATTCATACTTCAGTAATGGTGATGGGCAAATCAGGTTTAATCGTTGTATGTATATTTGATGGCGATTTAACAAATGTCTCTCTGTATACTCGTATGTTAAAATTTAGTCACAACTTTAATTTTTTAATTTTAATAGTTAGTTTGGGCTAGGGATTGCATTACCGGTAAACAATTAACCGGTTAACAGGTTTTACCGTTCAATTTAGCTTCAAAATTCTGATGATTAGTTCAAGTGATTTTTTCTGTTAAAATTATTATATTTCTTTATTCAAATTGTAAGTATTAAAAATGAGTGAAGCTAACTGCATGATGTGTCGGTGGTCAAGTGGTTAGAGTGATGGACTTTGACACATTTGTGGACCTGAGTTCAAATCTCGGTCGGGACCAACAGTTTTTTAATTTAATTTCTTCTTTCAATATTTTATATTCAAAATTTTACAATTTCTCCATTCAAATGTCAAGTATTAAAGAAGGATATAACCTGGAACCGTATATACGGCGATGGTGTAGTGGTTAGAGTGATGAGCTGTGGTTTCGTAGAGTCTACAAGTTCAAGTCAAAATTTTTTAAATTAATTTCTTCTTCTAAATTAGTTAATTTCATATTCTGTTAACATTTTCATATTTCCCTATTCAAATTGTAAGTATAAAAGTTGGATATAGCAAGTCAATATCATGAGGCGGGTTAACCACCCGCCTCATGATAGAGTTATGGACTTTGGTTTCGTGGAGTCAAGTTCAAAAGTCTGTCGGGGGCGAAGCATTTTTTAATTTAATTTCTTCGGTCAAAAAAAAATTATCTAAGAACGATATAACCAAGATTAGTATATACGACGGTGGTGTAGTGGATAGATAGATGGACTATAGTTTCATAAAGTTAAGTTCAAGTCTCGGTTGGGGCGAAACTTTTTAAATTAATTTGCTTTTTCAAATTGGGACCTAGTTTCTGCTAAAATTTTCAAATGCAAGTACTTAATACTTAATACAAAAAAAAAAAATTGATACATGTAGAAATTGAACGACGGTGGTCAAGAAATATATTCATTGACTGGTGTCGTCGGCCTGAGCCAAGCATCGGTTAAGGGCCAACACATGCTATTGTTACCATTTTTAATTTTCTCTATTCAAATGGTATGTATGAGAGATGTACATATCTTGTATACCAGCGTTTCTATGTGTACCGGTGGTTAAGTGGTTAGAGTGATGGACTAAGGTTTCATAGAACTAAGTTCGAATCTCGTTTCTGAACCACGACTTTATCTTTTATTCTTTTTTCACAAAATTCATTCGCTTCTGTAAAAAATTTCATATTGAACGAGAAACATGAACATTTTATTTCAAGCTTGCCAGCTTGATTGTTGAGCAACAATTCATTAACATTTTTGTAAATTTAAGATCTTCTTTTCCACAGAAATCAAGGATCGAACCTTGGCACACGAAACCAATAGCCATCCTCTAACCACTTAACCACCGCCGTATACTGATATGCATATCTTTAATACTTAACATTTGAATGGAGAAAACTGAAAATTTTAATTTGAAAAACAGTTTAAAATAAAAATGGATTTTATATTTAAAAACAAGTTTACCTGTAATTTACCGGTAAACCGGGTTTTACTCATATATTTACCGTTTAACGGTAAATCCGAAATTCGGCAATTTTGCAATCCCTAGTAGAAGCCCAACTTCGGGAACCACAACTGTGATCCTCTGATATTCTTGAATCTAACAATTTAGAAGCTTATTCAACTCGAAAACTGTTGTTGCCAATTTTTAATTTTTGAATAAAGCAATAGTGCTGGTAAAATCGAATACTCACGTCCACATTAGAACATATCCTAAAAATTTATGAACCAATATGTTTCATAATTTGAAAAATGTTTTTAATGTACTTGCAAATTCATTGTTATTGCCCATGCCCTTCAAACGTTTTAATTTATACAACGTATCTTCGATAGCAAACTTTAGTAACGTCGATTTCAATAGTTCAATGTCGCGCAAAATTGATTAATCCAATAAGCGGCATACTTTGTGACGTAGCGCCTACTCGATGTTAAATAGAAAGGTAAACTAGCGTGAAATATGTATTGGCTTAACAATTTATAACAATTTTACTAACGTAAAGCATGCCCGACAAATAACCAACTTGATAACTTTGATGGTATCACAATAATTCGATTTATTAATATTTCGGACTTGCTTTAAGATGTTCATATGCGTAAACGGAATTACGAATTTACAATTTTGTCGTCTAATTTTGTTCAGTTATAGATGTGCGTTCTAATCGAAAGTGCGATGATTGAAGTGCAAGTAAATATTAATGAAGATTGTAATCAAATGGCCAGCAAAACGATTGTGAGTCAGGGGCCAACGAAAAAAATTTTCAAAGAGCAGAACTCTATGTTGACGGATGAATTACAGAATAAGCATATAGGTGGCATTTATAATTTGGGAATAGCAAGTACGATAGTTTTGGTGTTGATTAATGTGCTGTATGAATGGCGCGATAGCCAAATGTAAGTAATAAAATAATTGTTTGTATATTTGTATCTTTCATTTATATATTAACACGATTTCAAAACTATTTATTTTATAGGATAACATTTGGAATTTTCGAGTTAGCACATAAATTAAAAAAAATCGAAATCGGATTACTAGCATGGGTGTTCAATTTATTACTTACATTTTTAAATTTTCCGGTATTTAAATTTTGGACGATCACCCACAAACGAACAAAATGTAAAATGCTGATTGGCACCATATTCATTCTACTTCACGTTACATACCAGATTGGAATACAATCGGTGGCGGTGTATACTTGTTTGGCGTATAATTTATCGACCGTCATCGCATTCGCCATACTTCTTGAGACTTTTCGTTTTGGTATGAAGTGTTATGCGTTTATTCGATCGAATATCGGGGAAGTGATAATAGGAAAGGAGTATATTTCGCCTACATGGCGCCATTTTGTGTATTTTATGTTCTGCCCAACAATGCTGTATCGTGATTCATATCCACGAACTACTAAACGTCACTGGAGAATAATATTAAAATGTGCACTGGAATGTCTATCGATCCTGTACGGTATGTCATTGATGAATACGATATTTTTGCAGCGAAAGTTTATGGACTACGGTAAATCAGAAGTGACACTCTTAAATATATTCATTCTGTGGATGGAAATCACACCAACGGTTACAATTTTATTTTATTTTTACGGTTTTTACGGTTTACATCATGCCTGGATGAATCTATTTGCTGAAGCGTTACAATTTGCGGACCGTGGTTTCTATAAGGACTGGTGGAGTTCAACATCTTTTAAGGAACACTATCGTCGATGGGCCCAAATCATACACGAATGGCTATATGAATATATTTATATGGAATTGTATCATGCGACCAATTCGATTATCGCGTCGAACCTAATGACAATCGTAATATCAGCGATAGTTCATGAATACGTGCTGATAATAACGTTTCGATTTTTTACTCCAGCCGTGCTTGTGGTCTATGGAATTATTGGAATTCTGTTTATGTATGTCCCATTGACAAAACGAAATGGAAATGTGTTTTTTTGGTTCAACCTGATAATTGGCTTACCACTGATGGTCTTAATTTATATAATGGAATATTATGCTCGCATTAATTGTCCGGCATCACGATTTATGAATGTAACATGGGCGTATTATTACACGCCAATGATCTTAAGCTGTAATAATATTGTTCTGTAGTTCAAAAAAATGTTGTAAATATTTGTTTGTTAGTTTCACCTGCTCCTGAACTCTTGTACTTCACAGCTGTACTACTTAAAATTTTCTTCATATACAAATTTTCATACATAATTTGATACATAAAAATTCATATCGAAATCGGATATTAATTTATTGGGCGCTATCATATTAAAAAGGCTTGAATAAAATGAAAATATTTAAACATTATTTATATTTTCTACCTACTAAACTGACATAGAAATCATTTTTCGATACGTGATGAATCAAGAATTATTGAGGTTTATCAGCAGTGTTGAACTTTAGGTTCGGCAAGATCTACTATGTTCGTGATTATACGATCGGTTTAAAGAAGATAATCTCCTTCGCCATAGACTGGAACCACCTGTATAACCATAGAGAGAACTATAATGTAAAATACTATGCTTGAATATGAGTCAACGAATAGATGAAAAAATTCAACTGAATTCTTTCCAAAAATCAACGTCAAAAAGTTGAGGTCGAAATTTTTTTTATTTTACGAGGAATGTTTAGAACCTTCCAACAAAAGTTAAAATTAGTTAGAAAAAGAAATTGCGTGAACTTTTAACGTTTTGTTTCGAATACCTACTAGCATATGTTTTCGTCATTTAGGTTTGATATTATACTACATGTTGGCTAGTAAACAGGAGGAGGACATTATATAGGCAGTATGTTTTTACGGATGTGCAGAAGGGATTTATAAATTAAGGGACACATGTTTCCAGCATACCAGGAACTTTGAAATTTCATCGCACACAGACTTAGTAAAACACCAAAAAATATTCTAGCACTGAGACCAGACAATTTTTCATCTGGTTTACTATGTGAGTGTTGGAAAAGGTAGGCTACTGTATTCCTGACACTAGAAACTCAATTTATCCGTCATGAAATGAAATTATATATTTTAAATTATTAATTTATTGTTATTATATTTATGTTTTTGGCAATAATCTTGGCACAATATGACGATTCGGAATGCCCGTATGCTGTACCATTCATAAATTCTTGTACCTCACTAACACCATTTAGAAAAATCAATAGATCAAAAAATTTCTATTAAAATTTTAGATTTAATCTACCAAAACTTTAAAAAATGTATTTATTTTATTCCTAAATTTATTCACACTACTACCTCAGAATTCAACACCACTAACATTTACAATATTAGTACGACATCTCTATTTGACTAGAAAAACTACCGTTTATGTAAATTATTATTACGTTTTTGCCTTGTCAAATTCAAGGTTCGATCACTGGATTGTGAATAAAACAAACGATGTAAATTCTAGAACACACTAAATTTATTTATTTCCGATTAAACACTAATTTAATTAATTCACTTATTTAACTTAATTATTTAACTTCACAATAATTATTTTCTACACTTTAACAACACTATATTACACTTTAATAACACTTTATTTTATTTTATAAACACTTTCCTTTTAATTACTATTAGCACTCTGACGGTTAAAACACAACTGATTTACTCCCAAATGTCTGTCGCGTATTTATTCCAAATATTCTAACCATTCTAGAAATGTCCAGAATATTTGATTAGTCTAGATAAGTCTAGACACCTCTACTGTTCTACTTTATAACAATTTTACATTAACGATAGTGTCGCTATTCAAACACAGATGTCGCCACGATCGTAACATTATTGTTACTATCGTGGCGACATCTCTATTTGAGTAGCGACACTATCGTAAAAGTAAAAATGTTATAAAGTAGATAGATGTGTCTAGACTAATCTAGACCAATCGAATATTATGGAGATTTCTAGAAAGGTTTGAATATTTGGTGTAAATACGCGATAAACATTTGGGCGAAAAATCAGTTGTGTTTTAACTGTGAGTGTGCTAATAGTAATAAAAAGGAAACAGTGAAGTTAAGTGTTTATAAAGTAAAATATAATAAATATAAAGTAATGATTCTGAAGATATATAATTAAGTGAATAAGTGAATTAATTAAATTAGTGTTTAGTGTAATTAATCGGAATTAATAAATTTAGTAAAAACCATAAAATGGACTAGAAATTCCAGAAGAGATGTATACCACTTTACATGTAGAAATAGCTCAAATTCAATCGACGGTTCAACAAGTTGAACAGAACTTACAAGCATAGTTTCAAGAGTTGGAGGAGAAAGTTCTAGACTTTGAGAGAGAACTTCGATACATCAAAGTAAACATCATTATAAGTAGGTCGCAGGCCGCCATCGTTAGCACAGTAAGTAGCGACCTTGATTTGTTATTCCAGGGTCTCGGGTTCGATTCCTGGTGGTGATCAAAAATCACGGTTGGGTGTTTTTAATGTGTAAGTATACTCGTATGTGTTTGTCCGGGTATTGCACCGTGGGCCCATGTGGCATTGAGTGCTGGAATAATTCGCCCAACTTCAATTTTATAATTTTAGGTCGCAGGCAGGATACGCGATTAAATTTAAGCGACCAATATCTTTCGCGGAGTTCAAATTTAAATTTGACACGACAGTCAATCAAAATTATTAGAATGTAAAAATTATTAGAAGGTTTATGACCAAGAACCAAATGAGTGGTTAAACTACAACGAGTCAGCCCAAACGGACAGAAGCGGACTTCTACAGCCTCATAACCTCCATTCCTATTTCGAGATTGGGACAAGCTTTACAAACAAAGGAAGTATATTTACCGGAAGAACTGTCATTTTACCCTGAATACAAGAGCAGTGCGAACATTTGTCCGTGAGGATCTAGTCATGGGAAGGGTACAACCAGTCGATGGGTTGAAATTACGAACGGCTATATGTAATGGGGAAAGAAGCATATACAAATATAAAGATAGGCAATATTGAATTACAGCATGAAGTACTGGGGGCCTATTCTTGAATCATATCGAAAATTTTCGTAAAACTATTTTCGTAATCGTAACAGAGAAATCATAAATTGGTATTCTTGAAATCATTACGAAAAGCGATAAGTGGTGAATAAAAATGATGACATGTCGTAACGAGGTGATTAAAAATGTCAAACTTTTTGTGAAATGTGAATATATTTTATGAATAGTTTTGTCAACCCGTATGCTAGATTTGTTTAAAACAATATTTTTAATTGTTGTTGAAATATTAAATTGGTAGATTTGTCAATTCCCACTTGTGAATTTAAATTAGTTACTAGATAAATAAAATTGATAAGATTTGTTTTGGATTTAAAATAATAAATACCTAATGGCTGGAAGTGATGATTTGGAATGGCTTTTCCAAATATCTGAATTGGAACAAGCCGAAATGAATGTGGGGAATGCTCGGCAAATAAATGAGTTTGTTGATTGTTTTGCGTTACCCGATAAACATTTTGTAAAGCTCTTTTCTGTCAATAAGGAAATTGCGGAAGAAACTTTGTAGAATCTTTGTATAACTTTCTCATTCTTACTCATGAAAAATAAAAACCAAAAATTTGTTAAATTGTATTGCGAAAATGAAATAAGAAACGAAAAAACCTTTACGAATATTTTAGTAACGTTCCGTTGCGAAAATTTTCGGAATCCGATTTCAACGACTTTGACATTTAAATGGTACCGAAAATTTTAGTGATAGTTCAAGAATAGGGCCCTTGGTCGCAAAAATAGCAGATGAGTCATCCTGGGTATGTACTTTATGAAGACGGGCGGAAAAAGCATTCGATTCGAGGTTCTGGGTCTCCCAGGTCGTAGGTTGTAGAAGCCAATGAAGAAGAAAACGGAATCATAGGAATTATGATTGGATAAGGCGAGAACGATTTAGAAAGGAACTGTTCCACAAATCAATTTATAACCAATTAGTATAGATGAAAAAGGATAGCTACTCATCACCAAGGATTGAAGACACGCTATAGGCACATTGTCAGACGCTAGAATGTTTTCAACATTGAGCCTGGAAATCGGGTATTGGCAGGTGTCCAAGATCAAGATCGTGAAAAAACGGCGATCATAGTGTCGATCAGGGATACATTGACGTGTCGACAACCCGTAGATAACATCAACAACGTAGACAACATCGATATTGTAGAAAATTCCTAGAGTGCGGTTTAGTCAATTAGTTCAAAACTAAAGGGTGACCAAATTTCGATAGGAACAATGCTTTAATGGTGATAGTTTAATAGAATTTCCGTCAATGCATTTAAATCTCTTTTCAAAAAGAGCGAAATTTAAAACTAATCGTGCTCAAATACCATGAATCTACTTCAGTGTCATGTTTATCCATTACAACATTATTAAATACTCAGAGTTCTTCAAGCGTCTGCATTGACTCTGTCACATTTTCCATAACGATGTATTTTGCAACTAATTCTTCAAAACGATCCAGCAGTAAAGTTTTGGCCATATAGCACGTTTACACGACTTTAACCAATGACTCTTTAATCAAATCAATGTTATCTCAAACGTGTGGGCCCGTTATCGAAGTATCGAAACATGTTGGATAATAGTGGGATGAGTGCTGAAGTGCAAAAGTAGTTTTGCCAGAAACAGGGAGCATCAAACAGCATGTGAATAACGAAATCTATAGAGGTGATTGGTGTAAAAAAATTCAATTTAATCGTATGGAAACTTTATTATCATTCGAAAGAACATATCTTGCCATTTATTTTTTTAAAATTTCTCCTTTCATATGATGGACGCAACTGCGATAGTCCTTTCTCAAAGTACAATTTTTGATGACGCGTTCGAGAATATCGAGTGGTATCTGGCGAATGACACAAGCAATGTTGACTTCCAATGCCTCAAATCTATCTGGTTTATTCACATAGACTTTCGACTTTGTGTAGCCCTAAAGAAAAAGTCTTGAGGTATCACACGATCTAATTAGCCAATTCAACGATCCGAAGCATTAAATTAATTGCTCGCCATCATGATTTTTCAATAAGTACATTGATTCGCGTGCTATACGGCAAATAGCGCCGACTTCTTGGAACCAAATGTCATCGAGGTCGAGATTCAATTTCAGGCAGCAAATATTCCGTTATGATGCGCAATAACCAGCACTATTCACAGGTACGTTCCGGCCGTCTTCTTTTTTGAAGAAATATGGACGAATGATTTGACAGGCCCATAAAACACATCAAAACGTCTATTTAGTAGCGTATCATCCAATATTATAAACTGGGATTCAAACTTTACGATGGTATTCCAAATAGTGGTCTCGACAGGCCGATTATGTCAACCGTAACTTGGTTTAAGCGCACGAAACACATTCCTCACCGAACGCTGATTTTCGTAATAAAGCTGAACAATTTGTGGACGAGAAGAGATGAAAAAAAACTCTTTTACAAAATACTCCCGCGAACTGGCGCATTCGATTTCAAATCGCTCAAATATCGTAGGTTGTTGACATTATTTTAATTGTCGATGTTGGCAAAAAACACAGCCAAGTAATTTACACTATATTTTACGGGTCGACAACCGCGTAGATTACTCCCTGGTATCGATAATGGGCTATGGCAGTTTAACGTGATGTCATTTGGATTATGTAATGGTGCGGCCTTTTGATCGACTAATGAAACGTGTGCTATAGGGTTGACATTGGAGGACATGCTTGGTATATTTGAACGATATCATATTAGTGGAAATGAATTTCAACGAGCCATTGAGATATTTATCAGCGAGGTGTGGGAGCGGCTTAAACAGTCGACCGGTTTAAATCCGAAGAAATGCTCTCTCTCTATTTAGAACGTAGGTATACATTTTTGGACCCAAGTTAACGATCAACGGAATTCACACCGATGAGGACAAGGTATTAGCGATAAAGGATTGGCCAAGACCTAAACATTTGCGGAACTTACGAAGCATCCTCGGATTATGAACTTATTATATGCCATATAGCTTGCATGATTTGACTCGGAATAACAAAGCATTTTATACGAACGAACCATAACGCATTACGTTATTTGCTGCAATTCAAAATCCGGAAGAGCATGTAGCACGGTGGATCGAATGTCTTCAAAGTTACCATTACCAGATATAAAATCTGAGTGCTCATAGTAATGCCGATGTATTATCAAAACGACCATGTCAAATAGAATCCAACCACTTCGGGCGTATATAGAGACAGAGGGAGGCATCGGTGCGTATAGAACCAAAGCATGGACTATTACAGTAAATGGCCCAATTCAGTAGTGTAGCCCATACCAAATCAGGAGGTAACAACGATGGTTGACGCTGTAATAAATAATTGGATGTTGTTTTGGAGTACCGATGAACCAGGGAAGAAATTTTGAGTTAGTCGTATTTCAGGAGGTCTGTTAATTATTTTTGTATAAAAAAATGAAAACATATTAAATTAACAAATTGTTAATACGATTGAATGCAAATTACAATCCAGGCATTTGAAAAAATTAAATAACCAATTGTAAAGTTCATCTAAATTTAGTGAGCTGATCACAAAAATTTTAATTGGTCCAAACTATACAGGAGTATCTGTGAACATCTCTAGGATCGGCATTATTATGACATTGCGGCTTAAAATCACGAATCTTCAAATTTCTGTGAAAGCTTATTATAATTTAGTTCCCATGGACACAGTGCGTATTAACAGTGCGTAATTAATTATAATTTTTTTTAGTATTAACTTCACTGTCATTAATTAATTCAATTTAATTTATATGAATATGTAAATGAACATCACCAAACAAATGCACCATCCCTAAATTTACTAAAACAGTTTTCCAAAAAATTCAAAAACTCGTCACAGACTTTCCGGTGATTTCCCAGACAGCATTATTTCGGCCGGCTAGGTTGCAGTGGTTGGGGGGGGGGGGAGGGGGGTTGTTTTCTGGATCACTGGAAAGCTTGAATATGCTGTTATCATTATTATAAAAAGATGTTATTTGTGAAGGTCAAGAGATTAAAGCTTCATCACCAATATATAATTTCGCGTTTAGTAACTCATGTTAACTTATAAAAAAAACACACGGAGTTTAATTATTGATATTTAATCTATATACAAAAATTAATTTATTCAACAAAAAAAATATTTGTGTATGACAAGTATTTATGTATATGCAAAAAAAATTTAATTTATACTAATATGTAATATAATTAAAACTATCCAAAAAGAAAAAAAAAAATATTATAAACCCAACACCCAAAACTCATTAATTTATAAAAAAAACTATGCTATTAAATATAAACTAAAACTAATATGTATACATTTTAATAAAATTTTGAATTCATTGATGTAAATGAAGGACGTCCGAAGCGACGGTTTTAAACCACGTTCCCAATTAATATATGTCGCGCGGTTATTATTATTTTCATTTTTATTTGTATTCTTATTATTCTTATTATTATATTATTGTTATATATACATATATATATATATATATAATTTTATCTTTAATTATTAATTATCAAATCTTAATTCATACTATTATTATATCATAATATTTAATTCACAGATATGGAACTGTCTTTATAATCGAATCACAAATCACTTTTTCGTTAGTATTTGGATTCCATATTGATACCTAACACCAGTTTTATATCAATCACATACATTTTTTGTTTTTTTTACAGTTTCCTTCGGCTCGGTTTTAGTTCGCCTAGTTGCCGTAAGCAATCCATTCACATGGTATCTGCATGTGACAAGGTGTTAGAAGCCATTAATTCGTTGTTGGAATCAAAGTTATCGATAGACGCTTTCGAAAAATCTGTGTCAGAGGTGTTGAAGAAATCTCCACCACATTCCGATACGAAAAATGTTTCAAGTTCAGAAATGACCGATTCAGGATCTGACGAGGGAACCTGCAGAACAGTTAAACCAGGTACGTCAGATTCTGTTATAAGAAAAGAGTCAAGGGAAGTGCAAAATAATCCTTACCAATTGTTGGAAGTTAACCCAAGTCAGCCTAGTTTGTCGACTAAAATAAATCAAACACAAAATATTGGTAAAAATGCTGCTGCTGCTAAAACTGATACAATACCAATGGCCATATCCAAACCGGTTGCAAATCCCGTTTCCGCGGAAGAGCTTGCTCATTTTGTAGAATTGGCTCAGAAGGTTACCTTGATTAATCACAATTCACCGTTTACGGGTATTTCAAATCAAAAAAATTCAATTAAGGGTAGTACTTCCGAGACAAAGTATTCTAATAATCAAATTCTTCCTCCATTTGAGCCTGAAGGTAACTTTCAAAACCAACCGAACCTAAGACCGGTACAATCCAGTTCCCATTATGATTTCCACTCAGCCCTTCTTCCAATCTATAAATGGAATATAACATTCGTTGGATCACCCAGTGGTCCACCAATAGAACGATTTGTATACCGGGTAGAACATCTAGCAAGGTCTAATAAAATTTCGTTTACTAAATTGGTAAACGATTTACATATGTTATTAAAGAAAAACGCTTTGGAATGGTATTGGTCCTACTTAGAACGAAATGGATTTACACAGTGGGAAGAGTTAACTAAAGATATGCGAAGTCTATTCCAAGACAGACGTACAGATTTTGAAATTCGTCAATTAATTGTGGCTAGGAAACAGAAGCCGCGAGAAAATTTTATGGATTTTTATTCCGAGCTGCTAGATTCAACACTATCTCTCAATCAGCCGTTACCAGAATCCGAAATATTCTTTATATTGCGCCAAAACATGAGCTCCAATTTACAATTGAAGTTAGCCGGACGGAAAATATCATCGGTTCCCGATCTCGTTAACCAATGTGTCGATATTGAAGATACTTGAAAACGAGTACACCAACACCACGAAGCTCACTGAAAACTCGTGCATGAAGTATCCGATATTTCCATATGCCATCAGTGTCTTCTAACTGCGGATAACTCAGCCTTTAAATTTGAAAACGGTAGCTGCAATGTTCACTAACCAGCAAGATCCATATTACACATGGGATGAAAACAAAATGCCTCCTATGGTCAGTGCTATAACTAATGATCGAGATGTCGGTCAATCAATTTCATCTATGTATATAGAACACCACCACCAAATCTAAGTTCCACTTTACCGTCTCGGTATGGGTACTCGTCAATCCGACCTGGAAATGTTGTTCCTTTAGGTCCAGAAAAATACTGTTATGGTTGTGGTGCACCCAATGTATTGAAACCTCATTGTCAAAACTGTAATTCAGCAAAAACGGAAAACCGACAGAGGGAAATGAATCATCCTGGAGTTCATTTTCCCCAAGAAACGCAAACACCCAGGAACACTTCCGAGGAAAAAGCCTCCAATACGTGTCCGGAGCTTTATCGCAAACGGACTTAAATATTACAGGTCTTGATAATCACGTTTTTACCCCGCTAGAATCTCATAATATCTCGCCTAACCGTTTACCATGCTTAGATAACCATTCCGTTCAAAAAACTAGCCCTCGTCCAAAACATAATTTTAATCATGAGTCAACTCAAACTATAACGACTTTCGGAAAAACTAAACAGAAATCGCATCGCTCTATTCGTTATTGGTTATTAAGGAAACAAATCAAAAGTATGATTTCCGAGTCAATCTTTAATGTACAGGAAGATAAAAGACCTTACGCTCAAGTTCTAATAGATGGCACGCCCTATATTGGTTTGTTAGATAGTGGGGCTAATGTCAGTGTTCTAGGAGCCGGAACGGAACAATTTTTAGAGCAAACAAAAATCAAAATTCATCGACTATCATCTTTCTTGCAAACGGCAAGTGGCGAAAAACAACCAATAATAGGTCATGTCGTACTTCCCGTGTCTTACAATGGAACAGTAAAGCGTCTACGCTTACATATAGCTCCTAGTTTAGTACAACCTTTGTATCTTGGAATAGATTTCTGGGATTCCTTTGGACTTCTGCCTATTAAGGTAAATTCATTAGACATACCAGAATGTGTAGCTATGCCAAGTAACCGCCATGAACTTTCACCTGATCAAGAAAATCAACTTAGAAAAATTATAGAATTGTTTCCCTGTTCAACCACAAATGGGTTAGGAAGAACGAATCTCGTTTCTCATGTTATTGACATCCAAGACGCTGCGCCAATAAAGCAGCGTTACTACCAAGTGTCACCGGCAGTTCAAGCCGATATAGATAGAGAATTAGATAGAATGTTGGAGTTGGGGGTTATAGAAGAATGTCAAAGTGCATGGTGCTCACCTATAATCACTATTCGAAGGAGTACTGGTAAGGTGAGGCTATGTCTTGATGCCCGGAAAGTGAATGCGGTCACTGTCAAGGATGCTTATCCCTTGCCTTTAATAGCCAGATTGTTAAGCAGATTAGACCATGCAAAGTACATCTCGTCTATAGATCTAAAGGACGCTTTTTGGCAAATTCCGTTAGACCCACATTCAAAGGATAAAACCGCATTCACTGTTTCTGGCCGACCTCTATACCAATTTACCGTAATGCCCTTCGGTCTGTGCAATGCACCGCAGACGATGTGTCGATTGATGCATCGATTGATTCCGTATCATTTGCATGACAGGGTTTTCGTTTACCTGGACGACTTACTTATAGTCTCAGCGGATCTTGGGGAACACTTCTCTCTTTTGTCAGACGTTGCCCGTTTGCTTAAAGTGGGCAATTCAACTATAAACGTGGAGAAAAGTATAAGTTTGTCTTGAAAGAAACGAAATACCTCGGGCATATGATTGATAACGGTGTAATCAGAATGGATCCCGAAAAAGTGGCATCGATAACGGACTATCCAACTCCAACAACTATCCGGCAGCTGCGACGATTCCTTAGAATGGCAGGGTGGTATCACCGTTTTATTTCCAAGTTCGCTTCGATAAGTTCTCCACTCACTGACTTACTTAAACGTAATCAAAAATTAATGTGGAATGAACAAGCTGAACAGGCGTTTGAAAGCCTTAAGACGTGCTTAAAAACGGCACCTGTACTTCGAAATGCCGACTTTACAAGTCATTTTTACATCCAATGTGATGCCAGTAATTGTGGAATTGGGAGTGTTTTGTTCCAGCGTAACGATGATGGTACGGAATATCCAATTGCGTATTATTCGCATAAATTGAATTCAGCTCAACGTAAATACAGCGTTACTTAGCTTGAGTGTTTATCAATGTTGTAATGAGCGTAAAAAAGTTTAGACCATATGTGGAGGGGTATTCCTTCACTATAATAACCGATCATCCCAGTCTCCGTTGGTTAATGGACCAACGAGATTTATCAGAGCGGCTTGCAAGATGGAGCCTTAAGCTACAGGGTTTTAATTTTAATATCGAGTATCTAAAAGGATCTCTAAATGTCGTTCCTGACGCTTTGTCTAGAATTCATCTTGAACCTCTCGCTAAACTGGATGTCGCCAATGACGGTGGCGCTAGCTTATCCCCTTTGCATGTGGATTTAGATGACGAGGCATTTAATGAAAATGCTTATGCTGGTAGGGTGAAGGCCTTACAAGAAAATTCGAAAGAGAAGACGAATTATCGAGAGGTCAATGGTAAATTATATATTTTACTTAATGGTAGCCGAGACGAATTGGAAACTGGCGATTCCAGATCCATTAGTGTTAAGTCTCTTACAGCAAGCACACAATGCGCCAACCAGTGCGCATCATGGATATGAAAAAACGTTAGAGGTACTACAGCGTCAGTTTTATTGGCCTTCGATGGCACGCCATGTTCGTAATTATATGTAAAAAACTGCGAAACCTGCAAGAAAATAAAACCAACAAATTATAGTACGCAGCCTGAAATGGGAAACTATCGAGAAGTAGATCGACCGTTTCAAAGACTCTTTATTGACTTTCTAGGTCCCTATCCCCGAAGTACAAATGGGAATACATATCTATTAATTCTTTTAGACCATTACACTAAATTTGTTCTCTTAGAACCCCTTAAGAATTAGAACCCCTTAGAACCCCTTAGGAAGTAGTTTCCTTTTTAAAGAAACGAGTTTTTAATATATTTGGGATTCCAGAATACATAGTATCCGATAACGGGAAACAGTTCCAGTCTAATTTATTAGGTGATTTTCTCAAATCGTATGGCGTCAGGCAGCAATTTACCCCAAAATACTCTCCGCAGGCAAATGCGTCAGAGAGGGTAAATCGTACAATTTTAGCTGCAGTCCGAGCGTATACCCGGCAACAAGTTTTTGTTCGAAACTTCGTACAAAGTCACGCTGGAAGTAATTTTTGTGCTAAATTGGCCTCAAAGTTTGTTAAAGCTACCGTAATACGGAAAATTGCTAATGTCTCGTACGAGCTTCGCGGAACGAATGGAAAGATCTTAGGTGTATATCATGCAAAAGACATAAGTAAGACATAAGACACAAATTTAATTAATTTGTATTTAGATTATTATCTATATGTGTATAATGATTTGTGTATTTATATTTATTGTCTTCCTACTTTTGGTAGCGCGTTATTGGTAAAATAGTTATACTTGTGATTGAATGCCCGGCTGTGAAACTATCTCATGGGTGTTGGGTCTGCCCCACGATTTGTGGCAAGTGCTACTTATATTAATAAATTAATTATTGTACTAAAATAGAACGAGATATAAATATATGTATAATTATTTCCATGACTCTAATGTACTGACCATTATCTATGTATATGCACACAAACATTATATTTTTATATTATGTATTGATGATGGCTTAAAAAAAAAAAAAAAAAAAAGTTAGTTGGTTGATGGCCATGCTGTTTAAGTGGCCAAAAATAAAAAAAAATTAATTTTTTTTAAAAAGAAACACAGTTGTTAATTGCAGTAAATGTGAAAAAAAAATATATAACTTTCAATTTTTTTTTTTGGTACTTTTGAAGTAAAACCAAAGAAGATATACTAATAGAAGCTTTATTTGTATGAGAGAAAAATACCAAGAAAAAAAAAATGTATTTTTTTAAGTTTTGTTGGAGTAACTTTACGAGATAGTATAATAATTTTTATATGCCTCTTTCTATCATTCTAGTTTTGTATAAGTAGAAATTTTTCTATACAAAAAAATATAAAGATCGACAGTAGGAAGGCGTTACCAAAAATTACACAAAATAAAAAGAACTAAACATTTATAATTTTTTGTTTTTGTTTTGTTTTTAACGAGCCAAATAGCCGATCGTTTGTCGAAAGAAATGTTCGTAACATTAAACAATTGGAAAAATATAAATGATGAACATGATTATGATCCAAATAAATAAAATATGCATAACATACCTTTTCGTTTCGAAAAGGAAATTAAAGATTATATTGAAATTCATTAAAAAAATTTATATACGTATATATAATATATAAACTTACATAGGAAATCAAAATTGGCCAAAATTAAGTACAGGTCGATGACCTTGTATTGTTATGAAAAGGATTTTTTTACTAATCGATAGATAGTAAATTGAAAAAACGAAAACAAATGATCGTAAATAAGCGAATTGAAGAGAATTATGAATGAAAAACAAAAATCATACATATACATACTCGTAGTTATTTACATAAATATAATCCAAGTTTGTTGGTGGTAGTGCTAAAATTCAATAGAAATGGGATAAAAATAATTTTATTTTTTGCTTTTTTAGAGTTTGCATTGTTGTCGTTCATGGATTTTTGTATAATTATCAATAGTCAACTTTTGTCAAGGTGATACATTTAAATTTTATTAAAAAAGACAACGTCTATATTATTTCATTTTGTTTCATTTTTCGATCGCAAAATTCAATATGAAAAATTGTTGTAAAATATGCGTGGCAACAGAATTGGTTTTGGAATGAAATTATCGGTAAAATTATTTGTGTGACAGTATCTTCTTCTTATTGTTATCATCCTTTTTCTTATTATTATCATTTTTAAATATTTGGATTGTTGTCTCTATATGTAATACATAATTATAAAAATAATAACAATGAATTTTTTATAGCATAATGAGAATGACCTATAGTTTTGATAATATACAGGTGAGCTAATTTCATTTGCTCGAAACTTAGGGTGAAGCAGCGTACATAACATCGGGAGAATTTACCATAGTATTGAGTTGAAGTTAGACGCTGATGTTTTCGCTCAAAATTTAGCCCATTTTGTTAGATTTGCTAAATTTTTCATTATCAATTTGAGATTGGCTGCATCAGTACCAAATTGTTTATTATTGTGCGTTTTGAGATAACATGTCTTATTTTAGATTTTTTAATTTATTATTTCTAGCGGTGATTTTAAATAACAGATAAATTCAATGAAATGGAGCAAAATATACAAATCGCCATATATGGACTGATTTACCGACTAAACAACAAAACACAATTCCAAATTAAACGGAGACATTTTGGAACTATATTGTACTTTTTACTGACAAAAAATCAACATTAATAATTAATTTTAATCAAATGACGACAGGTGATTTCTGGTAGATCGGTATACCGTCATACAAAACGATTCTCATCTCCATGACTGATTATTATCTCTGCTACGGTTTATTTCGGATATTCACAAATTCACAATACCTACTGAAAATCATTTATTTTAATTGACATTATGTATTAATTATATTATGTATATAAAAGTCTAATTTTATTATAATATTACATAATTTTATAATAAACTTAAATATCTACACGAAATATAATTAAAACAATATACACAAACGTTATCGGTGATACGGCATCGAAAAATCAATCAAATAAGACGTCAAAATTCAAAACGAGCAAACTATAATATGCAGTACATTTATGTTACACTGCGTATTACAGTTTGCTCTTTTGTCAATATTCAAAAAATTGCTCATAATTTAAAAAATAATTATGTTTTAGTTGGTAACCCTGCGGCCCATTTTGCTCAAAGATAGAATTTTTTTAACTCGAGTATGGCAAAAGTAGGAGGGGCTTATATCATTTTAAGCGATTTGATTGATCGAGAGACCGGGAATTATACTATGGTAAATTCTCCCGATGTTATGTACGCTGCTTGATGGAAAATTTTTATTTGTTGCAGCAACAATAATCTTACCGCTCTAAACTTGTTTAGTAATCAGACGAAAAGTCCGTGTTGGACTGGATTGTACAATAGGACAAATTATAGGTGAAAGACGATTGAATTTCCTCTTTGCATATTATTATTAATTTTATTACATTAAAAATCTGTAAAATAAAATTGGTTAAGTATCGATAAATTCTACCTCGCACAGTATGATCAGCATAAAATACATATATATATATATATATATATATATATATATATATATATATATATATATATATATATATATATATATATATATACATATATATATATATATATATATATATATATATATATATATATATATATATATATATATATATATATATATATATATATATATATATATATATATATGTATATGTATATATATATATATATATATATATATATATATATATATATATATATATATATATATATATATATATATATACTTATATATATATATATATATATATATATATATATATATATATATATATATATATATATATATATATATATATATATATATATATATATATATATATATATATATATATATATATATATATATATATATATATATATATATATATATATATATATATATATATATATATATATGTATGTGTATATATGCACATATATTATCGAAAATACTTAATTGTTTTTTGGGGCTTTCTTTTCCTGTTTCCCAATTTCTATTTATTTTTATTCCTTTTGTTTCCAAATTTTTACTAACATATGCATCCAATTTTCATTAAATGCAATTTTATGACATTGTTTTTATAAATTAAAAAAATTGAAAGATAATAATTTTTGTGTATAGGTCTTTACTTAAAGGAAAATACTCCGTCTTTATTTATTATTCCTGTTTGCTGTTTTCATAAACTGAATACATGTCATCAATATATCGTTTCCATATTCTTGGGAAAATTATGCTAGTTTTTGCTCCGGCTTGCATCTTTAGACGGGTTTGGTAATCAGAAAAAAATAACACACACACGTAATTACATATTTTTTTATTCATATAAGTATACAAACGTTTTGTTTATTTCTTTTCTATTCTACTAATTTATGACTAGATTGGAGACTAGAAAAAAATATGATAAAACTAAGTAACCGATGATTTCGGCGATTTCTTCTCTATGGTTTACCTATGTGTCAGACGAATTTTAATTCGAATGTTACTAAAAATTTAGCATTCGTTTCTTAATGCTTTAAAATTTTTAGCCTTTTTGAAGCTTGTGTTGATGCTAATTTATTTTTAGTTTTTAAATTTGTAAATTGGCCTTTTAATAAAGACCATTTAGAATTTTTTCTTATTAAAACTAAAATAAAAAAACTAATCAAAACTTTTAAATGGCCGTAACATGGTCCATCATCCTTTAATGGCATAAAACCGGGAAAATCTCGTTCGATAATGTTGATACACTTATCAGTTGCCTTTTCACAAATATTTGATAAGTGACAATCATTTTTAAAAATTTGCTGAAAAATTGTCAGACAAGTATGTGCTACGTCAATATATATTTTTGTTGGTGATTTTAATGATCCAAAATTTGATGATTTGTTAAATTTTTTTTCAAAAATGAAAGTATCGGCTGATGTTGGAATTTCATCATTTTCTTTTACCAACTTTATGCGACATTCATTGCAGCTTATTTTTTTGAAAGCACAATAGCCAGCGTAATAAGCTATTGCATTTTTTTTAAGAATGTCGCTCTCCGCGTTAGATTCGTTAGATTAGAAAAGTATAAGAACAAAACTAAATTATACACAATGAGGCACAACTCATGATGTTCATCATTTATATTTTTCCAATTGTTTAATGTTACGAACATTTCTTTCGACAAACGATCGGCTATTTGGCTTGTTAAAAACAAAACAAAAACAAAAGATTATATATGTTTAGTTATTTTTGTTTTGTGTATTTTTTGGTAACGCCTTCCTACTGTCGATCTTTATATTTTTTTGTATAGAAAAATTTCTACTTATACAAAACTAAAATGATAGAAAGAGGCATATGAAAATTATTATACTATCTCGTAAAGTTACTCCAACAAAACTTAAAAAATTACAATTTTTTTTTTCTTGGTATTTTTCGTTCATACAAAATAATGATCTATAGTTGTCTATGGTAAAACATAAAACTATAGTACAAAATGTTAAAATTATAATAATAATAATAAAATAATAATATACGTATAATAAGTTAAAAAAAAATTATAAGTGAATTGTCTTAATATACAAATTTAAGAACCGTAAAAAAAAACAAAACATGTATGTGATTGATATAAAACTGGTGTTAGGTATCAATATGGAATCCAAATACTAACGAAAAAGTGATTTGTGATTCGATTATAAAGACAGTTCCATATCTGTGAATTAAATATTATGATATAATAATAGTATGAATTAAGATTTGATAATTAATAATTAAAGATAAAATTATATATATATGTATATACATATAACAATAATATAATAATAGTAATAATAAGAATACAAATAAAAATGAAAATAATAATAACCGCGCGACATATATTAATTGGGAACGTGGTTTAAAACCGTCGCTTCGGACGTCCTTACATCAATGAATTCAAAATTTTATTAAAATGTATACATATTAGTTTTAGTTTATATTTAATAGCATAGTTTTTTTTATAAATTAATGAGTTTTGGGTGTTGGGTTTATAATATTTTTTTTTTCTTTTTGGATAGTTTTAATTATATTACATATTAGTATAAATTAAATTTTTTTTGCATATACATAAATACTTGTCATACACAAATATTTTTTTTGTTGAATAAATTAATTTTTGTATATAGATTAAATATCAATAATTAAACTCCGTGTGTTTTTTTTATAAGTTAACATGAGTTACTAAACGCGAAATTATATATTGGTGATGAAGCTTTAATCTCTTGACCTTCACAAATAACATCTTTTTATAGTAATGATAACAGCATATTCAAGCTTTCCAGTGATCCAGAAAACAACCCCCCTCCCCCCCCCCAACCACTGCAACCTAGCCGGCCGAAATAATGCTGTCTGGGAAATCACCGGAAAGTCTGTGACGAGTTTTTGAATTTTTTGGAAAACTGTTACATACTAGTAAATGGGAATTAAGTTATTTAATAATTTATGTGTGTTGTGCGTTCAATACCAAAGCTGCATATAGACGAAATGATGGGCAAATATATATTATACGGGTTAACAACATATTACGTATATAGATTATATTTAGAAGCAACGTCAGTATTAGTAAATCTTACAAATTCATATGAACTTTAATTTTGTTAATTTAATCGTGGATGCCTATAATCAATCATACTGAAAAGTTTAAATAAAAACAGGTTTTCACTTCTTACTGAGTTTACGATATTTTATTTACTTTTTAATTTTTAATTTCATTATTCCATTGGATATACATAGGTGCGTGTGTTTAATCGATAGTGCGATGATTGAAGTGCAAGTAAATATTAATGCAGATAATAATGAAGTGGCCAGCAAAGCGGATGTGAGTCGACGGCCAACGAAAAAAATATTCAAACAGCGGAACTCTATGTTAACGGATGAATTACAGAATAAACATATAGGTGGCATTTATAATTTGGGAATAGCAAGTACGATAGTTTTGGTGTTGATTAATGTGCTGTATGAATGGCGGGATAACCGAATGTAAGTAAAATATTATCCTCAGATATCACGCTTTCATTTTAATTTGTGTTTTATACAAATATATTTTATACCCCATTCAGGATAACATTTGGAATTTTCGAGTTGGCACGGGCATTTAACAAAATTGAAATCGGATTATTGGCATGGGTGTTCAATTTATCATATACATTTTTAAATTTTCCGGTATTTAAATTTTGGACGAACACCCATAAACGAACAAAATGTAAAGAGCTGATTGGAACAATATTCATTCTACTGCACGTTACGTACCAGATTGGAATACAATCGGTGGCGGTGTATACTTGTTTCGCGTATGATTTATCAAATGCTGTTAAGTTCGCGTTAATTATTGAAACTTTTCGTTTGAGTATGAAGTGTTATGCTTATGTTCGATCGAACGTTGGGCGAGTGATTACTGGGGTGGAATATATTCCGCCTACTTTGTGCCAGTTTGTGTATTTTATGTTCTGTCCTACGATGCTGTATCGTGATTCATATCCACGGAGTGCTAAACGTGATTGGAAAATAATGTTAAAATGCCTACTGGAAGGTCTATCGATCCTGTACGGTATGTCATTGATGAATACAATATTTTTGCAGCGTAAGTTTATGGACTACGGTAAATCAGACGTGACACTCTTAAATATATTCATTCTGTGGATGGAAATCATACCAGCGGTTACAATTTTATTTTATTTTTATGGTTTTTACGCTTTCCAACATTCCTGGATGAATCTATTTGCCGAGGGACTACAATTTGCGGATCGTGTTTTCTATAAGGACTGGTGGAACTCAACATCTTTCAAGGAACACTATCGCCGATGGAGTCTACTTGTACATGAATGGATATATGAATATATTTATATGGAATTATATCATGCGACCAAATCGGCTATCGCTTCAAGTCTAATCACAGTCATTGTATCAGCGATAGTTCATGAACTCGTGCTGATAGTAGTATTTGGTTTTTTTGCCCCAGCCGTGCTTGTGGTCTATGGAGTTATAGGAGTTATGTATATGTATATTCCACTGTCAAAAAGGAAAGGAAATGTGTTTTTTTGGTTCAATCTATTAATTGGTTTTCCACTGATGGCTTTAGTGTATATAATGGAATATTATGCCCGCATTAATTGCCCAGCTGCACAAACATTGAACGTCACATGGTCGTATTATTATACGCCGATGATCATAAACTGTAATAATATTGTATTGAATAAATTTTAATTTGAAAAACTAAAGTTTATTAAAACATTTTAACATTTATTTTATTTTAATTAACTACACACAGTGTACACACTCATCAAGGAAAGAGCATGTATCATGCCGAATGCAATTATCAATTCGTTCCCACAATTGATAAAATGGGTCGTCTGTATCCGGAACCATTTTAAATTGTAAATTGATATCCAAAAATTGACGTTGCCTTTTATAATTCTCCCATATCAGTGACTCTTCGATATCGTTTGGTGACGATGCGATCGGTGTTGGCGTTGGATTTCTGTAAAAAAATATTTCTCGGATCAATATATGCTGTAAAATGTGAATGGATGCATAACATACCCATGCTTCATAAAATTGGTCCACATTTTAAGCAATGACTTCTGTACAAATAACTCGTTTTTATTCACCTCATCATAGTTAGTCTTATTTCCCCGTAAATTTTGCTCCGTGCGATACATATACGCCAAATCATCGCCATGCTCGGCACCGTCCAACCCATCATCGTATTTATAGTTCAAGAAAAAATTGCCATCATACGAAAACTGGTACGTAAAAATATTTAAAGACTGTGGTCCGTTAGCCTCTTGCAAATGTTTTATAAAGTTTCGGGCACCGTACTTCAAATTCAAATCGGATATTAATTTAGAAGCGAGCCGATAGAACACCTCCGTCTCGTTGGACGCCCAATCAACGGCATTTGCATTAAAATACTTTTCGGTATTGTTGTAAAATTCATTCTCCAAATAATTTGACAAACGTCGCACTTTGGTTCCCGTGTGATTCAAATTTTTTAAGTAGCTGAACGTGTAGAAAACTCGTGAAACGGTAACCGAATGTAAATCCCCGTGTTGTGACTCGAGATTAGTCCATCCGATCATAATATCAATATTTTTATGCATTCTATAATCGATCGTGTCACCCACAATGATATGATCGACGGTTGGCACAAAACAAAAATTGTTCGCGCCAAAACTAAAAAATACCGATAGATCCCGATCGTAATCGGTTCCATTTATTGTGAGCAGACGTGAAATGTGGCGCCGTTTTATTTGTAATTTTCGTAATAGTTGTTTCAAACAGACTTCCGGCTGATCGAATTGAGCCCATGGGTTTAACAGTGTACCGCTCATTAGAATTGCCCTTCTAAAATATTGATTTGATTCATTGGCGAGTACATGATATGAGGACGATGCACTTCCTGCACTCCATCCCATTAGTGTTACATTATTTTTGTCGCCATTCCACAAATGAATATTTTCATTCACCCATTTGAGAGCGAATCTTTGATCCATTAGTCCATAATTTCCGGTTATATTCAATTCGGGCACACGTAGAAAACCTAACGGTCCCAATCGATAATTAAACGAAACGAATATCATATCATTTTCGGTATACGTTTCAGGACCACGAGTTGGATGCATATCACTTAGTCCGGATCCGACATTATAGCTACCTCCGTGAATCCACACAACAACGGCGTTCTTTTGGCTGGATCGAAGAACAGTTAGTGGAATAAAAATGTTTAGATACAAGCAGTCTTCGCTTTGGATACCTGTTTTATTATCAAAATCTTTGCTGGAGATACATGGATAGGCTAGTGATGTGTATTCGCTTACTAAGTCGTATACAAAGTCTGTGGGCTCCGGTGGCTAAAATGAAATGAACAATTGTATTAATAGTGTATTAATTGATTAATAATAATAAACATAAGCTTGTGAGTTGAATTTAATTTTCTAGAGAATGCATTAAATCGAACTTAGATGTGAAGTATAGTAGAAACTCAGACCTTCAGAAACATGTGAATATGCTATTCGAAAAGTCAGAAAAATACAATTTTGGGAAATTTTAGGACCAACTTTATACCCATTATTCTCCTGATTTTCAATGATGCAATTTATTTTGACATCATATTTGTGAACGTTCATGTACCTACTGAGGAGAAGCCGGAACAAATTAAAGACGCTTTCTACGAAGAGCTTGAAACCGTCATCAGCAAAATTCTGCAAAATGACATTAACATTGTTTTGGGCGACTTCAATGCTCAAATTGGCAGTGAAGGCACTTATTGTAGCGCATCATCGCCCCAAACTCCTTGCACTATTCCTCAAACAGCAACGGGACGCGCACCACGGAGCTATAGCTTTGCTGTAAAACTTGGTGGTCGCCAGCACATACTTCCCATATAAACGCATCCATAAAGCCACATGGAAATCTAACGGCGGGACAACGGACAACCTAATCGACCACATCCCCTTGTCCAAAAGGACTCGGACCACTTCCTGGTAGTTGCTGAATTAAAATTTCGCCTCTCCACTACGTAAAACCATCGTTTTCAGCGTATCACTCGTTGGAAAACAGCGACATTGAACAACGAAGTTACCAAGACCGGATTCGAGACTATTTTATCGAGAATCTTGGAGGATAAACCACTACCTGACTCCGTTCAGATATCGCTGCATAAGAAAACTAGCTACCGACTTTCATCCGTAGCAGCGCTATTTGCAACGAATCCGGTGAATTATTAATCGACACTAAAACCGTCCTCGAAGTGTGGAGGAGGCATTTTTCCTCACTCCTAAACAAACAGGCACCACCTTCCGAGCAACAACCTCTCTTACTTAAACGCGATATTAACGTCGAGATGAAACCACCGCCCCTCCAAATAATAACGAAGTGCGGAACGTGATATCGCAGATGAAAAATTACAAGAGACCTGGTGAGGATGGTATCTGCAACGAAATGCTCAAATATGGCGGCGATTATTTGTTTTAACGCATGTATGAGCTCATATCAATAATTTGGTCTACAGAAGACATCCCAGAAGAGTGGGAGACAGCTCTTATCTATCCGCTTCATAAAAAGGGAGACCGGTTAAACTGCAACAACTAAAGCGGTATAGCTTTACTGAATACAGGCTATACGATTTTGGCCAAAGTAGTCGCGACAAAGTTATCGGCATACACCGAGATGATCTTGGGCGATTATTAATGCGGTTTTTGCTCGAATAGATGAAACTTTCACTCTGAGGATGGTGCTATAAAATTGCTATAAAAAGGACATCCCTATGCACAGTCTATTCGTAGACTTCCAGCAGGCGTACGACAGCATTAATAGGAATACGTTATGGAAGGTCTTGTCCTATCTAGGCATACCGTCAAAATTGGTTTCTTTGTGTCGGGTTTTAATGGATGGCTCAATATGTAAGGTGACACAAAATAAGGACACTAACAGCGCAAAACATCAAAAAGCTTGTTGTTACTGAGCGTAAAATAATTCGTATAATTCTCGGTCCCATTCAAGAGGGAGCCACCTACAGAATGCGTATGAATCACGAGATCAGAAATGATCTCGATAAAGTTGACATCATCGTTTAGATGGCTCGAACATGTTCTTCGTTCGTAAAATCGGACCACCAAACAGTCCGTAGAGTCGGAACCAACGAAAGTAGGAGACCAACTACCCGACGGTAGTAGATGGACGACGTCGAGGGGGACCTGATAACAGTCGATCATTGTGCCTGGCGTTCTCCTGCAGGGGATCGAACTATTAGGAGCAGCATCGTTGAGGCGGCCAAATCCCTCCGCATGGGATGTATTTTGAGAAAGCTCAACTAAATATATTGTTAATCCATTGTTTTGATGTACTTTTATGTATAATAAAATGTGTGGTGAGGCATAATTCCGACTACTTTTGTTGACACACGTATGGCCTTGGTAAAATGTCATGTAAAAAATGTTCTAAATTAAATTTTCAAATCTTGGAAATTTGTTCAACTGTGGATATCGAGTTGCTGGCTTTTGCACTGTCGAAAGCACTTTCAACTGCATTCGAGATTTTGTGTCCACTTATCATTAATCATAAAACTCGGAACAAATCTTTTTGGTGTTCTGATTTTAAAAGATTAAGAAAAACCACTATAGGAGGCTGAATAATAAAGCCAGGAGATTTAATCTTCAGGCTGACTGGGGCAACTTCCTAGACGCACAAAAGGTGTTTAATAAAGCGTTAAGGCTGCACAGAGGTCATCTTGGATTAATTTCTGTGGTCAAATTAATAGTTTACCTGCTGTAGCTAGACTAAACAAAACCTTGAGTAGAAATAATATGTGTAGACCCGATTCACTTCGACTACCCAATGGTGAGCTTACTTTCTCTAATAAGGAATTTAACTATTTCTTTCTCCGGGTTGTAGGACTCTAAATTCCGACAATATTAACAAAACCACTAACTTTATTGTTGAAACTCCTGATTGGAATAAGGTTGCAAATTAATAAATAATGAGGTTTTGCGTTGAAGTATATTCTCATTCGCGCCTTATAAATCTGCCGGTCTTGATGGTATTTGTCCTGCTAAATTACAACATGGATTTTCCCCTTATTTACTGTATCTGTTCCAGGCTTGCACTGCTTTTAGCTTTGTTCCACAATCTTGGACCAAGTGTACACATACTTTTATTCCGAAAATTGGCAAGTCGGCCTATACCGACAACCAGTCTTTTTGGCCTATTTGCCTGTCATCAACCTGTCTCAAATCTTTAGAAAGGGTTGTTGATAGATTTATCTGAGATCCCAATTTAACTACCGCTCCGCTCAGTAACACACAACTAGCTAACAGGGTTGGCAAATCCTGTGAAACTGCACTGCATGAACTTGTAACTATAAGGATTGAAAGATCACTATGCAATACGATTACTAGTGCCTGTACCAAATTTGGTATCGAATTTACATCTCGAATCGTTTACTCCGTGCTAGATGAAAACTCGGTTTCAATCAAAGTTCCCAGTGGTTGTCCACAAAGAGGGGTGCTTTCACCTCTGTTTTGGCTTTTGGTCATTGACGAGCTCCTTGTAAACTTTCAGGAATCTGGTCTCATCGCTCAAAGCTACGCTGATGACCTGGTTCTGACAATTTCTATGGTAAGCATTTGAATGTCTTATCTGATTTAACGCAACACGCTTTTCTTATTGTAAAACAGTGGTGCTTTGATAAGGGTTTATATGTAAACCCCTCTAAAACTGACTAAGTTGTATTCACCAGACGTAGGAATACTCATGCATTTTGTGCGCTATCTCTTTTTGGGTGTAAGATTCAAAGCTCAGCCTACGTCAAACACCTCACCGATTACAAACTACAAAGGTTAGGTTAGGTAAGGGTGGCTGTCCTAAAGGACTAGCATAGACACAAAATTGGTCCGTAGCTGTACCACATTCGAGTTTCCTCCTCTTCACTCGCTAAACCATCCTGAGCTTACCAAGAAGCGTTTAAAGTCCCGGATCTCGATTTTACTAAGATCCGAGAGGTCGTTCAAAGGGGAAGTTCCCATAAATTTTGTTCTGCTGTACGCTAGACTAGGGCAGGTGCAGAGCAGATGGAGCACATTTTCCTCCTCCTCCTCATCACCACAGCTGCGGCAGAAATCGTGGGCTGGGACACCCAGTCTGCTCGCATGTATCCCAATGAGACAGTGTCCCGTTATAGCTCCCACGACCATACCAATATGTTGCCGTCGAAGCGATATCAGTTGGCCTGATCTGGACCGGTCAAGTCCAGGCCAGATCTGCCTGGTTGTTACACACGAACTGGCTTTAGACCATCTGACGTTCGTTTCTTTTATGGCTTCTTCTTGAAGCAGCAGTTTACATGAAGCAAGCGGTATCTTTATATCCCGCCTGCTTTGGATTATTAGGCGTGCTGTACCCTTGCGGGCCAACTCATCTGCCATTTCATTCCCTGCGATATTGAAATGCCCTGGCACCCACGTCAAGCGGATGTTGAACTGATCAGCCATCTCATTTAAAGATGCCAGACAGTCCTGGGCTACCTTCGACGTCAGGGAGTATGATTGTAGCGTTTTAATAGCAGCCAGGCTGTCCGTAAAAATGCGAATATCCCTCGTAGATATTACATTATACTTCAACCAGTCCATGGCTTCCATTATCGCGGTCAGTTCAGCTTGAAAAACGCTGCAAAAGTCGGGAAGACGAAAAGAGAGGTTAACCCCTAGTGCCTCACAGAATACCCCGCAGCCAACCCCTCCATCCCTTTTTGAGCCATCCGTGAAGAAGCTTAGGGCCTCATTGTCCATAACCGTTTCGTTCACCCAGTCCTCTCTGGTGGGAAACTCAGTTTGGAATTTAATCTCAACAGATGGCAAAGGGATAGCGTAGTCGGTAGCTTCCGGAATACTCCTGTTGCATAGGATAGATGAGTGCCCTGTATTATTACAGGTCCACATAGATATGGATTTGAGCCGAATGGCTGTGCAAGATGCAAGCTGCTCGGCCGCAATATCCAAGGGAGTAAGATGAAAGAGAATCTCCAGAGCTTGAGTAGGTGTGCTCCTGAGAGCCCCACTTATACACAAGCAGGCCGTTCTTTGAACTTTCATCAATAGTTTCAGGTTGGCCATAACTGTTAACGCTGGCCACCAGACGACAACCCCATACAGCAGTATAGGTTTGACCACTGAGACGTAGAGCCAGTGTACTATGTGGGGCTCCATACCCCATCTATTTCCAATGACATTTTTGCAGGAGTAGAGCGCTATAGTAGCTTTCTTTACTCTCTCTACGATGTTTGGTTTCCAGCTTAGCTTGCTGTCCAAAAGTAGTCCGAGGTATTTTGCTCTATCCGTAAACATCAAGCGAGTACCATTTAATGTCGGCGGGTCACACTGAGGAAGTTTGTGCTTCCTGGTAAAGAGGACCAGCTCCGTTTTCTGTGAGTTTGCGTTCAGTCCGCAGCCGCGTGCCCACTCAGAGAGGTAGCCAAGCGCGCACTGCATGCGCTCACTCAGCGTACTAGGATATTTACCGAAGACCGCAATAGCAACGTCATCAGCGTAAGCAACCACCTTGAAGCCTTGCCCTTCCAGGTTTAGTAACAGGTCATTTATGACCAAGTTCCAAAGAAGGGGGGATAGAACCCCACCTTGAGGTGTCCCTCTGCTCACGTATCTGCCGGCGGACGCCCCACCCAGATAAGCTGTCACGATCCTGCTTCTAAGCATATGATCTATCCAGCCCCTGAGTGACACGTCTACCCCCAGACACGCAAGGGCCCGAGTGATTGCCCCCGGTCTGACGTTGCTAAAGGCCCCCTCTATATCCAAGAAGGTCACCATTGAATATTCCTTATATTCAAGTGATTTCTCAATCGGGCCTATAAGGGAGTGGAGAGCTGTTTCCACCGATCGTCCCTTACAGTACGCGTACAAACTACAAAAATCCACAGTGAATTTTTGGTAATGCAGAAGAACTTTTGGTAACTCTTGGTGCTTGTCAACCAAAATGTTTTTTTTTTATACAAATTACTGGTTCTACCAATGCTAACATATGTATCTGTGGTTTGGTGGCCAGTAGTCAACTTTAAATCATCACTTGCCAAACTCAACAGTTTGCAAAATATCGTATGTAGCGCTGTTACTGAAGCCATGTCTATACGGTTCCGCTTCTAGCTATGGAGTCTATTTTATCTCAGCCCCAGCTACAGTCATTCATTGTTAGTACAGTTTGCTCAGCGGCGTTTCGCTTAAAATGTGTTGGGACGTGGAACGCATTCGGTACTATATCGGGACGTATAGGATAATTTTTAGTGTTTTTAAACCAGCTGTGCCGGAAATTGACATGTTTAATGACATGCTATTGCCTGAATTTAACTTCTACAAATCATTCGAGGTGGTTTACCTATTGAGAGATATGTGGTTCTCACCAAATTTTCTTAAGCGAATATTTGAATAGCTAGCATTTTTTTTTAGCTGGCTCGCTTACAGAACAAGGTGTGGGCTTCGATATCTTCTGCTCTTCGCTGGGTCCGAGAAGTTCCGGCAGTTTGGGTACCTACTGTACTATTCCTCAATCGGAATTAATCGCGGTTACTCGCTGTGCCAGCAATTACAGCAATTAATTTCGCGGTTAATGGTGAAGATATTATTTTCTGTACTGATAGTAAATCTGTCCTCAACTCTTTAAATAATCCTTTGACCAACTCAAAACTGGTGAAGGATACTAAGAATTTTTTGAATGTTCTCTGCCGTAATAACAAAGTTACGGTCTTGTGGGTACCTGCGCATTGTGACAATTTGGCAAAAATTGGCTCACGTTCATGGTTCGTTGGACCTGAACCTGCTGCGCCGTTTCCTCTTTACATTGGTAAAAAAATATTCAAAAATGCTGCTCTACTTCACTTAAAGGAAGCGTGGGCATCCACCTCCACCTGCCGTAAGGCGAAATACTTTATAAGTGAGCCCAACTCGAAGCTGACTAATTACGCTCTTTCATTAAAAAAATACAACTTAAGTATACTAGTCTCGATTCTTACTGGCCATGGCCGTTTCAAAGATCATCTTCATCGAAAAGGACTAGCCAGCAATGCCGTATGTGATGCTTTACACGATGAAGTGTATGCTATCACCATCATCTTCATCATTCTCTCTCTTGGTTCAAACTTCCCCAATTTGCTAAGGATGCAGAACGCGTGTGCGTAATTTGATAGAATCCAAGGTTTGCACCTTGGACCCTTTGTGGCATTGAGTACGGAACCTTAATGGGTTCCAGCCAAAAAAAAAAAATACCAAAACAACTACGAAGAGATTTTATGTTTAAAAATAAAAACGAACAGCTTTGTTACAAGAACCTACTACGAAAATTCTATTGCCTGCGGCATACTTTTATAATCTTTCTATTAGAACGTGTAGAGAAAAAATTATACCGAAGTTCAAATATAACATTATTGAACATTTTGTAATCTTTATATTGCGACTGAAGATGAATGTTGAAACTAATAATAAGCAAAAGTTCAATAAATAATCACATTCGACTCTAAAAACTAAAACAAGTTCTACTTTCATTTATAAATAAAATTTCCCACAAACATATATTTCTATATCCTATATACCCTTACAAACATGTGATTTGTAAATGCAATAACTCGCATCCATAAACAAACCGATTAAAAATTAAAGTCAAACAAAGGGGCACCATACCGCTCTAATCGGTCATACTCATATATTTCATTGTACCCGAAACAATATCACGAAAAAACAAAAAAAAAACTGTTCCTTACCTTAAATCGAAGTTCACCGATTGGTGGCTGAGCATATGGTATTCCTAGGTAGGCGCAATATTCTACACCATTTTCGGTTACACGATAGGCGCCCAAAATACGATTCCCCGGTACATTTGAATTTATTAGGCACACATCATCATTACTATTATTGTTATCACTTTCGACACTTTCACCACTATTTTCATTTGAATCATTGTTATTACTATTGTCACTACTAATTAGCACTATACAATTGGTTATAAATAAAAATTGGAGAAATAATTTAAAATGCATGACGTTCGTTAAACACCAAATATAATAAACACTAATTGTATGCTCGACTCGACACACATCCACTTCCCACGAAGCGATATTGGCTACTGATAACAGATTTCTTATTTCTTTTATATATGTATATACGCGAGTTCATTACATACAGTATAGCAAAATTTGTTGATATATAAAGTAATTTTGAGAGATAACCTTTAAGACTTATGTATTATTGGAATTATCGACCAAAAACACATTGGAAATAATCTGCGCGAAATTGATTGTAAAATACTCATCCGAAGAAGTGTTGAAAAAATATTCAAAAATTTATTTGGTCCCGCTCGTATTCTACATAAGAAAATACGTATGTAACTACATATATGTAACATGTTATTATATATTTGATGTTGTGTGGGTGGTAATTGTAGCCCAAGCGATTGCACTCTTAGGAATTTCTTCGGGAGTCATGTATCTTAAGGTAATTCTATTTTTAGAATATTTTAAAATACATTTTTATTTCTATAATTGGATACATTTACGATATAAGTGTATAGTATAAGTGGAGACGAACCTTTTTTTCTGTTTAAAAATAGCAAATCTGTGCTTATCAATGTTACAGCACACAATAATTAGCACATTCCGTTTTTTTCTTGATTTTTTGTAGTAAAAATTTCTTATCTTGAGGGTTTCCGTTAGATGCTGCGCGCTAATATTTTGTTTAAGTTGCCACCAAGTAACCTTTACCTAAAATCCAAATATAACTGGAATTAAGATTATTTTTGATTTATGAATATGTATTTTGGAGTCCATCTGCAGTGGTGTGGTTAGATTATTTGATGAGAGAGAGAGAGAGAGTTTATCATTTCATAAACGATTGGGGCAACGCGCATAACAATTCGTTGGGCGGAACGAAACTGTCAAACTTACCCTGTTTTGAAACTTCTTGATTAAGAGTCGAGGGAATGGCGCGCATTACCAGGGATGGGCGAGTTAGATTACGCCATGTAATCTACGCGGTTGTCGACACGTAAAATATAACGTAGATTACTTGGCAGTGCTTTTTATCAACGTCGACAATTAAAATAATGTCCACAACCTACGATATTTTAGCGATTTGAAATCGAATGCGCCAGTTCGCGGGAGTATTTTGTAAAAGCGTTCATCTATAGGTGATTTTTTCATTTGTTTCTTTTTGACAAATGACGCATGCATAGTTACAAATTGTATTGTTTGCCATTTCATCTTGGAAAGACTGAACTCGGCAGAAAACGGCCTCGGCGACATTTGGTTTCAAGAACTCGGCGCTATTAGTTTTACAGTTCGGATCGTTAAATTGGCTATTTAGATCGTGTGATACCTCTAGACTCATTTCTTTGGAGCTGCGCAAATTCGAAAGTCAATGTGAATAAACCAGCTAGATTTGAGGAATTGGAAGCCAACATTATTCGTGTCATTCGCCATATACCATTCGATATTCTCGAACGCGTCATCAAAAATTGTACTTTGAGAAAGGACCATTGCAGTTGCGGCCATCATTTGATAGAAGTAATCTTTAAAAAATAAATGGCAAGAAAAGTTCTATTTCTAAAATTTTTTTGAGTTTTTATTTAATTTTTGCACACATGCTCCTCTGCTATTTCTGGCATAACTGCCGGTGTGACTTTTGCCATTCAGCACTTTTTCCACTATAAACCCCAAAATTGATGCTTCGAAAACTCCGATGCTTCGAAAACCTGTGGACTCTTTGAGATAACCTTTATTTGATTAATCTCGTGCCAATTTACTGCTTCTGTTGGAATTAGAGTCGTTTGATCGAGCTATATGGCCAAAACTATACTGCTGAATCGTGTTGAAGATTTAGCGGCAAAATACGTCGTTATATGGAAAATGTGACAAAAACCTGGCTCCACAACTGCAAATTGTTGGCGGAATCATACGTTTTTTTTGTAAATATATCGAACTTGAAGTGTTTCAAAACCAATTTCAAGTACGTTTCCATCAAAACGGCATCCATCAAAACACATCCACTAAATTTTGTGAAAATAGTTAAAGTTCCCCGGATTAATTTTAATGAAGGTTTTCACCTTTTTGTAAAGATTTTTATCAGTTGTGCCATGTAAAGATTTCTATCGTTGTTCACCACCAATTTGTAATACGCCGATGGTTGAGTAAGCATAGTCCATGCTCTTGAAATCGTGGACTCGAACTCAAGACTCGTCAGCCCCAATACTTTTTTAATTTAATTTCTGCTGTAAAATTGGTTCAACATAGCTATTGTTGAATACTATACCGGGTGTTTCTTTTAAACTGAGACGATCAAATATCTCGAAAAATAGCCACTCTACGGAAAAAATGTCCATTATCAAAATTTAATCAAACCGCGGGGGAAATACATTAGTGCAAAGAAAATAATCCCCCACCCCCGCTTTGTAGGTGGGGCGGGGGTAACTTTTAAAATAAGATAGGAAGTCATATTTTTTATTGCAGATTCGGATTCTACGACTAAAAGTACGTATTTGAATGAAATATTTTGTTCGGTTCATGATAGATGGCGTTGTAATCGACGAAATTCAATTTTTTCAATTTCTCAATTTCTTTCTCTTCAACACGCATTCGATTCTGCAATACGTTTGAAATAAAAAACATCACGTTTTCATTTTATTTATTAATTTATTCAGTTTTGTAAATCACATTTAACGTTTGTGTTATTTCTTATCTTCATGTTTTTCGTAATTGCAAAATAAACGACAAAATACTTTAGAATGGAGCGTTTAACTGTGCCAGAGAAAATTGAAATGGTTCTGGTTTATGAAAAAGCTGGCAGAAATCTTGAAAATGCTGTTGCTATTTACGCTCAACGTTTTCCGGATAGGATTCGTTCACGTGCTTCATTTGGCCGTACTATCAAACAATTTATTACTGATGGAAATGTTCAACCGAAAAAGAGGACCCGTAGAGCAACATTCACTGGAGAAAATAATGAAATTGCTGTATTGGCAGCAGTGGCTCCTAATCATCATATTAGTACACAAGAAATAGTTCGCGATTCCGGATTGCCCCTCACCAGTGTTTGAAGAATTTTAAAACGGCACAAGTATCATCCATATAATGTGTCTTTACACCAAGATCTTCATGGCGTTGATTTCCAAAATCGGGTAACTTTTTGTCAATGGGCACGTGAACAAATACAACAAAACCCCAATTTTTTTCGTTGCGTAATGTTCTCCGACGAATCGTCTTTTACAAACCATGGAACGGTTAATCGACACAACATGCATTATTGGAGTGTTACAAATCCGCACTGGCTTCGTCAAGTTGAATATCAGCGCCCTTGGACTGACAACGTGTGGTGTGGAATAATTGGTAACAAACTCATAGGCCCCCACATTATTGAAGCCAACTTGAATGGTCAAATGTACCGAAACATTTTGGAACTTAGAAGTGAGACGGAACATGTGGTTTCAACATGATGGTTGCCCTGCACACTATTCATTGATGGCACGTGAAATACTTGATCGTGATTTCAATGGTCGCTGGATTGGTAGAGCTGGTCCGATAAATTGGCCCGCCAGATCACCAGATCTTACTGCGCCAGATTTTTTTTTGTGGAGCTACCTCAAAAACAAAGTTTACACACAAAAACCAACAACACGTGAGAACATGATTGAGCGAATCAGAAATGCGTGTGCTGAAATTCAACCAGACACACATCTCAGTTGTGTACAATCATTTGAAATGCGGATTAATAAGCCCAGCAAGATCTTAGATCATCGCAAGAATATCGGTCGATTACTCGTCGTGCGACTAATCGCAATATATCTTATAATTCGCATATATGGTCGCACGAATAACTTTGACTCCACGCACGAAAAACTATGAAAATTATCTTTACTTCATCTTTCGCTTAACTATACTAAATAGGTCCGAGGTAAGCTAAAGATAATCGGTGGGAAAGTCGTTATTGTTTAATAAGTTAAGCGCTAGTATTATTAGCGGATGTCCTAAATGTTATCAAAACATTTCTAAACGCCTCAATTAGGATAAACTCATTTATATCGATCGGAATGTCGTGAGAGTACACACTGATTACTCATCAGTATATCGAATATAATTCTCACATGTTTCGGAAAAATAACTCAAACTACACTCACGAACAACTCACAAAATTAAATGAGTTTATTTTAAGTGTTCCTTCGAGATAATCTGACAAATATTAAGAGTATATCGCTCGTATAGCCTAGAACGAAACTTTCGTAGTACTGGAGGATGATCTGTACATGACCGTACAGTAATTCTGGCGACAACATTTGAGAGCCCTAAGCGATATACCATGCGTGTGTTCAAAGTTATTCGTGCGATAACATTTGCGATATATTATAATATAATATAATATATATATATATATATATATATATATATATATATATATATATATATATATATATATATATATATATATATATATATATATTATATATATATATATATATATATATATATATATATATATATATATATATATATATATATATACATATATATATATATATATATATATATATATATATATATATATATATATATATATATATATATATATATATATATATATATATATATATATATAATATTATTATTATTATTATTATGTATGCATATAAATTATTTTTGCCATTTAAAATAAAAAACGTTTTATTTAGTTTAATTTCAATTCATGTGTTTAATTCAATGTTGTCTTACATAAATGATTAACCTTTAAAATGTCCTAAACATTCGCTTTCTCTTTTCCTCGACGACGATTGCTACGCTCTTGTGCATGTCTTATCCAAGCCTTAGCTGAACTTTCAAAAGTTGCCGATGAATAATTTTTAAATGTTTTTTTAATTGTTTTGATCAGCACATTATTTAAGTCCGTTAAGTTGACAAAACTAGTTTTATCCACGGTACCCTTCCACGAAATGTTGAGAAAAACTAGATCACTAGCGGTTTCTTGTAAAAGTTTTCTTAACGCTGACTTTTCTTCGGAAAGATGGTAAAACGATAATTGTTTTATCTGTAATAATTAAAAGAAGGATATTAAAAATCGTTTAACTATACGACCTGTCGAGTGAGTTCACGTTCAACGTGAACAATTAGAAAATGCAAGTAGAATAATAAGGGTCAAAACTGTCTGTATCGAACAGGTCGGATGCGGCTCAATCACCACACCGACAATTTAACTTAAGTTAAAACAACCAACAGTAAAAGAAAACTGATGTGTGTGTATAATTATAAGAAAATGTAATCAGGGTTAAGTATATAACTAGGCGACAAATACTTTATAAACGAGTTTTATGCAAACACGGATTAGTACTTTTATCATGAATACTTCTAACTGTACTGAATACTGTATCTTCTTTACACCAGTGGTTCAAGAAAAAATCAAGGTTTAGTCAGCAGTGACAACTTCAAACATAACAAAACTAATTAACTCTTCCCGTAAGTTACTTCTCTCATTAAATGTTCGTACCGTATTTTTAGAAAGTATCAATTTCAACATTGATAACTGTTTGAGATTTGAATAAGTTGAGATTTTTGATGAACTGGAAGTTCTGGCACTATGGGTATCTACTAGCGATATCCAATTATTTATGGTATAATTTGTACATGAATAAATTTAATTGGTTACTTACCAATTTATTTGCGAAAGCCGGTTGCTTACATTGATTATTTAATTCATTGAAGTCAGCGAGGCTCGATACTGGCAGTGAGATTTCGTTTTCATCTTCACTTTCTGTTTTTCCAATACTATTTACCTTCTTCATACAAAGAGATAACATTGCTTTGATTTCTTTATTATCCTTCTTTAACACTTCGAGTTCTAAAAATATTTCAAATTATGATATATTTATATTAATATTAAAATGTTGAACTAACCTTTTAAAACTTGTTTGCAGCAGCCACATTGATTGATCTGAACATTAGATTTTGAAAGTGGCCTCAACTGACCATTTGGAGAAAGATGTGTATTGCTTTTCACTTGTTTACCTATGGATGAAGCAGACGGATTCACCTGCGTCGATGTTACAGGTACTCTCATTCCAGGCAATATTTTACGGAACATATTCGTGTTAATTTCGGACTCGAACTCGGACTCTGATTCATATTGCGTTTCTATAAATTCCTGGCTGTCTACAATTTCGCTTTCTGTAATATACATAATTTTGAAATACACAATTGTTTTCGATTAAAAAAATATATATATATAAAAAATTACCTAAAATCTTATTGAAATCTTGTGTTTGAATCGTCTGCTGTTTCAAACAATGATTCGATTCTTCTTCAGAGTTTGAAAAATATTTCGCGATATTTTCTTTTTTCAATGCATCTTTATATTGTTCTGTAAGGAAACATATATGTGTCTGATTATGACTTTCTTAATCGCGTATCTTGTAGTAAAAATTATACCAACCTATATCTTTGTAGAGAGTTCTGCATGGTAACGCAGCCCAGTCAACACCTTTCATTTCTTTGGTTTTAATTGCGTTAATCAATTCTGCACCTTTCAAATGTTGCGGCGAAAACAAGATGTTATTAGTAACCCAACTGCTTGGAACAGCTGAAGAAAATTTTTTCCCAGCTTCAACCGTTTCGACAACTACATACATTTTGCGTACTGTAAAATATAAAATTTTGATCTCAATGAAATTTTAAAATTAAATTAACGATGATTTTACTAAAAAGGTCCCAACGTTACCGGAGCTGAATTCAGCCTTGTATCAACATGCAAATATCTTATTTTTTGATATAAATTATTACTTGCTTGTGAGCCTAGAGTATATTCCCCAACTCCATAGAAGATTATCTGATTCTTATAAATTTCATGAAAACTATTTTACATATCTGTTGACAATAATGGAATGTAAATGTACTCGTCGTTTATATGAATACAAAATAATTTGCTGCGTACTTCATCTACACTCCAATATTTTTCTTTTAGCAAAACTCCATTTGATTTATAAATTCCAATGTACGATGATAAAATTGGAAGATTGAAGTATGGTTCAGTAAATTTAATCTTTTTCCCGCAAATGTGTATACGATTATTTATTAATTTACAATGAAGAAATTTTATTATCTCATTTTTCGAATTAGTAAACCAAACATTTTTCATTTTTGAATTTAGTTTAAATTAGCGAACTGAATTTCTGCGTATAAATCTCCAGTCTTCCTTTTAAGAACAGGTACCATTTTTGATTTTTCATCATTTATTGCAAGTGGAACATTCTGATGTTCATAAATACGATTATGAATTTGCTCTAGTGGTTTATTGCCTTTTCGTAACAATCGTTTTATAAACGACATGTTATTTTCAAATGGGAAAGCGCTAAAATTGTTTAATGGCCCATAAATTTTTACATATTTACACAGGTGAATTAAATTGTGTACATTAAAAGTTACTTCCGAAATTCCATATATTTTCTTAAAACATTCCACAAAACTTAAAAGCATTTGCTCTGCTAAGGTAATGAACTTTGCATTTTTGTGTAACGAACTGCTTTCTAAAATTCTAATAGCAACATGTAAAATTAAAAAATGTTGATAAATATGTAAAGTATCCTTCAAACAAACTGGGCCAATATACAGCAAAAATGTACGAAACTCAACTGCTTTCCATCTCTTAACCTCGTGTAAAGTTCTGATGTTTCTTGCAAACTCACTTGGTCTATACTTTTCACAAATCTGTAGTCTATTATTGATTTCGTTCACACCTATTGAAGGTAATCTAAATTTTAAGGAATCACCACTGAGCCAATTTAGAATCAATTTTTTCATTACCCCCATGCAAACCAGGTGCATATAATCAAGCGGAAATTGATCAATCATATTTATGGGTAGTGATTGTAAAATAGAAATTCTTTTATGGTGGTCTTCCTGCTCTTTATTGCGAAAAGATAAGTTAGTTCTGAGACTTGCATTGGTTTTTGGAAAGCAAATCTTTTTGTGGAATTCCCCTTCTTGTACGCAGTCTCCACATCCGAAGTAACCACTATGTGCTTTTGTTCCTTTAATGAAGCTTCGCGCTGGAGTGTCGCATATGAAAGCTCCAATATGGAGGGCTATTTTTTTATTCTTTATTGTTAAATCGGTTGTAATCAGACTATTTAGTACACTAACTAAATTTCTTAAAAAATCATCACAATTATCTGGTTTCTCATTGCCATGATAAACCCCTATAACAAAAGGAGGAAGTTTAGATTTGTCATTCCTAAGTAATCCTTGAATTGGCCAAAATGAGCTATTTGAACTTTTACTGATTGGAAGCCCATCAACATTGATATCTAAATATATTTTTGAAGTAAATATAATATGAGATTCGTCTAAATTTAGAAGATACCGCTCGACGTGATTTCTTACACCAAAATGGCAATAGAAACCAGATCCAACTGCTCTCTTATCAATACTTTTTGGTGTCCCTAACAGCTTCCTTGCGTCTTTTGATAAGTTATAAATCGTATGCTTACGCAATATTTTTGTTAATTCATTTAATGCTTTCAAAGTGATATTACACTGACATGCCCATTTTTTCAAATCATCTTCAAAACTTGTACAGTTTGAGTGTGACAATGATTCTGAGTCTGTAGATAGTATTTGAGATCCTGTTTGAATTGATGAGTATAGTTCTCATGATCCCTCTTGCTTTTTGTAAATATTGGAAACGTTATCATGACAGCATTCTCCTCCTGCTTCCACTCGAAAATCATAATCGCTGATATCCATTATAGAAGTAGATGGTCCCGTGGTCAAATTATCATCATTATCATGATAACGTCTCCGGAACGTTTTTCTGGAGCATCCCCATATATTTTTAAAATCCGCCATAGTAGATTTAGGCAAATTGTCCAAAGTTGTGATTACCACTGAAGTTAGTACTACTTATAGTATGTACTTATTCTTATTCTTCACTTAAAATCTTAAATCCTTTACTGAATGACTTTCTATTATGTAAAATAAAAATTATTTTTATGTATAGTTTTGTTCGCTGATTATGAAATTGATACTGAAATATTCGGGAATAATTTTTAGTTTTCAGGGAAAATAGAACTTTTATGTATATCATATATGATATATTATGGAGTGGGATAAGAAAAATTTAAATAACAAAATTTATTTATAACACAAATTGCCATAAGAATTTCACTATTTGAGCAGAAACACAAGCAAACGTTTCATTTTCAAGACTTGCAAAACCTGGGCTGCTAGATCCCGATAGGTTATATGGCACTCTGGTGTTAATAGAATTTCGTAAATGTAAATGTAAGGCCCAATATTACTCTATCACTTCTTTTAGTGATTCCATGTCTTACTATTCCAAATTTGTTTCCGTTAGTAATTGGAAACACCCTGCATAGATATTATAGAAACAATGTGCATAATATTATATTTCACGTTATTGTCAAAAACTAACAATAAACCATTAGAGTGTTAAGTGAATTTGGTTTGTATCTAATGATAGTTTTGGTCTTGCACTTCCTTTTCAATTTTATAATATGATTGAAATGAGAAATTAGCGAATAAATTCAACGAACTAACAACGTAACGGGAATACAGTTGTTTCCATAACTTGTATATATATACACATATAAACTTATTACGCTGTAAATGAACACCGTTTTCTCAGTTGAAAATAATAAACAAAAATATAAAAATTGGGATAGTTGAAAGATTGTAGCACATTTTTCACTTCAATGAAATAACGGCATTCGTTTTAACGGCAAAATGTTTTAATAATAATAGTAAATAAAATTAATAAGAAATAATTTGAATAAATACTTACACTTCAGCTAGTAATACAGTTTTATTTTAATTTAATTCACCAAACTCAAAACAATTATTAAAAATCACTTTTAATCCACACTGCACAAAATACCAAATTGCACTGACTTACTGTTGTAATAATTATTATCCCTCACATCATTGTCAACAATTCCGCTTTTATTACATTTTATTTTCCGGTTTATTTGTATCTCAACTATCGCAAAGCGATCAATTTTAATCCCATTGAGTACATCTTCTGAAACCATGTCGCAGTGCGTTAATTTTTAAAACTCATTGCGGAAAGCATTTCGCATTTATGCTTTCGGTAGACATATCGCAAAAAGGATTATACAGTTGTTATGCTTTTATCGTCATTTCTTTATTTCGCAAAGCGATAAATATCAATCGCATTGAGTACTCTTTCTGAATATCTGTCGCAATGAGGTTATTTATAAAACGCATTGCGGACAGCATATCGCATTTATGCTTTCGCGAGGCATGTCGCAACAAAAAAGTTATCGCAAAAATCTTGCTGGGAAGTGCATTGAAGTCGCAGGCCATCATTTTGAACCCTTAGTTTAGATTTACAAAACTGAATAAATTGTTTTGATGACGAATTTCGAGTATTTCCAATGAAAACGTGATGTTTTTTAATTCAAACGTATTGCAGAAGAGGGAGAAATTGAAAAAATTGAATTTCGTCGATTACAACGCCATCTATCATGAACCGAACAAAATATTTCATTCAAATACGTACTTTTAGTCGTAGAATCCGAATCTGCAATAAAAAATATGGCTTCCTATCTTAGTTTAAAAGTTACCCCCGCCCCACCTACAAAGCGGGGGTGGGGGACTATTTTTTTTGCACTAATGTATTTCCCCCGCGGTATGATTAAATTTTGATTATGGACATTTTTTCCGTAGAGTGGCTATTTTTCGAGATATTTGATCGTCTCAGTTTAAAAGAAACACCCGGTATATACGCAGGTCCCGTAAGCAGAGTCGTTGCAGTTGGAATTGTGAACTTGAGTTCAAGCCTCGGTGTGGCATTGAATTTATTTAATCCCTTCAATTGGCAAATATAAAGGATGAGTATAGCGGCAAATCTATATATGGAAATGGTGAGGTGGTGGTGTCGAAGTGAACCTCGAAGTGAAGTAAGTGGTGTCGAAGTGAACCTCGATTAATGGTAAACAAATTTATCGGGCATCCATTTTCATTAAATTAAAAAAAAATCGCTTTTTGATTTAAAAATTACCAATTTGCAGTTAAATTAATAAAATATATATTGAGGCTTGAACTAGTCATGAATACAATCCAATCTACTGGGCCAAAATGTGCATATTAGTTTATTTCAATTAATAATAAACAGTGCCTAAAGGATATTACTGGCCTCTTACTGCGTCAACAATCTGGCTCCAACGGTTTCGATCCTGGGCTTGGTCTTCGTACTGTCCTAGACAACCTGAAGAAGCTAAGTCATTCTCTACACCGTGGAGCCATCGTCGTCTGCAACGACATCTGCGCCTACCATATGGTGGCTCTCCTTTCAGAGATCGCTATGCACAATTCGTTCCGGATCAGCACGCAGAACGTGACCAAGCCAGCGTTCTCGCTGAGATTTTATTTCATGCTGTCGGGGATCTTCATCTGATCTCTGATATCGAAATTGTACAGAGCTCGATACGTATCATCTATCACGCGCTTTGGGCCGTAAATAAAACGCATGACTCTTCTATCAAATGTAAGGAGCCATCTATCGCACTGATCCGTCAGCGCCCAACTTTCACATCCAAACACAACAACGGGCCTGATCAACGCTTTGTAAAGCTTCAGCTTCATGGCACTTGATAAGTGTTTAGATTTTAGCAGTGGCCTTAGAGGATACTGCCAGCTGCCTGCCGCACTTTAATATCCTCACCCACACTGTTATCGTGAGTGATAAGAGAACCCAAATATATAAACCGCCTCACTCCCTCAAACGTGTGGTGGCCACTACTAAAATCTGGTGTGCCATTTGCCCTAAAATCAGAGATCAGGTATTTCGTTTTGGACTCATTAATCTGAAGTTCAACTGAAGCTGTAAACTCTACAAGCGGATCAAGTATTTCTTTCACTCCGTTGCTATTCAGTCCAATCACGCATATGTCATCTGCATATGCAAGCACTTGATTGGACTGGCGATATAAGATGTTGCGCTGAGGTGTTTCAGTTTTACGAAAGATGAGATTAAAGAGTATCGGGGACAGAGCATCTCCCTGCCGAACACCCGAGTTAACTGCAAAAATTGTCGATAGTCTGTTTGAATTAGTTCTTCGATAAAAGATTGGTTTTGCAGGGGATCATCCATACAACTACTCCCGAAAACCGTAAATTTGATTTATTCTGGTTACTGGATACTCTATGGCCGATTCGTAGAGTATGAACAAACGCGATTCTTGGCCAAAATGTGTATATTAGTCTGTTTCAGTTGGTTCCGTGATAAAAGTTTGGTTTTCCAGAGACCATTCATACAACTACTCCCGAAAACCGTAAATTTGATATATTCTGGATACTGTATGGCCGAATCTAGCCAATGTATAGTATGCACGAACGCGATACTGGGCCAAAATGTGTATTATAGTCTGTTTCAATTAGTTCCATGCTAAAAGTTGGGCTTTCTGAAATCTTTTGTGCGACTTGATCATAAAACATTTATAATGAGATATATTGCATTTTCAGTTGGCCGATTTTGGCCTATTCTAGTCATTGTATAGAGTGTGGCCAAATAATTTAGTGGTGCACATTGTGGCACAACCGAAATATATTAAGAAACATAAGTAATTTATTAAAGGAAGCTAATGGGTTTTCTGGTGTGGTAACCACGTCAGAGAACCCTTCGTATTTCTTGTAATATACTATGCACAAATTATTTATCGGAAGGCACAAATTGGCACAATCAAATCTAAGCATAAAAAATATTAAATATTTGGGTTTTCTAAAATGGAATTTCTGGCGTGATGCTCGCGAAATAAATGCTTAAAACGCTTACAAACAGTTTAACATTTACTTTATTTAATATGACCTAATCGAGTCTATACACAATGTCCACACTCATTAAGAAAAGAGCATCGGTCGTACCGAATGCAATTTATAATTCGCAAACACAATTTATAAAATGCATCGTCCACATCCGGAACCATTTTTATTGGTATATTAATGTCCAACAGTTGACGTTGCTGTTGATAATTATCCCACATCACTGACTTCTCGATGTCGTTTGGTGATGATGCGATTAATGTTGGTGTTGGATTTCTGTAACATTAAATTCAAGTGTAATTGTTCATTGATTAGAATAAATTTCTTGTGCTTACCCATGCTTCATAAAATTTGTCCACATTTTAATCATCGACCTCTGTACAAACAACTCATTTTTATACTTATGATCATAGTTGGTTTTATTTCCTCGTAAATTTTGTTCCATATGATGCAATTGCGCCACATCATCGCCGTGCTCTGCACCCTTCAAACCATCATCATATTTACGATTCATAAAAAATTGTCCATCATACGAATATTGGTACACAAAAATGTTTAAAGATTGGCGCCTGTTAGCGTCTTGCAATAGTTTTATCAAGTTCCGTATACCATATTTCATATTCATATCGGTAATTAATTTAGAAGCGAGCTGATAAAACACTGCCGTTTCGTTGAGCGCCGATTCGTTCGTGTCTGCGTCCAAATACTTTTGTGTGTTGTTGTAAAATTCATTCTGTAAATAATGCGACAACCGTTGTACTTTGGCTCGCATGTGATTCACAAATCTTAAATGGCTGAACGTGTAAAAATCTCGCGACTGGCGAATCCAATTCATATCAAAGTGTTGCGACTCGAGACTAGTCCATCCAATCATAATATCAATATTTTTATGCATTCTATAATCGATCGTGTCGCCCACTACGATATGGTCGATGGTTGGCACAAAACAAAAATTGACCGTGCCAAAGCTAAAATAATTTGAAAGGTCTCGATGGAAATTGGCCGCATTCATTGTGAGCAGGCGAGAAACGTGATTCCGTTTTATTTGTAACTGTCGCAGTAGCTGTTTAAGACAAACTTCTGGATAATCGAATTGAGCCCATGGATTTAATAGTGTACCACTCATTAGAATCGCCCTATTAAAATATTGATTTGATTCATCAGCGAGTAAATGATATGAGACCGATGAACTACCTGCACTCCATCCCATTAGTGTCACGTTATTTTTATTGCCATTCCATAGATGAATATACTTGTGCACCCATTCAAGAGCGAGTCTCTGATCCATTAGCCCATAATTGCCGGTGATATTCAATTCGGGCACACGTAGAAAGCCCAGTGGACCTAATCGATAATTGAACGAGACGAATATCATATGATTTTCGATATACGTTTCAGGACCGCGAGTAGGATGCATATCACTTAGTGCGGATCCAGCATTGTAGCTGCCTCCGTGAATCCATATAGCAACGGCATTCATTCGATTTGAGCGCAAGATGGTTAATGGGACAAAAATATTTAGATACAGGCAGTCTTCGCTTGGCCTGCCAGTGGCGTTACTATACGTGTTTTTGGAGATACATGGTTTACCGGGCGATTTGTAAATGTTTACTAAGTCGTTATTGAAGCGTGTCGGTTTCGGTGGCTGAAATAAAATTGAAAATTCTTTTAAAAGCGGCAACTAGTTATTTTGTTATGGTTTTTATTTGTAAAACGAAAGTCCTGATCATAATGAAATCACAATGGTGAGTGAGGTGACAAGTAAAATTTACAACATTAAGCATTTATGCCGTTTGAGTGACAATAATACGCATACTTATGAACAAGAATTATTTGCAATGAATGCCAGTCGATTAAAATTGAATTCTAACTTAGGACACTCCCATAAAAGTTTTTCAATCTGGTTAAAATTTTGACAGTGGAAGACTCTTAACCAAACCAAAATTCAAGATTAAAAGTCGACACGTAAAACGTTACGTAGATTTTTTGTCAACGTCAACAATTAGGACAATGTCAACAACTGCGATATTTTTACGATTTGTAAAAAATGCGCTAGTGCGCAGCTGTGTTTTGTAAAAGGTCAATTCAGTTAAGTAGTATACGAAGAAATTAAAGAATTATTGAAGTTAAATTGGGAATCTTGAGGTGTTGAAATACAAACAAACAATAGATTTAATTAAAGAATGTTTATTGCACTAAACGTTCGAATTGGTCTAAAAGAATTAAAGGAAAAAGCGAACATGGAAGTCATATACCCTGCTGAGATCAGGGAACAAATCAAGGAAAGAAGAAAGGCAAGGAGAATATGGCATCTCACCAGAAATCCCAATGACAAAACAGCCTTCAATCGGATAAGTCACAAAGTCAATAGGCTAATCAAAAACTTTAAACACGATTGCTTCGACAATTACTTAAGCGGGCTAGGTCCAGAAATGGATTAAGACTACTCGTTATGGAAAGCCACCAGAAAATTTAAACGACCTGTAGCTCGGATACCACCCATAAAAAATGCTCAAGGTAGTTGGGTTCGACAAGACAAAGCAAAAGCGAAACTCTTTGCTCAACACCTATAGAAACAGTATTTCAACCCCATGACATTCAATCCAACATCGACGTAACACCTGTTTATCAACCAAGTCAGGATTTTAAAAGGGTCACGCCAATGGAAATTGCCGAAGAAATCGACAAAAATCTTAACCAAAAAAAAGCACCAGGAATTGATGAAATATCACCAGGTCTATTCAAGAAACTACCACGTAATGCAATCATCATGCTCACATACTTATTTAATGCCTGTATGATGTTGAAGTATGTACCCAAATGATTCAAAACGGCTCAAACAATAATGCTGAAGAAACCAGGCAAACCAAATGAAGAAGCAACATAGTACAGACCAATCTCATCGCTTCCGACCTTATCAAAGCTGTTTGAAAATCTACTTCTAAAACGTCTCAAGCCAATGGTAAACGTTCCTGATTTTCAATTTGGATTCAGGAGTAACCACTTCACAATAGATCAACTCCATCGAATCACTACGGTGATAGAGCAAGCGTTAGAAGAAAAGCAATATTGCTCCGCTGTATTTCTGGATGTATCCCTGGCCTTTGATAGGGTTTGGCACGAGGGATTAACATTCAAGATAAGCAAAATGTTACCACAAAATTATTGCCAACTGCTTGAATCATACCTCAGAGTCATTCATAAAGAAACATGTTCTGACTTTTATCCGACGCTATCGGGCGTTCCGCAGGAAAGCGTATTAGGACCCCCCCCCCTCTACCTTCTCTACACTGCAGACATACCTACAACGAACAAATCATTCATCGGTACATTTCCTAACGACACTATTATTATGGCAATAGACAAACCTCAACAAAGGGCAGTGAAAAATCTGAAATGGGGAATGTGCCATCAAACATGAAAAGAGACTTCTCATCCACACCAACGTTGAGGCCGTACAACTACTGGATAGTACAAACGAAGTAAGGCGGCTCAAACGAACCAAACCACATGAGCTACCTGAATGAATATAGCTCAGGGGAACTGGACAACCTTACTAATGAATTAAGCGAATTAATAATATTTAAGATTGTAGTACCCATACCAATAAAGGTGTTTTAAAAAAAAAAATTCTTCTTCGGCATTCTTCCCACTACAGCCGCAAATTTTTGGATAACTCAAAAACCGGTGGGCTTGTAAGTGTATAAGCGGGTATTGATGAATTTTTACAAACCAGATAATAATGTACATCTGTAATTGTTTTCATTGCTTATCGTGAATAATTCATCGCGGTCAGGGGTTGCAATATTGTGGAGATGTACTCTAAAATTTTTTTCTAAACTGAAAACTGAAACACATTTTGGTTTTGCGATATTATTGATCAAGACTCCAAAAGCTTTCAACGTTTTTGGAACAAATATATCGCTTTTCAGAGCATGTGGTGGCGCAGCTGGAACTAAATTCGCCTCGTAATTTTAGTGGTTGTTCATAAACTAGTTCTGCCGGGGAACATTTAATATTATCTTTTGGTGTAACTCTTATGCCAAGAAGAATTGTTGACATCTGTGAACTCTTAGAGATGCTTTTAGCGATGAAAACGTTCCACACCGTTTGCGGGTGATGAGGACCTTTCCAAATTCGATGTGTGGCTAGCAGCTTCGTTAATTTTGAGAACAGCTTAGATTGTTAAGGCTTTCTTGATCTGTAGCTATGTTTACAGGTACCCAAAACCTTGGTATATATCATTTTCCACAAAAGTTTTTGCAACAGTTGCGGTGGTAATATCCTTCATAAGGTAACCCTAGATGTTAACGTCTTTGTTGTTAGGCCAAAAGTAATGGTCCGTTTTTAAATTTTTAGTTGTGAGATGAGTGGAACCAGAAAGGAACTTCTGAAGTCAGGCTTTTGTAATTCTGAAATAGATAATAGTTTTTTAGAGGCAGTTGCGTTATCGCTTGTACATGACAGACTGTCAGTGACAACATTATCTTTACAATATATTGAATGTCCATTGAAAATTGTGAAATAAAGTCCAAATGACGAGCTTGTCGTGCACTTCTTTCCGTTTTGGGGCTTATGAAGGTAATGGCGTAAATTCTAGGGCGTGTAATTCTCTATAAAATGATGAATACAGCATTTCGTTTCGGCTGATGGTTGAACTTTTTTGGAGAAATATGCTAGATGTTCCATTACATCCATTTTTGGGTTTAATGATAACCCAAAAGTGTTGCATAACAAGCACACTTTTATTCTAAGCGGATGTTTCCATGAATTAACCATGCCAATAAATTGTTGTATTCAAAATACCGATATAACTCTTTTTTCGCATGGGCATATTCTCTTAGGGGAAATTTTGTGACTTATAGAAAGTTAAGAGCACTAACACCAAAAACGCATTTTGAACGCATTTTGAACGCATTTACTCAAATGGGTATGACTTTTTAAAGCTTATTCCGACTCAACAGATTATGTATGCTGAACCTCAGATCTCAACCTGGATTAATGGCAAATATCTACCTAAATCATCAATCATAATTTGTGTGGCTATGACGAATAAATTAGATAAATGCATTATAAAAGAATTTCTTTCGATTAAGAGTGCTAAACTAAACAATTTCTACATGAAATCTATAAACACTGTCACCAAAGTTTATCAAATTGAGGATAAGTTTGTAATGGTGATTACAAATCAAGCCAAAACTGATTGCAGTGATCTAATATATGCGTTTAACACCTTAACGTTTTACTTATAACATCGTAATGAAGAATCTTTTACCATCACTTTGGATAGTAACTGTTCAGTTAACCAATTAAAAGTGGGCTTAGATTATATCACAAACTGTCCATGTCGTAACATCAAATGGATCTTAAGTATTCCATTCAATATGGCACCGCAATACGAAAGGTTTCTATCCTCACGTTGGATAACTGGCGAACCTACCAAATTTTTAAAATCTAATCCCATGGATGAGCTTCCAGTAGTAGCATCTCCGACAATCTATAAGGATTCATCTGCTGAATACTACTACAAAAACTCAATAATCAAAATAATGTTTTATTTGAAGCATTCTAGCAACCTTATAAAAACCCACCTGCATAATTATTACAACAAGCATATCCACCCCTTATGCAGCTTCTTCATTGCATCGGTAAATATATTTGTATTCGACAATCAATATGGATTTCAACAAAGTTAAAGGCAACTACAAAACGATTGCTTCTTTTCTGATAAATTGTTGCCTCGAGTATGAAACGGTATTCATTAATGAGTACATGATGGTGCATGCTGGTTATATTGGACTTGTGGTTATTTTAAGTAAATGTACAAAGGTTTTCCTAAAAAAAAGGATAAAAGGATAAAAATCAAATACCGTACATTGACAGATTACACCAGTCAATATGCGGTTTTCCGATGCAAATTCATTTTTAACAAATGTATAACCGTTAAATGTAACATATAGATGTCCTGCAGATGTTACGTTTGCTCTAAAGGAATTTTATCCTAATATCAGCTCTAAAAATTCCTTGGAAACCTCGGTTGAATTTCTTAATTTGCCATCCACATTATCGATGCTACCTGTCTTAGATAATACATATTATCTAACTTTGATAAAGGCTGATCAACAATTAGTTTCTCAACTCACCATACCATGTGAACTAGTAAAGTCATGACGATCCATGAAGCGCAAGGTTTAACATCACCAAATGTGATTTGTGTAAGAACTAATCCGAAACCGCATGAATTATTTGACAGTATGCCTCATGCTATAGTAGCTATATCACGACACACACGTTCTTTTAAATATTTTTCACCAGTTAAGAATGACAGACTATACTCACTTGTGGCGAAGGCTCGATCTTACACAATTATAAATCAACACCAGCCTTTTATTTCCATGCCGTCGGAAATTTATCACAATCAACAGTCAGCTAAATCAGTAAAACATAAAACAAGAGATCCGAGAAATTTACGATATACTTCCAGAACGTGAACAAGATGGCATCAAAAGCTTCTAAATTTTTCAATTTTGTTCTGAAAACTAATTATTTAATTTATGTAATTGGTGAAAGTTCATCGAATCCTAACATTAACAGTAAGGAATACTTTGGAAATGATTACGCAACCAAGTAGACGTAGTGTTTACTGATTTTAGTAAAGCATTTGACTCAATCTGCCATCACAAGGCTCTAGAAAGTCTTTACAACTTTGGCTTTGCATCCAACTTCATTAAATGGTTCAACTCATATTTGTCTAGTCGCGTACAATATGTGCCAATTGGAAGCGATAAATCTAAAATAATCAATGTAACGTCAGGAGTTCCTCAGGGTTCCCATATTGGACCATGAATTTTTCTCGTTTTCATAAATGGAATAACTGAAGTCATAAAATACTCTAATCTTCTCATGTTCGCAGATGATGTAAAAATCTATCATACAATTAAAGATATACATGACACAAAAGTATTACAAGAAGACATCGAGAGATTCAGTGAATGGTGCCACAAAAATTCTTTGCTGTTGAATATTGACAAATGCAAAGTAATGTCTTTTCATCGCAAGAGACAACCGATTAACTTTGCTTATAGCGTTAATAATACGGAACTGCAAAGAGTTAAAGAAATAATCGATCTAGGTGTCACATTCGCTGAAAATATGAGTTTTAACAACCACATTGACAAATGCATTGCTAAAGCAAATTCTATGTTTGGTTTTGTTAAGCGTTGGACTGGTGAATTTACAAATTTGTCAACGTTATTTTGCGTATATAAGATCCCAAGTTGAATACGCATCAGTAATTTGGAGCCCGTATTATGCTAACCACATCAAAAGGATTGAAAGCATTCAAAAGAAATATATGATCTTCATTTTAAAGAAAACTGACTGGGACTATGACCATAGCTTACCGTTTCATGAGAATATAGCCCTCCTTCCACCACACACGACAAGATGTTTAGAGTATAAAATTTGCACTCTGGAAAATAGACGCTTATTTTTAGACTCAGCTTTCATCGGTAACACCCTGCTTGGTTTTATTGATTCTCCCTACATATTGGAAAATACAGCTATCCATGTTCCAATCAAATCGCTGCGAAATCATCGGTTTTTGGAGATAGTACGCCAACCAACTATAGTGAAAATTGTCCAATCAACAGACTGGCAAAATCATTCAACATCGCTGAAGAAAACTTTGACTTTCATCTCACAAAGGACTGCTTCAAAAGGAACTTGAAGAACTATTTTTTAAATTATAAAACTTAATTTATCAGAAATTATCTGGTAACATCTTTTCAGTTTATTTTTTATAAAAAATATACTTTTTCAATCTAATTTTTTTGACAACTTCTAATCTGAATTACTTAACTTTTAATTTTTAAAATTGTAAAATTTAAATTTTTTAATCTTGTGTGTAATTTTTTGGTATATGAAATCATACTTGTAATGTACTAAATCGATTTCTTTAATATAAATAAATAAATAAATGAAGTTTTGTGCTCTTCTACTGATTTCGAAGCTACAAACATTTTATCAATGTATCCAAACACGAAGTCTAGTGCTTTAACTACCTCGTTCATGAACCTTAAAAATGTCTGAGCAGCGTTGTGTAAACCAAAAGACATTCGCGTGAATTCGAATACACCAAACAGAATGGTAGTTTCTATCTTAGCAATATCTTCTGTAGCAACAGGTATTAGATGAGTATATAGTATAACCGGTTAAGTTCGTGGAGTATAGGGTAACGGTCACGGTGTTTAGGTCTACCTTTATGGTCTCCTTTGAGACAACACCGAATAGATTAGTTTTGTACCAACTGGGCATTCAACACTATTTTTTTTTAAATTGATCGTTGAAAGAATAAAACAACTGCGACTATAATGTAGTTTAGTCGTTTTCTACCCTAAACTTGCATAGAATCGGCGTCATTGTAGAAAATGTGAGAAAACCAACACTTTTTTATAAAAGTATAGATTAAAATGCGTTCATCTATAAACTTTAGAATTAATTTATAAAATCACTCTAGGAATTGTCTACATTGTCGATATAGAAAAAAATAGATGACTCGTAACCCATCCCTACTTATATAGGGCAAAACTAATTACTAAAATCTGATCTAGATCAGACTAATTCATTTCGAAGTTCATAACAAAAATTTGCTAAATTCTAAAATGATTGATTTCAATTAAATTTAACTTTTAATTTAAATTTAAGTAAACAATTTAAATTATGTTCTAAAACAACGTCGTAATCGTAAGCTTTCATTTACAGATAAATTTTAGTCGAGATTCAAACCTAAAACCAAGTTTTCGATTACGTCAGATTAATCTTCATTATTATGTTAAACTTTAATCCTGTTTTAAGCTTCATTTCATTTAGTGTTACGAATCGAAACAATATCAGCTTGAAATGTTCAAATCAGATATGATTATAAATATTTAACATAAATAAAGCTTCATTCAATTATGAAATCGGTTTTCCAAGAAATATTTTTATTATTATTTTAGTTCTGAGACTTAATGCTCTTCTAACCTTTCTCGAAGTTTTCTTTCGACAGACAGTTTCTTTACGTTCAATCTAATTGGTCATATGCGCGTTGTGTTTATTTATGTATGTCACCCTTTAGTACTTATATGATGGTCTCTGTGTTCTTATAATTGTGTTCATCATCATACTGACCGAAATCAAAGATAACAAATCCCTTTAGCATCCAGCTCCTAAAAGAATTCGAACCGTCGACCAAAGCTAACAAAAGCTGATTCTAATTGATTTGAGGTTTTATTGCAGAACTTTACTACAAAGCTTTTATACAAAAGTAAACAAAATGCCGGAGTAATCAGACCCCATCGTTATTGCAATTCACCAACTATATGTGATTATAAAATTTAACTGGTGAAAGAGTTGAATTTCTGGCTTTAAATTTATACTTGTAGGGGTGGTAAAATTAGTCTCAAATTGTGGAGTGGTAAATGTGTGCAATACGGGTCCTTCCGACTGATAATATGAGATGTTAACCGTTGCGGTAGTGCTTCCATCGCGGTTATTTAGTTAAATTCAGAGTACAATCATTTCATAACGCTTTATAATCGGTAGAATTAAAAATGAAATCGGTACCATCTCGAAATTTCGATGTGGTGCAGTTAATGGCTGTGATGATGAAAATGGAACAGTCAATAGAAAAGTCTGCTGAAAAGTTAAATCATAAAATGGTCTCATATGGAAATGAAACAATATATGAAACAATCAATAGAAAATTCAATGGAACAGTCCAGTAACCAATTTAATCGTATGGAGCAGTCAGTGGGCGAGAACAATAACGAGAAATTTCATGAGATGTATGCCAATCTACATGAAGAAGTAGAGCAAATTGAACAGAAATTACAAAAGAACTTCCAAGCCACCGATATTCGGTTTTCAAATATCAATTTGAGACAACGGTCAATCAAAATGGTTGGAACGACGCAAATCGTGGAATATCGTTAATAGTGGCTCTAAAAGGTGAAGTGGCTGAATCATTGCAGACTATTACACAACATGACCGTAATAATTACAACGAAATAATGAAGGCGCTGGATCGAAAGTACGGTAGCGACTATAAACGGGAAATGTATCGTATGGAGCTGAAGAGCCGATATCAAAAGCTCGGAAAACCTCAACAAGCGACTCTACGAGCGAACGTTGGCCAAGGAGGATGACCAAGAAAGAAAGGAGTCGTTAAACTACAACGAGTCAGCCTAAAGGGGCAGAAGCTGACTTCCACAACCAATTGCCCCATAACCTCCATCCCTATTTCGTGATTGGGACAAGACGATGACAGCTTAACAAGTAAAGGAAGCATTGACGGGAAGAGCTGTGTGATTACACTGGATACAGGAGCCGTGTGCACGTCCGTGAGGATCTAGCCAAGGGAAGAATACAACCAGCCAATGGGTTGAAATTACGCACAGCCACAGGAGAAAGCGTAGACATATCGGTCAGGAAGATTGCGAGTATAAGGATAGGCAATACTCAATTCCAAGTACTGGTCGCAAAAATAGTGGATGAAGTCATCTTGAGGATGGACTTCATGAGGGCGAATGATTTCGTATAGTGGATGTTGGACGAGGAGTATTGAACTGTGATAATTTCGAGCTAACATTGCGAATAGACGATGTGAAAACAACAACTAGACGGGTAATAATAGATCATTGAGAAAAGCTGCCACCGAACTCGGAAATAAATTACTAAATTAGAGTACCGCCGGTTAGGACCCTAAATCTCTCGGATAAGACAAAAACAATTAAGAATAGAACTGTTATCGGCAAATGTGAATAGGTGTCAACAATTATGAAATGCAAACAAAAGAATCTGATTAGAAACACCTTGCGTATCGCAAGGACAGAAACAAATACTAGAACACATCATGCAGAAATGGACTGGGGATCATGAACCAGAAAAATTCAGCACGACAACTGTTCGAACAGTATAAGTTGATATTCTGCAGTACACCGGATAATAATGGAAGGGCTAACATGGTGAAACATCAAACTGATACCGGAACGGAGACACCTATACGGCAAGCACCGAGAAGGTTACCATTAGCAAAACGAAAAGAGGTGGATTGAATGGTGACGGACATGCAGGCAGCTGGTGTGATTGAATCAACAAACAGTCCATGGAGTTCACCAGTAGTGTTAGTAGAAAGCAAGGACTAAGAAGAGCTCCCTATTTAGAACGGAGGTACAATTTTTAGGTCATAAGGTAACGACCAATGGAATCCACACCGGTTAAAACCTAAAAATTTACTGGAATTAAGAATTTTCCTCGGATTGTACACTTATAGGCGTTTTGTGCCAGGCTTTGCCAACGTGGCAAAAAGCTTACATGATTTAACCCGGAAGAACAGGGCATTTGAATGGAATGACAAGCAGGAGGAGTCATTCAATGAATTGAGAAGGCGTATATGTACAGCACTATTATTGGCATACCCTATACCCGGTGTTAAGTTTATTCTTGATACCGATACAAGTAATGATGTCATCGGAGGAGTATTGTCGCAAGAAATTGAAGGTTAAGAAAGAAGGTGAGAGCCTATTATTCGAAGATGTTATCCAAACCAGAAAGTAACTATTGTGTGACTCGTAAGGAATTATTGGCTATAGTGGAATGTGTGAAACGTTTTCATAAGTACCTATACGGCCAAGAATTTCAGATACGAACGACTACAGAGTTATCATTACCAGATCGAACATCGGTAAGCAGTACACATGGAAATGCCGATGCATTGTCAAGACGGCCATGCCAAGTAGAATGCAAGCACTGCGGGCGTATAGAGGCAAAGGAAGATATTATCGACATACAATCGTCATTATCGACGAAACGGTCAGTGCGACGAGGAGTTAGCTGATCCGGATATGGCAACAATAATTCAATTTACGGAGACAGGAAATCATCCAACCTGGAGTGAAACTGCTGATAAGAGTCCTTCCGTAAAGGCTTACTGGGCACAATGGGACAGCCTCCAAATCGAGAATGGATGCTTAAAACAAATATCAGAAAGGTCGGACGGCAATGTGAAACAATCAGTAAAAGTGGTGCCTAATTCTTGGATTGCCGAAGTATTGAAGGAGTATCATGGAGGGTTGGGGTCATATGGGAATTAATAAAACACTTGCCAAAATACGTCAACGTTTCTACTGGTCAGGATGTAGACAATCTGTAGTGGAGTGGTGTCAAAAATGTGATCAATGTGCGGCGGTAAAAGGTCCCGCACAGGAAAATTGAGAAGCAATGCAGCAGTATAACGTTGGAGCGCCATTCGAAAGAATTGGAGATTCACACAGACTAAGGAAGAAATTTTGAGTCAGTTGTATTTCAGCAAGTCTGTCAGTTGGTCAGTATAAATAAAACACGAACAACGCCTTTGCATCCACAGTCGGATGGTATGGTGGAGAGATTCAATGGGACATTGGAAAAATATTTGGCAAAGGTCGTGGATAATGACCAACGCAACTGGTATCGCAATATTCCGATGTTCCTGATGGCAAATCGATTAAATGACGGGAATGACTTGACTCAACCGCAATGACACCAGCGAAAATCCTTTTTGGAAATAATCTGCGATTACCCACAACCCACAACGGAAAAAGGGTTTATCACCGAAGCTGCAACTTTCATGGGCAGGGCCGTACACCATCATCAACAAAATAAACGACGTGGTTTACCGGATTAAGAAAATGAAGCGAGGAAAGCTGAAGTTGGTGCATATAGAGCGATTAGCGCTCTATACAGGGAAGGTGAGTTGGATCCTGATCGGGACCAATCAGGATTAGGTAGAGGTAATTTTGCGATCGTGGCGACATCTCTATTTGAGTAGAAACACTATCATAAACGTACAACTGTTATAAAGTAGATGTCTGTAGACTATTCAAGTATAGTCTAGACACTCTCGAATATTCTAGAAGGTTAGAATATTTGGTCTAAATACGCGATGGAATTTTAGGAGTAAATTAGTTCATAAAGTGAAAGTTAAGAGTATTCAAACTTTCAAAGTGTAACAAAGTTTAATATAGTGTTGTTAAAGTGTAGTAAAATGATTATTGTGAAGTTAAATAATTTAGTTAAATAAGTGAATTAATTAAATTAGTGTTTTTGTGTAATTATGATCTAGAATTTACATCGTTTATTTTATTCACAATCCAGTGATCGAACCTTGTTCGACAGGGCAAGAACGTTACAATACCTTAAACCGAAGTTTACCAATCGGTGGCTGAGCATAGGGTATTCCCAAATAAGCACAATATTTTACTCCATTAAGGGACTCACGATAGTCGCCCAAAATACGCTTCCCCGGAACACTTGAATCTATTAGACAAACATTATTATGCCTTTCCGAACTATCACCACTATAGTCACTACTACTAATTAGCACTACACAATTGGTTATAAAAACAAATCGTAAAATAACTTTAAAATGCATGATATCGTATACGCGCGGCACACATCTACTTCTCACGAATCAATTTTGGCTACTGATAACAGATTTCTTGTTTCTTTTATATATTCTCGAGGTCATTAGATTTAGATTATATCGAGCGAAAATCTCGAAGAGGACGTGTCAGCCTTAATTACCAAATTTCTCTAATTGGATACTGGATAAATTATTATATATAGTCAGAGGAGGCGAACCGTTTTTAGTTTTGTTATCATGGATGTTAAAATAACAAATCAGCGCGCTTATCAATGTTTTAGTAAAAATTTCTTATCTTGAGGTTTCCGTTAGATGTTGATAGATTTTTGGCTTCGTTTGTGAATTTTGTTGTTATTCTATAAACATATATTTTGGATTCCATATGTGCATATAGTTATTGTTCCAGGGATCAGAAGTACAACAAATCGAGATGACGGTCATTGCTTATCGCGCAGAATTATATCAATTTAGGACAGCCTTGTTGTTATACGTCATACAAACTAAATAAAGGAAGTTCATGAAACCGTCGTAAATGCCACTGGGATTGCATCGAATTAAATTTCAATATTATGCAAAGGGATTGTTAATAAGGAATCATGTCCCATAATTCGGAACTCCATCTATCCTTCGGCGTAGATGTTTATGATTTATGCTTAATTTCAAAATATGTAAACATTTCATTTTTTTTTTTGACCAACCCAAATAGAATGATAACTTAAACTAGAAGCAACTTCACGAGGAGGCTAAATTAATTAGCCATTGGTGGCCACCTATAGTGAATAAATTTTAATACCATGACTAATCGCTTCAATTTATAAAAGTCAGCGATTAGTTCAAATCATTTGAAGATTTCAAGTTGAAACATGTACGCAGACGCACGGCCGAAAGATCGCTAAACTATCTTGTTTTTTGCTCCTCGTTTAGATGTAATGTCTCGCTAATTTATTTAACTAGCTAACATATGGATTGTGTTAGAAATGTAAGACGCGATAATCAGAGCTCTAAGGAAAGTGGTGTTTCAAAAAAAAAAAAATTGATGGAATTTCATTCAAACTTTATAAAACAAAGTGATAATGTATTTGATGCTTGGCCCAACATTTTATTGAGACCATTTGTATATGTTTGACTTGTTCACTAAAGATTGGCGATTAAAACGCTAACTATAACAATCTATAATTTATTATGGTTACTTTAGAGACTACACACAGTGCGCACACTCGTCAAGAAAAGAGCACGTGTCGTGCCGAATACAATTTTCGTATCGTATCCACAATTGATAAAATGCATCGTCCACATCCGGAACCATTTTAATTTGCAAATTGATATCTAACAGATGATTTTGCAGTTTATAGTTTTTCCATATCAGCAACTCTTCGATATCGTTTGGTGACGATACGATCGGGGTTGGTGTTGGATTTCTGTAAAATAAATATATTGTTCTGATTATTATTTAATCGATTCGAATCCTTAATATACCTATATGAGTACTTACCCATGTTTTATGAAATTTGTCCACATTTTGACCAACATTTTCTGCACAAATAACTCATTTTTGTACTCTTCGTCATAGTTGGTCTTATTCCCTCGTAAATTTTGTACCGTACGGAACATGTACGCCAGATCATCACCATGCCCGGCACCTTCCAATCCGTCATCAAATTTAAGATTCATAAAAAACTTGCCAACATACGAAAATTGGTACACAAAAATGTTGAAGCTTCGGAGCGCGTTAGACTCAAGTAAATGTTTTATAAAGTTCCGTATACCATATTTCACATTATTATCGGAAATTAATTTAGATTCGAGCCGATAAAATACCTCCGTATCGTTTGACGCCCAATCAGCTGCACTTGGGCCCAAATATTTTGCGGTATTGTTGTAAAATTCATTTAAAAAATAATTCTTTAACCGTCGTACTTTAGCTCGCGTATGATTCAACAATTTTAAGTAGGTGAACGGATTAAATTCTGGCCTCATCGTAATAAAATCCAAATCAAAGTGTTGCGACTCGATACTAGTCCACCCGATCATAATATCAATATTTTTATTGAGTTTATAATCGATTATGTCGCCCACTATTATATGATCGACGGTTGGTACAAAGCACTCGTATATCGAGCCAAAGCTAAAAAACAATGGCCGGTCCCGATAGAAAACGGTCACATTCATTGTGAGCAGGCGTGAAACATGCTGCTGTTTTATATGCAACTGTCGTAATAGTTTTTTTAGACAATAATCTGGTTGATCGAATTGAGCCCATGGATTTAATAGTGTACCACTCATTAGAATCGCCCTATGAAAATATTGATTTGATTCATCAGCGAGTAAATGATATGAGACCGATGAACTTCCTGCACTCCAACCCATTAGTGTTACATTATTTTTGTCGCCATTCCACAAATGAATATTTTCATTCACCCATTTTAGAGCGAATCTCTGGTCCATTAGCCCATAATTACCGGTAATATTTAATTCGGGCACCCGAAGAAAACCTAACGGCCCCAATCGGTAATTAAACGACACGAACATCATTTCATTTTCGATATATAGTTCCGGGCCACGAGTTGGATGCATATCACTTAGTCCGGATCCGACATTATAGCTACCTCCGTGAATCCACACAACAACCGGATTCCTGTAGCTGGATCGTAGTACGGTTAGAGGGATAAAAATATTTAGATACAAACAGTCTTCGCTTTGAGTACCAAATGTAGTACCAAAATCTTTACTGCATATACAGTTATATCCAGGTGATTTGTATACGCTTACTAACCCGTTCACAAAGTCGGTGGGTTCCGGAGGCTAAAATCAAAATGAAAGTTATGATTAAAATATAAATTTTGGAAAGTAAGAAAAACATGATGCACCCTTACTTTAAATCGTAGTTCACCGATTGGTGGCTGGGCATATGGTATTCCCAAAAAGACACAATATGGAACGCCATTTTCAGATACACGGTATGCCCCCAAAATTTGTTTGCCCAACACATGTGAATTTATGAGGCATTCATCGTCATTATTATTTACACTTTCGCTACTTTTTGTAATATTGTCACTTGGCGGATTACTGCTAATGTCACAACTAATTAGCACCACGCATTTTGTTATAAATAAAAATCGTAAATATAATTTAAAATACATCGGATCATATGTATGTTGGTTGTATATGCGGATAAATATATATCTAAACACTATAACTGTATAATCGAACACACATCCACTTCTCACAAATTGATACTGGCTACTGATAACAGAATTCTAATTTCTATTATTTGTATACATACGTGAGTATTACAAACACATAGAGTAGCTTAGTAAGATTTTGTATAGTTCTCCTACAGAGGCGTAGTTATTGGTCGAAAAAGCACGAACTCTCATAAGCTGTTATTTTTTTTTTTTTTTTTTTTTTTTTATTTATATTACGACTCTTACGAGTCTTGTACCCATTTAGTAATTTACATTGCATAATACAGTATTTTGAATAGTAACTCCTCCCTTAGATTTTTCGCCACAGTAAGTCTACTGACCTCCTGGTCGCGATAAGTCCAGTGGTTTGGTTCTTTGCAGTTTTCTTGTTGGAGATGTAGTCAGCATACAGTGTATGTCCAGATTTTGATGCTGGTGCAGACGTTGTATGTGTTTTGTTGCATGATGCTTAATTTCATCCGCGACAAGCTCAATCTTGAGATCTCGATGGAGGTTGTCGTTTCGAATGTACCACGGTGCATTAACAATGCATCGTAGGATTTTATTTTGAACTGTTTGTATGATTTTGATATTTGTCTTCTTGGCACATCCCCAGAGTTGGCTACCATATGTCCATACAGGCTTCAGAATTTGTTGGTATAACATCAGTTTGTTATGGATCGCTAGTTCAGATTGTCTCCCTATGAGCCAATGCATTTTTCTAAATTTTATGTTTAGTTCTTCTCTCTTCTTTTTTATGTGTTCTTTCCATCTAAGCTTAGCATCTAAAGTCATACCAAGATATTTGGCAGTGTTTGCATGGGGTACTACTATTGAGTTTATCATTATTGGTTAACATTTTGATTTGTAAAGTTCACTTGGATTGATTTTGCTTCATTTAATTTAATTCTCCATTTCTTTGCCCAATTACATATCAGGTTAGTAGCCCTCTGTAATTTACTAGTGGAGTCATTGATGTTCTTTGCTGTTGCAAGTATTGCCGTGTCATCGGCAAAAGTCGCCATTGTTTCTTCTGTAATTGGTATATCTCTAGTATATAGGAGATATAGGATTGGCCCAAGAATACTTTACTCGGAAGTGCCTTTCTGATATGTATGATATTAAAATTTGAAAAAATTGCTCCGGAAGATCTCGATGAAGTTTGAATTCTAGCCCCTGGTGCCATACTTTGTCAAATGCTTGCGGTACATCAAGGAATATAGTTGAGCATATTTGTTTGCTTTCTAGTGATTTCTCGATTACATCAGTAATTCGATGTACTTGTTCTATCGTAGAATGTTTTTCCCTAAATCCAGCCTTATACGCATTCAGATTATTCTTGATTTCCCATTTTAGTTCTTTCAATGTTACAGGTGTAATATTTACTTCATCCTGTTTATTTATTGGTGTAATATTTTCCTCTTCCGTTTGTTTTGGGTAAGGTTGGAATGTTTCTTCAAGGTGATTTGCAAACAAATCTGCTTTTTGTTTAGCATTTCGAGCCCAATTTTCATTATTTTTAATTGGAGGAATCTGAAGTTTAGGTTTTTTAATATTCTTAGTTGCTTTCCATAATGAATAATCAGTATCTTTTTGCACAGTTAGAGTGCTGAGGTATTTATTAACTGATTGATTTTTAATGTCTTTTATAAGGTATTTTAATTTGTTACACAAATGGTTAAATACTCTTTTATTTTCAGGATTTCGATGTTTTTGCCAATTCTTCCGTGCTTTTCTTTTATTTTTAAGAAGTACTCTCACTTCCTCTGGATATATTATGGATGAGCTTATCTAATTCGTCTTCTATTTGGACTGGTACCTGAATTGGGTTCTGCAGACTAATTCTTTCTGTTAACTGTGTTTGGAAGAGATCCCAATTGGTTTTGAAGCTCGTTAATTTGGGGTTGCTCTCTTTCAAAATAATTGTTTGGCTAAGTATCATAATAACTGGTGAATGATCTGATGATAGACTTTCACTGTTCTCTATATGGATATAATTATCTGAAATGCCTTTTGTAATAAAGAAGTCTATAAGGTCTGGAATCTTACTGGTATCCGTAGGCCAATAGGTTGGTGTACCGCCTGAGTGAAACTCGCATTTTAGTTGTTTGCCTGCTGCGAACAGTTCTTTCCCTTTAGCGGTCTAGGTTTAACGCTCGGTTTAACCGAGATCCCCAATATGTATTTTTTGCATTATAGTCACCTCCAACTAAACAGACACTTCCTAGCGTTTTCAGAAGATTAGTATAATCTACTTGTTTGAGATTGTATCTTGGAGGGCAATATATTGCTGAGATACTGCATGTTTTAATATTGGTTAATTGTATTTTGATTGTTGTGACTTGCATGGAAAGATTCTCAACTTTTGGTACTTCGCTATGTTTTATATACTCTTTTATGAGGATAGCTGATCCACCTCTGGCTTTGTTATCAGGATGTAGTGCATAGTAGCAATTATATCCTTTTATTTTACAGAATGAAGTTTTGGTGAAATGGGTTTCTGATATAAGACATATATCTATATTATGCATGTTTAAAAATATATCTAGTTCTTGAATGTGTTGCAATAGCCCATTTGCATTCCAGGTTACAATTCGTAATATTTTATTCATTTCTTTTGTTTATAATTCGATTTTATATAATTTATATTTTGATACACTTGACCAAGGTTTTCTTCTACTCTTTTATTGAAACTAGTTTGTGATTTCATTTCTTCTAGTGTGTTCTGCAGACTCATTTCCTGCGAAATAAGTCTTTTGTTAAGGTTCTCTAGATTTCTAAGTGTTATGTCCTGTAGAACGAGATCCACTTTTAATTGTTTCTCCTCTGTTTGCTGAACTATTTGTGCATAAGTAACGTTTTCGTTTATTCTCTGGCTTTGTATGTTATGATTAGCAGTTGACGATTTAGGCTCCGTGGTTCTTTTTATAGATTATACATTTATTGATGTACCTGGTTTGCGTGATTTATCTCTCATTTTTTGTAGTTCTACTGCAACTTCACATCCTCTGTAGTTGGCTGGATGCTGGCCATTACAGTTGATACACTTCGGTGTTGTATCTCGGGGGACTGTGCAGTCATTTCCTGCGTGTTTTCCTGCACATTTAACACATCTTGCTTCACGGTGGCAGTACTTTTGTGTATGATTATAATCTTGGCACTTTTTACATTGTGGTATTTTCAGGCCTTTGTTTTGCAGGTCCTCAATAATTTCATCTTTTGAGCAAGTTGGATGGAGACCTCTCGCCATTACTTTAATTGATCGATCATTTTTGTCCTCGTAGGTATACCACTGGTGACCATCAGCATTTAGTTTGTTAGCTAGAGCTTTATAATCTTCAGGCTCTGTTGTATTTATTTTCCAAATATTATTGCTGAGCGATATTACTTTGTAGTCATTTCGTACTACTTCTTTCATCAGTTTCTGAATACTACCGTGGTTGGTTATTCCTAGAATATTGATCGGAGGTGGTACCTGTTTTTTCTTTTCTGTCTCATGCACTTTTGATCCAGAAAATGCTTTGCCAGTTTTAATGTGGGTTTGCATTAACTCAACTTCTGGTGATGATTCAGCTTTCCTCTTGCTTAGATTGGTTTCTTCTCTAGGTTTCTTATTTGCCCTCTTGGATTTCTGTAGTCTCCAATTTGTTTCTTTTTCAAGCTCATCTTCATCAGTTTGATATTCGGCTTGATCTGCGAGTACTTGAAATTGGTTGTTCATTATTGCTAAGTTTCCTGTGTTGTTATTTTTATTTACGGTTTCCTTTAGCATAAGGTTTTCTTTCTTTAGCACGGCAACTTCATTGTTCAGCTGCGCGATTAATTTCTCCATTTGCTCAAATTTATTTATTAATTCCGCGTTATGTATTATAACTGCTTGTGCGCTGGACGTGGCTTCGGCAGTTGGCTTGAAATTTTTATGCTTGATGGAAGAGGTGTTTTCCTCCTCATTGTTTAGTTCACACAGCAGTGTGGTGTTCCCTGGCGGTGGGGTTGATGGTGGTGTTCTTTGGAGTGCCGTACTTCTTCCACCAAAGGGCCATTCATGTATCGCTTGTTCCTTGCTTCCAGTAGTACAAAAAGGATCAGCCTGGTTGCCTACCGACGATTTCATTTGCAATGTCGTGTTGCTCCCTCCAGAATCCGTGGAGCAGCCCGATAAATCGGGGTGGGATTTAGAACCTAAGTTCTGACCCACCTGGAGTATATTTTTGTTTATACCCGACATTTCATCTTTTTGTTGACTATGTGCTATACTGTTTCTCTACTACGCTGGGATTGGATACCACAACCGTTTGATCTACACTACATTACCCAGGGTGCACCACGTGGAGGCTGTCAACTAGCACCCTATAAGCTGTTATTTGATTCGCCTTTACTAACAATATACGGTTCGATTACTTAATTTGTTTATGAAGGTATAAATTGCAACTTCTATAAATATTTAGGAATGTATAATCTGGGAGCATAACATTTCAACTGATAAGAGAATTTGCCTCGAAAATTTTGTTGCCTACCAATACATAAACCATATTTTCTGAGGTCTTATGTGCATAAAAGTGTTGTGATCAACGTATCAAAGATCGTAGATTGTAAACAATAGAAAATTATAAAATTTATAGTAAATTTATTGCCCAATAGATGGCAGCCCAATAATCATTAAGAAATAAGTATTTTATTTTATACACCGCTTAGTCTAAAAACTAGCCCAGTCTCTAACGGTATACCCGGATACTTGGTGCCCTCCGGATCATGCAACCTTGCCTGTAGATTCCGGATCTCTGCATAGGTGGACCTTCTTTCTCCGCTACTCGTGCGACTTATTATGAATTCAAATCAGAAACAAATCGAGACCGGCACTCTTAAAAAACCAGAATCTAGTGCTGCAGGGACATTGGCCTTTAAGCTCGGTCTCCAAAGCGTAAACACGGGCACAAATGAGGCTGGCCCCTCGAAACCAAAAGGCAGAGGCACGAATGCTGACCCTCCAGTATCAAACTATCAGGCCAGGAAGAGAGCCTCGCATGATCACTGAGCCGAAGCAGGAGGGTTCACTGACATCTCACAGTCGAAAAGGCACAGATCTGAGGAAGAACCGCTTATACGGAGGGAAAAAAGAAAAGGGTTTCGGGCACTGTCACTAGGCCCTTCAACGAGGTGCTAAAGGAGCACGTGATCATGGCAGTCGTTGGCAGGGCTCATGAGAATGGCAGCTTTCTAAGACAGCCACTTTCCTAAACATCATGAGGGAGAATCCGGGACCAGGTTCGTTCTGTCGAGACGGGGGGAGGGGCGCATCGGGGTAACGTCAAACTGACTGCTTGTGCCGACGGAAGGTCTGCCCCTCTATAAAAAGGCGATTTTCAGCCTGGATGCAGTCTGGCCAAACTGGAAGTGGTGACGAGGGAAGGAATTCCCTGCAGGCCTAGGAGCCACGCAATCCGGAGGAGATCCTGGATATGTTGACAACCAGCAATCCGAACCTGTCAACCTGGTAGATTGCCAGGTTAGAGGATCAGCTCTGATCAGCTATGGATTTAGAGCAATTACTCTCAAAATTTATAAGCGCGATGAAGCCGACAGATCTGGGGCATCTGCAGCAGGTGGGGAAACCACTTGTTGAGTCCCGCCTGGTGTTGGTGACACAAAAGCCCGGAGCATCTCGGAAGACGCTCAGGAGACACTATCCCTGGACTCGGAGATATCGAGATCATTGGGGCGACACTGTGCTCTCCAAAAGGATGATTCGCCGTCATAGGAGGAGTCTGACTCAACAGTGGTGGACGTAAGCACTATTTAATGCTTAAAAACCTTCAGATCAACCTCCACCACTGTAAAGCCAGCTATGCTCAAAATGGAATCTGAGTCCATTGATGTGGTTCTGATCCTGGAACCTTGGGTCAGCGGTGACCTTGGGCTCACAACTCCCAAATATAAAATAAACTACATGTGAAAAATAAAGGTAAGATACGTTCCTGCATTTTCACTAGAAATATATACCACCAGGTTGGGCAGTGCAATAACGGAGGCTCAAAAACGAAAAGTAGGAGTCATCATGGGCACTGATGCTAATGCGCATCACTCAATCTGGGAAAGTACAAATATCAACAGGCGAGGTGAGTTACTCCTTGATTTTGTTTTAAGTACTAACCTCAATATATGTAATATCGGATGTAAGCTAACCTTCATTACTAAAAATAGACAGGAAGTGCTGGACATCACACTTGTCTCGGATTTTATTAAGGAGAGGGTATTGAACTGGAAAGTGTCCGAATACCATTCTTTTTTTGACCATTGTTATCTCCATTACGAAGTGGATACAAAACCTACTAGCAAACCATCCATCAGAAATAGGAGGAAAACTGATTGGGATTGCTTCAGAACCATTCTGGGTAATTCATTACCGGTACCGTTTCCAAACCTACTTGCATCTACACAGGAGCTTGATGCTCTAGTAACCAAGGTATCTGATACTTTTAACAGGGCCATGTTAGAGCCATATTATTCACCCTGGTGGTCGAAAATTCCAAGGTACTCGTATGAAATGCGGGAGACTGCAGTTCAAGAAAGGGAGGAACACAAATACTGCTGCAGATTGGAACTGTTATATGGAAGTCCTCAAAACCTATAAGTACGAGCTAAGAGCAGCCAAAGCGAGGGCCTGGAAGCTCTACAGTGGCAATATACAGGAGTCCTCGGCCAGGTAACGCAAAGTACTATGTTCTATTCCTTCCATCCCGAATTATCTACAACGACCGCATGGTTCATGGACTACGTGTAGTGAGGAATCCCTGGATCTATTACTAGAAACGCATTTCCCGGAGTGATCGGTACTAGCTCCGGAGGGACCCATGATAAAAAGGGGTGTAGCCTCCATACGTCACGTAGTAAATAGGCGGAATATCCTAAGGGCAATAAATAGTTTTAAACCATACAAGTCATAATACATACATAACCTTACCCTGGGTGGAAGTTATCTTTAAAGGCAGCCTAAAACTCTGTCACATTTCTAGAAAATGGACTGAAGTAAAAGTAATATTTATACCTAAGGCGGGAAAAAACTCTTACTATGCTATCCCAAAGACTTTAGAATTATAGGCCTATCCTCTTTTCTGTTAAAATCACTGGAAAGACTAATAGAGCCTTACATTAGAGACTCAATCAAGCCGGTCAAGCTATCGGGATCTCAACACGCATACTGTAAGGGACGATCGGTGGAAACAGCTCTCCACTCCCTTATAGGCCCGATTGAGAAATCACTTGAATTCAAGGAATATTCAATGGTAACTTTCTTGGATAAAGAGGGGGCCTTTAGCAACGTCAGACCGGGAGCAATCACTCGGGCCCTTGCGTGTCTGGCGGTAGACGGGTCCCTCAGTGGCTGGATAGATCAAATGCTTAGAGGCAGGATCGTGACAGCTTATCTGTAAATATCCTTGCACGCTGAGTTAGCGCATGCAGTGCGATAATGGAAGTCATGAACTGGTTGAGGTATAATATAATATCTACGAGGGATATTCGCAGAACTGTCTGGCATCTTTAAATGAGATGGTTGATCAGTTCAACATCCGCTTGACGTGGGTACCAGGGCACTTCAATATCGAAGAGAATGTAAAGGCAGATGAGCTGGCCCGCAAGAGCACAGCAACCCTCATATCCGAAAGCAGGCGGTATATAAAGATACCACGTGTTTCATGTAAACTGCTGCTTCAGGAAGAAGCCATAAAAGTAACGAACGTCAGATGGTATAACGCCAGTTCGTGTGTAATAACCAGGCAGATCTGGGCTGGACTTGACCGGTCCAGATCAGGCCAACTGATATCGCTTCGACGGCACAATATTGGAATGGTAGTGGGGGCTATAGATGCAGATTACATATGCAGATGACATATGCGTGATTGGACTGAATAGCAACGGAGTGAATGAAATACTTGATCCGCTTGTAGAGTTTTCAGCTTCAGTTGGACTTCAGATCAATGAGTCCAAAACGAAATACCTGATCTCTGATTTTAGGGCAAATGGCACACCAGATTTTAGTAGTGGCCACCACACGTTTGAGGGAGTGAGGCGGTTCATATATTTAGGTTCTCTTATCACTCACGATAACAGTGTGGGTGAGGATATTAAAGTGCGGCTGGCAGCTGGCAGTCGTTCTCTGTATCCTCTAAGGCCACTGATAAAATCTAAACACTTATCAAGTGCCGTGAAGCTGAAGGTTTACAAAGTGTTGATCAGGCCCGTTGTTATGTTTGTATGTGAAAGTTGGGCGCTGACGGATGAGTACGAGAGATGGCTCCTTACATTTGAGAGAAGAATCATGCGTGTGATTTACGGCCCAAAACGCGAAATAGACGGTACATACCGAGCTTTGTACAATTTCGAGATCAGAGATCTGATAAAGATCCCCGATATTGTGCATGAATTAAGATCTCAGCAAGTACGCTAGCTCGGTCTCGTTGTGCGTGCTGATTCGGAACGAATTGTGCAGCGATCTCTTAAAGAAGGGCCACCATATAGTAGGCGCAGAGGTCGTTGCAGGCGACGATGGCTCCACGATGTCGAGAACGACGTGACCTCTTCAGATTGTCTGAGACAGTATGAAGACCATGCTCAGGATCGAAACCGTTGCGGCCTATAATAGTTGACTCAGTAAGGGGCCAGTAATGGCCTTTAAAACTGTTCATTATTATTAGTGGGGGCTATAACGGGACATCTCATTGGAATACATGCGAGAAGACCTGGGGTCCCTACCCATGATTTCTGCCGCAGCTGCGGTGATGAGGAGGAGGAGGAAAGTGTGCTCCATCTGCTCTGCACCTGTCCTATAGTTTAGCGTACAACAGAACTACAGTTATGGGAACTTCCCCTTTGGACGACCTCATGGATCTTAGTAAGATGGAGATCCGGGACTTTAAACGCATTTAGAGGTTATGTGTAACAAATATAGAAAACATACGACAAATGCACTGAGATAAATATGACATTCAGTTATTCATAAATTTCAAACATTCAGACATCAAAAGCTGAGTAAAAGTATGGAATTGATCATAATGGCACTGTTGAGCTTGTTAATCCAGGAATGCCCCACGTGTTGAAATGAAAAAAAATTATCCGACAAAGACACCGTATACGTCTAACCGAACGAATAAATGCATAGAATGTGTGAAATGTGAGGTTTCCAATACTATTGCTGATTTCACAGTTTGAATCATCTATGCTTGCCTTTGACTCGAAACATCGCCAAATAAAAATGGGAACTGTGTCAAGATAAGAAGGGATGTTTCTAAATTCAACTTTTCATTTACACCAATGGCTTCCAATAAAAATAATAATGGATGACCTCCCTGCGTTGTTCACTTGTCCTGGCATTGCTCTCCCCAAAAGTGATGTCCGCAAATTATGGGTTATAAGGTACAGTTTATTTTTCTAAACACCAACAAATTTTCATATAATTTATTAAACATGAATTTATAGTCTACAGGCAGTGCTCACACTCATCTAGGAAAGAACATGTATCGTGTCGAATACAATTTTCAAGTCGGACCCACAAATGATAAAATGCATCGTCCGTATCCGGAACCATTTTAATTTGTAAGTTGATATCCAAGAGTTGTCGTTCCAGTCTATAATTTTCCCACGTCACAGACTCATCAACCTCTTCTAATGATGATGCAATCGGTGTTGGTGTTGGATTTCTGTACAAAAAAAATGTATTTGGCTCATAATCTGGTATCGATTTGAATTATATACTGACCCGTGTTTCATAAAATTTGTCCACATTTTAAGCAACGATCTCTGCACAAACAACTCGTGTTTGTACTCCTCATCATAGTTGGTTTTATAACCTCGTAAATTTTGTTTCGTACGATACATGTACGCCAAATCATCACCATGCTCGGCACCCTCAAACCCAGCATGAAAATTACCTTGCATATAAAATTTTCCATCATACGAAAATTGATACACATAGATATTGAAACGCTGTGACCCGTTCGCCTGCAGCATATTTTTTACAAAATTTCGTATACCATACTTTAAATCATAGTCGGCCATTAGTTTAGATTCGAGTCGATAAAACACCTCCGTATCATTGGACGCCCAAGCAACCTCTTTCGCATCAAAATATTTTGCGGTATTGTTAAAAAATTCATGTTTCAAATATTTTTTCAACTGTTGAACTTTATCATCGGTATGGTTCAACAACTTTAAGTAGCTAAACGCGTTAAATTGTTGCGACATGGTAATAAAATCTAAATCAAATTGTTGCAGCTCAAGTTTAGTCCATCCCATCATAATATCAATATTTTTAGGCATTCTATAATCGATCGTGTCATCAACTATGATATGATCGACGGTTGGTACAAAACAAAAACTACTTGTACCAAAACTGGCGAACAATGATCGGTCTCGATCAAAATCGGTCACATTTATTGTGAGCAGATCGGAAACGTGCTGCGGTTTTATTTCTAAATTTCGAAGTAGTTGTTTCAAACAGACTTCTGGATGATCGAATTGAGCAAATGGATTTAATAGTGTACCACTCATTAGAATCGCCCTATTAAAATATTGATTTGATTTATTAGCGAGTAAATGATATGAGACCGATGAACTTCCTGCACTCCATCCCATTACGGTTACATTATTTTTGTCACCGTTCCACAAATGAATATTTTGATGGACCCATTTTAAAGCGGATCTCTGGTCCATTAGCCCATAATTACCGGTAATATTTAATTCGGGCACACGTAGAAAACCTAACGGTCCCAAACGATAATTGAACGAGACAAATATCATATCACTTTCGACAAAAGTTTCAGGACCGCGAGTTGGATGCATATCACTTAGTCCGGATCCGACATTATAGCTACCTCCGTGAATCCACACAACAACGGCATTCTTTTGGCTGGATCGCAAAACGGTTAGTGGGATGAAAATATTTAGATACAGACAGTTTTCGCTTTGGCTACCATCTGTATTGCCAAACAATTTACTGAATATACATGGGTAGCCGGGTGTTGTGTATACGCTTACTCTATCGTACACGAAGTCTATGGGTTCTGGTGGCTGAAATGAAATTGACCATAAATCTTGCATACATTTAAAAACTATGCGCCTAATTTATATATACACTTACTTTAAAACGTAGTTCTCCGATCGGTGGCTGAGCAAATGGTATTCCGAAATAGACACAATATTCTACACTATTTTCAGTTTCGCGATACACGCCCAAAATACGTTTTCCCGCCACACTGGAATTTATAAGGCACAAATCATCATCATTATTATTGTTAACAGTTTCACTACTATTTTCACTTGTACTACTACTATGGTCACTGCCAATTAGTATTACACAGTTTGTTATAAATAAAAATCGAAATACTAATTTAAGACTCATGATCCTAGTTACATATATGTAAATGCGCATAAACCTAAACACTATAAAATGTGTTCTTGTAATACATCTACAACTGACGAATTGATACTGGGTACTGCTACTGCGATAACAAAATTCACATTTAGTTTTTAGTACACCTACGCGAGTAATTTTCAAATATATAGACTAGCGGAGTAAGTTGTGTATTCTGCAAAGGCAGAGGCGTAGTTATAACTATACATAATTGATTGGTGCTACGCTCTTGTAACTTGCAAATGCCTTCATCAATCTGATACTTAACCAACCATTCGATCGTATATAGTATGTTGACCAGCTACAGACGTTTATTTCTCTCATACAATTTAGAAGCACGAATTTAAAATTAATTTTTAATTTTAATTAAATTTTTTGTGCCATTTTCTGTTTGGTTTTTGTCGGTATTATAAATCTACGTATTTATGCGGAAATGATAAAACATTTTTCAATTAGATCTTACTTCTAGTAAAGAATTTTTAATAAATGTGAAATTTTTTTTTTGTTACAATACGAAACAATATAAATTGATAGACTATAAAGTGATACACAATTAACGTGACGAATTTTTAATTTTGGGTCTAATTTAAAGGCATCAGAGAATTGTACACCGAAAAAAACGTCTATAGTGTGCGAACGAAGGCATTTAATTATGATTTTAATATTTCCAAGTTGTTAAAAAAAAATTTATTTTATTAATTTTTAAAATCGGACTGATTCTTTTTAATTCTAATATTACTTTTCTCTAAGCTTAAAATTACTATCTCATCAATTTTTGCTTCGCTTCGATGAATTGAATATTATGCCTCCGGTCACGTTGATCAACCATACTGTTACGTTTTTGCCCCACCAAACAAGGTTCGATCACTGGATTGTGAATAAAACAAACGATGTAAAATCTAGATCACAGTAAATTTATTTATTTTGATTAATTACACTAAACACTAATTTAATTACTTCACTTATCCACTTAATTATTTAACTTTACAATAACTACTTTAAAACACTTTAATAACACTCTATTACACTTTATAAACACTTCACTTCACTTTTTCTTTTTATTACTATTAGCACTCTCACGGTTAAAACACAACTGAATTTCTCCCAAATGTTTATCGCGTATTTATACCAACTATTCTAACCTTCTAGAAATCTCCACAATATTCGATTAGTCTAGATTAGTCTCGACACATCTATCTAGTTTATCTACTTTATAACAGTTTTACATTAACATTAGTGTCGTTACTCAAACAGAGATGTCGCCACGATCGTAACAATACGTTTAAAATAGTTTTGGTTGTAAATTTGGATTTGTTGTTTTGACTATCTTGTCATTGAAGACGCGTTGATTATCGTTTGCTTGAATGGCAGTTTCTGTGGGAACTGTAACCGTAACTCCACCCTGGCGATCCACCCTGTGTTTTAACACCGGCTTCTCTTAACAGTCTATTATATGACATTTCTTTTACGTATACTGTTGTGTCTGAGTTTTTACTTTTTGGGCTCTTAAGGTCCTTATTCTTACATGTCATGTATAATACTACCAGGAATATGCATATTGACGAGGTGGATATATGTACATACCTCCTAGCTGAAAGAATCCGTAACCAATTTTGGTGGTTGTATTGCTTCACATCAATATGGTCTAGCTGCTTTCTGTTCCTAAAGGTTTCTTTTCAAATTGCGGTTATGTTCTGACTCACCGTCATTTGACGAAACATTTGTATATTATACAGGGCTTCAATATACTCCTCGTTCTCGATTTCTATTTCGTAGGACTGAAACTTTGTTCCGTTAATACAATACCAAATATTTACTAAAAAGTTTCCCGTCAGGTTTCTGTTGTCGAGTCCGCAATTCGATGTTTAATGCATTCTTTATCAGGATTCTGCCTTCAGAGATCCATTATACTGTTCTGTCTGTTTCTACCGTCACTTTGCATGTGCTTTTGTTTTCAGAGTTGGGCGAGGTAGATTACGCCATGTAATCTACGCGGTTGTCGACACGTAAAATATAACGTAGATTATTTGGCAGTGTTTTTTGTCAAAGTCGTCAATTAAAATAATGCCAACAACCTACGATATTTTAGCGAGTTGAAATCGAATGCACCTGCGGTAATATTTTGTAAAAGCGTTCATCTAGAGATGATTTTTTTAATTTCTTTCTTTTTGACAAATGAAACATGAATAGTTTCAAACTGTCATCGTGTTTTAAATTATTCAGTATTGTTTGTCTACAAATTGTTCAGCTTTATTCCGAAAATCAGCATTCGTAATGTGTTTCGTGCGCTTAGATCAAAGTTTGAATCCCTGTTTAAAGTGTTGGATGATACGCGACTAAATAGACGGTTTGGTGTGGTTTATGCGCCTGTGAAATCATTCGTCCATATTTCTTCAAAAAATAAAAGGCCGGGACGTACCTGTGAATATTGCTCATTATTGCGCTATGATAACAGAATATTTGCTGCCTGAAATTGAAGGGCTATACGCAAAGTTCAAAGTCTATGTGAATAAACCAGCTAGATTTGAGGCATTGGAAGCCAATATTACTTGTGTCACTCTCAAAATACTATTCAATATTCTCGAACGCGAATGATAATTAAGTTTCTGTACGATTAAATTGAATTTTTTGAGTTTTTTTAATTTTTGCACAAATCACCTCTATATAGATTGCATTATTACGGATAAAATTACGCACATGTTGTTTGATGCTCCCTGTTTCCGGCATAACCACCGGTGTCAGTTTTGCACTTCAGCACTCTTTCCACTATAGCCCAATATTTTTCGATACGTCGAAAACCTGTGGACTCTTTGAGATAACATTGATTTGATTAATCTCGTGCAAATTTATTGCTTCTGTTGGAATTAGAGTCGTGTGAACGAGCCATATGGCCAAGATTTCACCGCTGAATCGTGTTGAAGAATTAGCGGCAAAATACGTCATTATGAAAAAAGTGACAAAAACCTGGCTCCTATGCACAACTTGCCAAATCATACAGTTTTTTGCAAATGTATATCTAACTTGATGTGTTTCAAAACCAATTTCATGTACGTTTCGTCATTGATCAAAACACATCCACTTACTTTTGTGAAAATTTTGTCATCAGTCTGGCACATATTTTATCAAACAAGTGTTGGTTATTTCAACGATTTGGCTCTTTAATAACTCGGTATTACTTATAGCCTTCCTGAATTCGAATTCGTTTTACCATGGATTTCTATCAGTTGTGCCATGTAAAAATTTCTATCTTTGTTCAGCACCAATTTTTAAAACGTCGATGGTCTAGTAAGGAGAGTCAATGCTCGTCAGCGCCAATACGTTTTTAATTTAATTTCTTCTGTAAATAAATTGGTTCAACACAGCTTCTGTTGAAATTTGCATTCAATTTCTGCAAGTATAGGAGCCATCTCTTGTGTATGACCGTAATAAAAATATACGGTAATGGTCAAATAAGCATAGTCCATTCCTGTTGCTAAAATTTTCAATTTTCTCTATTTAATTGGCGAATATGGAAGATTTGTATAGTACAAACTTTATATACGCCGGTGGTCCAGTAAGCAGAGTCGTTGCATTTGGAATTGTGGACTTGAGTTCAATCCTCGGTTTGGCATTAAATAATTTTTAATTTAATTTATTTAATTTTTCCCTTCAATTGGCCAATATCAATAATGAGTATAGCAGCAGATCTATATATGGAAATAGTGATGTTGTAAAGTAAGAGCAGTGTCATAGGATTTGGAATCGTGGATGTTGGTCAGTGTTCGAACCTCGATTAAGGGTAAACAAATTTAGCGGCCATCCACACATTTCTCACTAAATTTAAAAACAAATCGCTATTTGATTTTAAAAAAACAACAATTTTGAATTTAAATTAAAAATAAATATTGAGGCTTGAACTAGTCATGATTACAATCCAAAGCTTCTTTTACCACCAAGCCACCGCTATACATATAAATAGTGATATTTCTAGTGTTTACAGCTGCCATTTGAATAAAAAAATTAAAAATTTAAGCAACGGCAATGGCAAATCGCCGAACAATTGCATTCGCGCTCTGTACCCATAACCATCTTTTATACTTGCCACTTTTACGTGGAGGATATTGAAGTTTTGAACAGAATCTGAGTTGGATTATTTTTATTTCACCATCACCAATTTGACAGTAGAAATTAAAGCAAAAAATGTTTGGCTCGATCGAGAATCAAACTTAGACCCACAAATCCAAAGTCACTGACTTTGTTTACTGGACCACCGCTGCATATATATATATATATATATATATATATATATATATATATATATATATATATATATATATATATATATATATATATATATATATATATCTCATGCTATACAAATCTTTTATATCTTTCATTTGAATAGAAAATATTGAAAATTTTAGCAAAGACAATGTAGTCTGCCGTTGATTTCACCATCGTTATACACCCATCTTGTATACAGGCGACTACTTGAAAATTATGAAAATGTTTACAGAAGCTGTGTGTTGAACCAATTTGAATACAGAAGAAATTAAATTAAAATACTACCGTCGCTAATCGGACTTGAACCTAGTTCCAAGAGAATCCAAAGCCAATCACTCTACTACCTCGCCCACCGCCGTATATATAATTGATGTTATGCAAATCTTTTAAACTTTCCAATTGAATTGAGAAACTTAAGAAATTTTTTAACAGAAGCTGAGTTAAACCAAAAATATCCCAACATTAATATCGTTTGAAATTTAACTGAACTGAATAGTGCCAGGTGCAACATTCAATGCGATGACATACCAAGCAGTGTATTTCGAACAATTTTTGTTTGTTTTTTATAAGATTTTGTGGATACTTTTCGATAATGCTGTTATGTATTGACATTCAATGGAATCACCCTTATTACTGTTGACGTTTCATCGTCCAATTTTGGTATTTCTAATATGTAAAGGAGTGTTTCTTCGTTGATAGCGATTTTCGGTGTAATGAATTTAAGTGCTTTATCTGGTATTGTTATATTTACTCTTTGATCATTTAGCATGTTCTTTACTGCGATTAGTTCTTTCAGTGAGAGGATCTTGTTGTAGATAATGCTATACTCTTATTTTTATATCCGCATCCTGGATATCTTCTAAAATTTTATTGATTGTATTAATATGCATAATTGAAGTGATTATTTCTATGTTAGCGCGATTCTGCGTTAGCTACTGTTGTACTGGTTATTACTTCATTCATCGTATTTGTTAACAGCTGAATTCTTTTGTTGATCTGCTCGATCACTTGAAACTGTTGGTTATTCTCATTTATGAGTTCATTTATCGTTGTATTAATTATTCTTAGATCATTGGCATCTGGGTTCCCTGCTACCCATTTCCATGCTGTTCCTAAAGTATCCTATCTTTTTCGTCTGAGGATTTAAGGTGGTTTTATTTGAAGTAAGTTATTATAAAAAGTTTTACTTTTCTGTTTGACTATACATACTATACAAAGATGTTTGGAAAAAGCGTCGATTATCGGCAAAAACAACTGGTTTTATTTATAATGAAAATATCAATGTGTGTTCTCTCTAGTGGTTTGCTGGTATTTGGCCTTGGAGACACTTTTATATTGTAAGGCTTTCTCTCAGATTTATGCACATTACATACTGTACGGGAATTTACGTAACTGCTTACTTTTTTTGTGATGTTTTGGAGAAAAGTATGCTCGCTTAATCTGGCTATCCACTTCCTTGATGCCTCTATGAGCTCTCTCATGCTCTTTTCTTACGATTGCAACTTGCCAACTCAAATTCCAATTCTATTTTTGTGACGAAGACGAAATGACTAATATAGCAGATTGTTTATCATTATGAAATCTTTTTAAATATGCCGTAATTTCGTCCTTTCAAATGAATCTTTAGAAATTATAATTCTTTTGAAATTAAGAAATAATTTGGTTCCTATAATAATTTATAGGCTGATCTGATATATATAGATCTGATATATGTATGTATTTATAGGCTGATCTAATATATTCCCGCGACATTATTTTAATTGTCGACGTTGACAAAAAGCACTGCCAAGTAATCTACGTTATATTTTACGTGGCGAGAACCGCGTAGATTACATGGCGTAATCTACCTCGCCCATCCCTGAATAGAATGCTGTGACACTGCAGCCAATCACTAAACCTGTCTTTCCACTTATTCCTATCGATAAAAGTATATTACAAAGAGGGTATAGTTGAAAATCAATTTAAATAATTTTTTTATCTCCCATGAATGTTGATTCTCGATGTAAAGTTACCAATTTCACATTTTGTTACTGTCAACATTATTGGTTATACTTTATGTTCATTAGTCGGTGTGATATCACAATAATCTCACCAAAGTTGACTATAATTCTGAAATTTTTATTCTAAATCGTCATTGACTTTGAATGAACAATGAAATCAATCCAATCACTTGTATTCCGTTCGATATATATTTTAAAATAGGTACCACTACTAAAAAATTACCAAATATTATTGAGCGCAAGTGGAAATAATGATGGCACGCACACACCATGCAAAATAAAATTAAAAAAAAACAATTTTATAAAATTTCATTAATTTTTTTGTTTTTTTAATTATATTTATTAAACTTTTTCCAATATAATTTTGCACCTATTTCATTCATTCAAAATAGAAAATACAAGGAAACAAATATTGAAAACCCAACCAACTATATACCAACATAACCAAAAAAAAAGAAAAAAAAATTAAAATTATAATAAAAATTAATTTTTTGTCTATAATAATTTAGAAGAAAATTTTGATTTTCTTATTTATTAATTTTAATCATAAATTTCTTATTTTTTCCTTCTTTTGTTACGTATTAATTAATCATAATAATTAATAATATATAATATTTTGTTAATTTTTTTTGTGGTAATTTTTATTAAGTTTTTTTTTTAATTAAATTTTTTAAAACAACATTTATTAATTAAATTTTAATTTATATAATTGTATTATATAATTATTTGTTTTTTTTAAATAAATCCTCTTAAAGACGATAGAGACAAAAAAAAAACAAAAATAAAAATTAATTTTATTTTTTATATAGTATTATTTATTAATTAATTTTATTATTATTTAGTGTTACAAGAAAAAGGTACAGTTTTTTTTATATAAATTTTTAATTTTTATTTTTGTTTAAATAATTTAATTATTTATTATATATATATATATATATATATATATATATATATATATATATATATATATATATATATATGTATATATATATATATATATATATATATATATATATATATATATATATATATATATATATATATATAAATATATATATATATATATATATATATATATATATATGTATATATATATATATATATATATAATATATATATATATATATATATATATATATATATATATATATATATATATATATATATATATATATATGTACACATATATATATACGTATATATCTATATATACATTTTTAGAAAATGGTTTGGTTTTTGTGTTTTGAATTTTATTTATTTTATATTTTTGGTCATAAAATAATAAAATAATAAATATTTATTTGGTTTAAATAAATTTGAACAATTTATAACGATAGATAAAATATATTTTTAGATTTTTAAATTATATATTTAACAAATATGTGTATAAATAAAATAAAGTATTTTCTAAATACATAAATAATATTTTTAATATAATTTTTTAGTGTTTATTTGTTTTGGTTTTTTTTTGTTTCCTTTGGCATCTTATTTATTTATGTATATATAATTTTTGATTTATTTATTTATTTATTAAATTAATTTTTTATATATATATTTTATTTTCAATAAACTTGTCATTTTAAAGAAACAACCGTAGGTTGTGTGAGTCTTATAATAATTATTAATAATTTTGTTCATTTTGATTTTTAATGTTTTTTTATTTATTAAATATAGATTTTTGTTTTCAATGTTTTTGTAAAATATATATATACAGTGTGTGTGTGTGTGTGTGGTAAAATATCGATGAATCTGTGCTTTTTTGCGCAAGTTTATAGCTAATAATTTTCTTGAATTGCTGAATTATGAATTTCCCGTCAGGACCGTAACGAAATATTTAATTTTATTGATCTTCACTGAACAAAACTTTATAAGATTTTTATTCATTCCGATAATAATTGTACTCTCAGTAATACAGATCTCACGCGATCACTACTAGGATGTCAGTTTCTTGGTCGATCGACCGACTTTAGATCGAAACAAAAAAAATGATCTTCTGATTTATTATTCACATTTCCATCACTCACATAAAATCTCAATTATATTTCGATATCGAGCGAATTATACACGAATTATAATTGATATAATACACGATCGATAAATTTAATACGAATATTTTACCACACGCACATCATGATCTAATGTTATACATTGTTAAAAATCGTGATTTGATTATGCAATGTTGCCAATTTAATCATGCACGCATATACATTATTAGTGTCGTAAGTACGTAATAGATAAATCTAGAGATCATCTAAAAATTTATTTATTCTAAAATTTTATATATTCATTAATTATAAATATATTTTCACTAAAAATAATTTTTTTGTTTATCATCTGATTCACTATAGAATTGTGCTGAAAACTAAAAAAAAAAAATTGTAAAAAACTGAACAACATGGCGCAAAGTAACATTATTTTTGTGAAGTTTATGTATGTTGGCAATAGATGGTGTTTGTATAGGTGTGTGTGTGTATAAATTTATGATGTGTGATTAGAAAATGTATGTTAATGATCGAAATAGGATATTATGAAATGAATTATATATTAGCGTGAAATACAATCGATTCCATATCGTTTGGTGAATTTTCTATCATATATACGGTTGTATTAGTGGTGCCATCGGTAAATTGTATTTCATGCGTGATTTTAAAATGTTTTATTATGTTATGTTTCAATTCGTATACATAATAATTTAATAATTATAATTAATTAATTATAATTTTAATTAATACAATAATAAATATTTATTTGATTTTTTTTTTTTTAAAGTCCTATTGTCCTTTTTCTTCATAAAAGTCACAAACAGTAAAAAAAATAATTAAAAATAAAATTAAAATATAAAACAAAAATAAAATCGTGATTACTCTGCGCCCATGCGGGAATTAAAAATTTTGTTGTGATTATTTATTAATTTAATTTAATTAATAAATTTAATTAATTTATTACTACGTTTTTTATTCTTATTTATTGATTTATTTAGTTTTTCGAACGATATAATTTTGTTGTTGTTGTATTAATAATTTTTTTTTCTTCTAAAACACATACACGGAATAATTATATAATGTTAAATTATATATGTATATATATTTTATTTTATTTATTTAAATAGGCGTCTATAAATATAAATTTGTTAAAAAAAAAATTAAAATAATTAAAATATAAATAAATAAATATAATTTATTTATTATTTTTTATACTTTCGTTGGTATTTTCATTTATGTATATTTATTTATTTAGTTTTTAATTATATTAAATAATACATTTTTTTTTAAAATTAAATATTAATTTATTCACTTAATTAATAATTTATTTATGTATATATATATATATATATATTTTTATTATTTCGAATTACTAATAATTTGACGTAATTTGTATTATTTATTTATTATTAGTTTTTTTTAAATTTTTTTTTATTTCTATAATATAGAAAATATTTTTCATATTTGTATATATAAAAGGATTTTTTTATTTTTAAATTTATTTATTTATTTTATAAATGTATATTGCTTGATAGATGAAATTTTTAATTTTTTTTTTTTTATAATTTTTAAGTATTTTTAATATTAAAAATAAGGAATGATTTTTTTTTAGTATTTTTAAATAATTAAATAAATAAAATAATTTATTGTAATTTTTGGTAGGTGGTTTGTTTAATCGAGGTAAATTATTATTTTAAAATTAGATTGAATTTGCATTGAGTTCAAACAGAAAATGGCAGAAAGGGTTACTAGGGCCTCATTGATAAATTTCGTTAAATAGTTCAGATTTATTAATTTAATTATGCTCTCCTCCTTTAATTATGTTCTCCTTTAATTATGCTTCTCTAACGTACTGGAATAGTAGTTTTCTGTAGGTTTGCCATTCGAAATTCGTTCGGTGTAAATGCATTTAAATAATCAAATTTAATGTAAATTTTATTTAGTTTCTCTTCAAACTTCTAACAAATAATCAATCAATTATTTTAATTTGTTTGGTCCAACCAAGATTTAAATTTTATTTATTGATCTCAATTTTTTAAAACTATATTATCAATATAGATCTTATTGTATTGGAATGTATTTAATCAAATTCGAATCAAACCCAATTCAAACTAGACCCTAATGCAAATTAAGAATTAAATGGGATACATTTCTATCGAAATTCTAAATTTTTAAACAATTTTGAAATAGCATTCAAACTAATTGTTCGAGTTTGACTTAAGGCTAGAGTTGGACACAGACCTTCAGAATTTCAGATTAGAATAAAAGACCATGCGACAAACGATCAATGACTCAAAGTATCAGAGTGTAGGAGCTTTTGGGAGGTGAAATTTTAGTGAAGATGTTTACAAAAGTATTACTTTGCCCAACTTCTCTAATAAATTTCTCATTCTTAATTCATTTGTGTTTTGATTAGGGTTACTGTACCGGCTTCGCTACTAAATTTATTTCAAACCTACCCTAAATCACTTTCGTGTCATATACCTAAAAACATAAATTCAATCAAGTTCTAGTCAAGTTATATGAATATCGTAATAATTTTGATGTAAATCCTCTCTCGTTTCCCGCTTAATTATTGTCTCCATTAATTAATTTTAGAAATGGTTTTAAATATTCAAACCCAAACCCAAACCCAACTAAACTCACAATTTTTCGTTTTTTTTTTTAAATATAATCAAATTTTACCTAGATTTTATTCCAATTCAAATTAATCTTCATTCAAATTCTATTCAGTTGAAATTCTGTTAATTTTAATGATTCTCTGCGGATTCTTACATTTGGCTTTTTTCATTAAAATTCTAACTTACGAAAATATGTATGTAGTTTTGCCATTGACCAACTGGTTCAAGTTTAATGAAAGTATTATCAAGAAATTAAGAATTTCATTCAAAACGAATCAAACATTTTTAAACATGGTTTTATTCTAAATCAATCAAATTCGTCGTAAATTCTAGTTTGGGATTAAGTTGTTTATAGTGATCATTAGAAAATTAGTTATTCAATCTATTGGAGAAGGATCTGTTCTAATTTAATCTAAATTTTGAATATGATTTGAATGTGTGTTTCAAAATCAGTTATCTTACTTTTTCTATAGTGATTTTCAGACAATGGTCCTATTAACGCATTAATTTTGTTGACAATAATAATTTAGACAATCCTTCAGAGCAGAAATTTGGAAGTCTTTGCTAAGCGAAGCTGTCTAACTATTATTAGATTTATATGCAGCGCCATTGTGGTTCAAATCTGAACTATAACAATCAATGACAATGTTTTTTGTTGTTGTGATCAACCATCATCACACACGTGTATCTCAGATGGTAAATATTATAGGTCTGATATGCTTATTTTTTGACTGATTTACATTGGTTTTATATGCATCCGCCTGCCAAATTAATTTTAAATCCAACACGGTTAAACGGAATTTCTTGAGCTAATTGAATTGGTACACTGGATATTTTATAATTGAGCAAGTTTATGTGAATCTTACTCCTAGTATTTCAAATTGAATAAATTAATAATAAAAATAATATTTTTAGTAACACCATTAAATGCAGTTACGTGGGAAACGGATCGTCCAATTCTTGTCTAATTTCCTTAAAAATCTATTTGATCGAAGCTTGATCATTTTCAGATTTACGAGAAACTAATTGCTACGGTTTTTATTGATCGATGGATAATAGCGGATTTGGTTGCAACTATGTTTATCGATCATGTACAGTTACAACATATATAGACTACTTACTGGTATTCAATTGAATAATTTGGACATTGACTAGATCTTTTAAATATAACAAAATTATGATCGTTAACAATATTTGGAGGTGGGGAGGACTATCACAATTTAATATTATCACCCGCAAATATATATGATATATATAGATGAGAGGATTTGTCGAAGTGATTTATATGGTTGAAATGAGTCACTCGTAAATTTTAAAATTTCATCGAAATATTTATTACATATATATGGCACTGACTTTTTAATAAAATTATTTTATTTATTTACTTTTATTTTGTTTTTTTTTTCATTAAATTAAATATGTATGTATTTATTATGTAATAATATATAATTAAATTAAAATTTTTATGCGACACTCTAACTACTTATCATTTATTAAATTTTTTTTTTTATTAATTAATTAATTTTGTTTTGTTTGTTTTTGTTTTGAAAAATAAATTTAAAAATCTACAACATTCATTTTATAATATTTATAATTTAGTAAATATATTTTATATATAATTTTGTTTTTTTTTTTGTTTTTTAATAAATTTTTTGAGCAAAAAAATAAATTTTTAATTTATAAATAAAAGACGAAAAATCATATTTTATGTATAATTAAAAAATAAAAATTATTTTTAATAATTATATATTTTTTTTTAATTAATTCAATGTTATATATGTATGTATAATATACTTTATTTATAATATATGTATATTCATTTTAAATCATTTGTTTTTATTTATTTCACAGTAAATGAGCTGATTTATAATCAATTTTTTTTTTAATTTAATTAATTTATATATAATTAAAATTACACCACATGTCTAGCGGGACATTAAAAATATCCGCGGTTGGTGTTTAATTAGTTTTAATTTTTTTTTTGTTTTAATTATAATTAATAATTAATAATAATAATAATTAATTTAATTATAACAATATATTGATTAAAATTTGTAATTTTAAATATTTTTTTTTTTTTTTTGGTTTGTCTCACTTTTATTTTTCGCTAACAATAATTTTAAATTTTTTTTTTTTAATAGGATAAGTTTTTAAAATTTATTTCATTTTATAATAAAATAGCGTAACTAAAAAATAATTTTGTGATGCCCCCCGTGTTTTAATACTTGGTTGTTGTTACTTATTTATTAATAAATAAATAATTTTTGATAGTCCATTAAAAATCGTTGCAATTCTTGATAGTAATTTTTTTTTTTAATTAATTTTTTTTATTTAATCCATTTATGATCGCGAGCACCACAAAACATATACATATTTCTTTTTTTTTAACATAAAACATTTGAAAATTAATTAAATAACAGAAGTAAATAATAAACAATTTTATAATAATAATATACATTAATTATAAGGCGATTTTTTTAAAAATATTTTTATAATTTTTTTTAGAAAAAAATTTTAATTAATTTTTTGTTAAATTTTAGGCCAAAAAGGTGTTATAACAAATAATAATATTGAAAAAATAACAAACAAAATAGAATTTAAAATATAGAATTTTTTTTTAACATTTTGTTTTAATAAAAAATAAAGTTAAGATTTTTTTTTTTACTTTTAAAAATAATTTTAGTTATTTATATAATTTATATTTTAAATTTGGCAGTTTGATTTTTTACTTCATTTAGTTTTTAAAAAATAAATAAATTTTTAAAAATTGTTTTTTTTTTTTCTAATAAAGCGACTAGTTTTTTATTTTCATCAACATCCTCTTCGTCTTCGACACACATTTTTTTGTTAAATAATTATTTGTTTAAGAAATAAAATGTATAAAAAAAAATTAAGTAAATAATTTATTTAACAAAAAATAAAAACGATAAAATTTATTTAAGTATTTTTGTTTTTTTAAAAGTACATAATATGTTAACTTTTTTATTCATTTTAATTTATTTATAGTTATAGATTTAAGAAAAAAACAAAAACTAAAAATTAATTTACTTATTTAATGAATTATTAAATAGATATATTTAAGAACACAAAAACAAGAAAGAAAATTATATATTTATTTTATATTATTATATTATAAAAAAATTAAAAATAGTTTTTCATTTGGTTGTTTATTTTTCTTGTCTCTACATTATATATGTATGTGTATGTATTCTATGTTGTATGTTGTGTGTATGTACGAGTATGTATATAGCAAATAGAAAAAGGTTCTGTTTGTTTTGTTTGGGATTTGGTTTAGTTTTGCATTCGAATTTTCTTTAAGAATAAATTGTTATAACTTCACGACCGCCGCCTCTAACCATTAGGACTCGTTCTAGACCTTCAGTTAGGACTTCTAAAAATTCCATATCTGAAACGAGAATTAAATAAATAAATCGTTAGTTGCTTAGTTTTTATTTTTGATGATCAGTTTACACTGCATAGTAGTAATAAATTGTCCCATAATTAATATTGGATTCGTGAAATTTAGGTGAACATACAGGAATTTTCAATAAAAAGTTGATTTTCCCAAGTCGGTAACTGTAATTTGTGAAAGTGAAACGAAACTAGACCATTCCTTAACCGCGATTATGATGAAATTTGTTTCTAACTGGAATCGAATTAGTCCATTCCTTGATGGGCTATGATCACACTCAATACGTTCGATGAAAATGGAATTTAAATTAAATGTTAGGTAATATTCTGGGATAAGTTCATTGTTGGTACTCATTTTGGGTTTTCTCAATGCTAAGCAAGCTTTGGTATATCAACAAACAATTGTGTTGCGAATTCTGTTTTTGTATAAGTTGTATTGCACTAATAAAGCCGTGTACTGGAGTCATATATTGGGAAACGCTTATCCAAGCTATCCGTTTACAGCGCACACATTTCAGAGTAAGATTCGTCGTAATTTCGTTTTCATTAAATTGGAATCGTATTGGTATGATCGAGTTGTAATTTTCGCGGTTCAATCAAAATTGTTGCGATCAATAAAATACTATAGGTTGATGGGTGCTCGATAAACTGTATTTGTAGCGGTCGCAACAATATGTAAACTATTTCGCGACTGCACGACAAATAATGCGCGTGCGCTAAATACTAAAAATTATAATATACAATATTATCCACAATTGTGGAGATTATCGTCGACTAAACGCCGTTACCACACCGGATCGTTATCCGATCCCACATATTCAAAAATTTTCAATGCACCTAAATGGAATCGGTGTTTTCAGAAATTGATTTGGTTAGAGCTTATCCCAATTGCGCCCGAAACGTACATAAAATGGCAATAATAACCCCTTTGGGTTATTCGAATTCACACGAATGCCCTTTGGTCTACGAAACTTTCCGCAAACTTTTAAACGTTTCATGAATGAAGTTGTTGTCAAAGGATTAGATTTTATATTCGTCTACATCGACGATATACTGGTGGCTATAAGCAAAACTGAGGAAGACCACAAGTGTCATCTCAAACAACTGTTTGAACGCCTCGTCAAATTTGGAGTGAATATCCTACTTTCAAAATGCGTTTTCGGTGTTCCTGCTCTCGAATTCCTCAGTCAATAAATTCAGCGATTCGTCGGAATGGTCAATTACTACAATCGATTCATTGCAGAGCAAGCTGAATCACTGTCCTCAATTTATGCTCATTTGGCAACATTAAACAAAATGTCCAAGAACAAAAAATGTTTTTCTTGGCCCGACGAGTGCAACGAGTCATCCGCCCAAATTAAAAGATCACTTGCCAACTCCACTGATGCTTCTGGTAGTGCAGCAAGAGTAGTCCTACAGCACTGGAATAAAGATTGTTGGCAACCTTTGGGATTTTTCTCACGAAAGCTCTCAACAACAGAGATAAAATACTCAACTTTTGACAGGGACCTACTCGCTATTTATTTGGCCATCAAACACTTCCGCTATTTCCTGGAAGGTAGACCATTAACTGTGTACACGGACCATAAGGCTTTAATCAAAGCAACACATTGTCACGGACTAGCGATCACGTTTCAACAATAGACTCAGTCCAATCAGGTGCTTGCATATGCAGATGACATATGCGTGATTGGACTGAATAGCAACGGAGTGAAAGAAATACTTGATCCGCTTGTAGAGTTTTCAGCTTCAGTTGGACTTCAGATCAATGAGTCCAAAACGAAATACCTGATCTCTGGTTTTAGGGACAGTGGTACACCAGATTTTAGTAGTGGCCACCACACGTTTGAGGGAGTGAGGAGGTTCAAATATTTGGGTTCTCTTATCACTCACGATAATAGTGTGGGTGAGGATATTAAAGTGCGGCTGGCAGCTGGCAGTCGTTCTTTGTATCCTCTAAGGCCACTGCTAAAATCTAAACACTTATCAAGTACCGTGAAGCTGAAGCTTTACAAAGCGTTGATCAGGCCCGTTGTTATGTTTGGATGTGAAAGTTGGGCGCTGACGGATGAATACGAGAGATGGCTCCTAACATTTGAGAGAAGAGTCATGCGTGTGATCTACGGCCCAAAACGCGAAATAGATGGTACCTACCGAGCTCTGTACAATATCGAGATCAGAGATCTGATGAAGATCCCCGATATTGTACATGAAATAAGATCTCAGCGAGTACGCTGGCTCGGTCACGTTCTGCGTGCTGATCCGGAACGAATTGTGCAGCGATCTCTGAAAGGAGAGCCACCATATGGTAGGCGCAGAGGTCGTTGCCGGCGACGATGGCTCCACGATGTAGAGAACGACTTGGCCTCTTCAGAGTGTCTTAGACAGTATGAAGACCATGCTCAGGATCGAAACCGTTGGAGCCAGGTTGTTGACTCAGTAAGGGGCCAGTAATGGCCTTTAATACTGTTTATTATTATTATTATTCAACAATAGACTCCGTCAATCTAGCTCTTAAACATCTAGCTCATACACAACAGTCTGACGATGAATTACTCCAACATCAACAGGTGTAAATTGACCCCGGCATCTTATATAGACATGTAGTGTTCGATGTTCTGCATGGTCTATCTCATCCAAGTACTTTAATTTCCAGTAGGTATTTTTGGTCGAAAATGAACGTGAACATCACGCATTAACATACAAATCAACATACAAAGTCCGAACTCAATATACTCAAAGCCTTTGAGTATATACACATGGATATAATGGGACGATTGCCACCATCCGAATGTTTTATGTATGTGTTCACCATTGTAGATTGCTATCCTCAAGTATGTGTTCACCATTGTAGATTGCTGTCAAGCTAGCACCGCTGCCACTATTGCTAAGTCGTTTGTCGAGCAATACGTTTCAAGATTTGGGATACCTCTTGAAATCACGACAGACCAAGGCAGTCCATTTGAGTCTAAACTCTTCTCTGAACTCACGCGTTTACTAGGCGCTCATAGAATTCGTACCACTGCCTATTATCCGTAGGCAAATGGTATCATCGAAAGATTACACTGAGGTTCCTAACGTCTTGCTGGGAATACAAGCAAGAATAAAGGAAAAATTTATGTAATAATTAAAATGCTCCCCAACTGAACTAGTTTATGATGAAGCCCTCAGATTACCAGGAGAATTTTTCGAGACAAGTTCCAAGGATAGTTCCGATCCACAATAATAACATGTCCATTAACCTGACGGCAAATAATTTACCTAGGACAGGCAACAGCATGATAGGTCTATAGGATTTGGAATCGGTGATAACTAATTTACCATTTTTCCAAGCTTTCGGAAATACTCCTTTGCTAAGACAAGTATTCATAAAGCTGATGGTGCAGGGCTCTATAATAGGCCAAGCACGATGTATCACCTCGAACTCGATATTGTCTATAGCCCTGGCACTTTACCAGCTTTCATAGACATGATGGAAAATGGGCCTCTTCGTCACTGAAGTGGTTCACGTTTAGTGTAGTAGATGCAGAGTTACGATCGGCGCGGATTTCAGTTTGCATCTTAGAGTTATTTTCCTCAGAGTCGTCGAGTAGCAAGGTATTGAGCAAATATTTTGTAGTGTCCTCCCAACAAATAGTTGTTTGCCCACCACTGCTCACCAGCGCAACTTAAGAACCAATTTTCTTGATTTGGTTACGTTCGGAGACCACTAAGACAATTTCGATTTTCGAGCATGATTACGTGGTATAGTAGCGCTACAAACTTTAATAATTGAACTAGTTATTATTTGTTCAACTTGATCGATATCGCAATCGATCCATTTCTTCAGGTCTTTAGCCAGGCTTTGCCAGATGCTACATAGTTGGCTGTAGAAGCATTCCTAATTGGCATGGCTTAAGGCATACCGAAGAACTTTCTTTACTGCTTGGGAATCATCATGTATGTTCTCCGAACCCAAGATCGAGACAATAGCTCTGTGGTCACTTGATGTTCAAATCACATGCACGGACCAACTTAAAATTTTTCTTAACAGACCGTCCGTCATGAGCGTGAGATGGCTATTCGACTCCCCGTTGTCAGAATATCTACTAGGCTGCCCATCTTCTTTGATGACGAATGGGTTACTTTTTTATATATTGTCTGATCTCATGCCCAACTGCTTTAGCATTTTGCATATTTAGTTGGGCGTTCTTCAATCGACAATTATTTTTAGTTTTACCTGTCACAGACAGTTCTCTTCATCATTAGATTCAAAGCCGTTTTGTATGAGGTACAAACTTTACTGCGTGACGATTGGTCAAAAGCACTGTTTGCCTTGCGGTAAGAAGCGCAGTTATCTTCCGTCATTTTTGTGCATGATTTTTAGTCATGCTCATTGTCGCCGCAGTGACCACAAATGTGGTGTTGTTCCTTACAGAACTTGGCAATGTCTCCAAATGTCTGGCATTTGTAGCATTTTGTCGACCTGACGAAGTTTTAGACTCTACATGAGGACCAGCCTAGATATACACGACGGTATACTTCTGGCAATTGTAATCCATGAACTGAATTGGCCTCATTTGGCCCAGTCATGAAATTTCGTTTCAAGTTCATGATCTTAATAGATTCAGAGCTTTGTTTTATTAAAGTTTCTTTAATCCTGGTAGACGCTTTTCTGGTAGCGTTGCCCAACGTTCGAAAGCTCCTTACTGGCTAGGAGGAAATCCAGATCTTCCTTTTTTCCTGTTTCGATTAGAACGCCATCCTTAATGTTTGTGACTTTCCTAACCGAAACGTTAGCCACTGCCGGGATTATAATTGCCCGCAGTTTATTTTTAAGCTCCTCACTATTTGCGTACGAGACCTTTTTCTCAGTTTTAAGTGTTCCCACTATCTCTGATTTTTCAAGAAGTTTTCCTTTAATACCGACTATCTCAAGGCTCAACAAATGGCCTGCGTCTACAATGGCACTTAGGCAATCTTGAAGTTTGGCATTTTCTCCATTGCTAATCTTCGAGATCTGTCTGATCTATAGTTCTAATGCCTTCACAGCCTCCTTTAGTATACCGACTGAGTCAGCGCCTACCTAGACTGTGTGGTAGATTGCTGAGATCCAACCTCCACAGCCTCGTTGTCATCAGCTCGAACTCGCTTGTTGCGATTCAAAGCTGATGAAATAGATGATCTCTCGACCCCCATTTTTCCCACCACCCTTTATCTACACTAAGTTCATCTATGTTTTGCCGTACAGTGGATTTTTATTGCAACCTTAAGATGTGACCACTAATTCAGTGCCTCCCCTCGGCCTCGTTGAGTTAACAGCTCAGGAAACAGAGATTTTTCGAATAAGGTGATAAGACTTATATTAAAACTTTTTTTAATTATTTATTTCGATTATGGAGTTTATTTAATTTTAATGAACGGTTTATAAGTAAATAGACGAATCTAGATAATTATCCCACTTATCCCACAGACCGGAATATATTACAATCGCAAGTGTTCGGATGCCGTGTGAAAATATTATATAGCTACGAACTTGTGCATTGATGTTACGTTGTTATGATTTATTGCGCCGTAACTTAAATGAGCCTCCAAAAAAGATGGAGTCCGCCGAGTTTTTGATGATTGGGCTTAAAGTTTCGACGATGAAAATTATCTAAATTTATTATGTTATGAAGTGTTTTCTAATTATTTTATCGAAATCTCTATTATTTGAATTCCTAATTTGCTCTGGGATGTCTAGCCGCATTCTTATCAATTTTTTTTTATCTAAATATTCTGGTTTCTGTTATGATCCTCGTAAATGTTCAGCGAAACTATCGAATATTGCAATTTTGCAATTTATTTTCTGATTTCCACAGAAAATTTAATTTTTTCAATTTTATTAAAATAGAATTCTATAGAATTTTGGGTTGGTGTTAAAGAATCAAAATTTGATCAGAATCCAATAAAAATCGGGAACAAGTTTGTTAAATTGTCAATATTGCAAAATGTTCTAGATAGATAAATGTACTTACAATTGCTTTCTCGTTCAATTCGTGTATTCTTTGGTGGACCTGGAAGATTTAGAATGACCAGTTGGGCATCATGTGATCTATTAACAATAACTTCATTTAGTTTCACAGCCGTGTGCATCCGCCTGACATTTCCTTCCTCTCTATAAATGGGGTAAACATAGGAACAAACAACAAACATTCAATTAGCTATAATTATCACTATATAGTTTTTGTAAATGAACTTACGGTTTAATATTTGATTTTGGTTTATCTTGTTCTGCCGCCCCATCACTATCGCCCGATTTCTGATGTCCTTCAGCTTCGGCCGCCTTCTCTTGGCTACGTGTGGTTGCATTACTTACCGGTGATGTTGTTGAATTCATCACATTATTCGCCACATTTGTATCGTTCGCTTTATTTGTTGCACCACTATCACCAACTGAATCAGACGACGTATTACCATCCTCCTTATTATCACCCTCGACAACATCACGATTATCTTTCTCCTTTTCGTTGCCAATCTAATTATATTTTTTTTTGTATGATATATAAAGGAGGTATGTCGTCGGTATTTGAAATTGAGGCGGGCAGCATGCAAAAAAATATTATATATAGGTTTTGTTATGTTAGATAAAAGCGGTTCTAAAAAATAACTACTCGCCGACGATGTTTGATTAACACACTAGATTAGCTACTGAAATATACTTACATCCTTTGATTCGTATTCCTCATCGAATATTTCTTTCTTTTCGTTATTGTGTTCAGCGAACCGTACTTTGGTTACAGATTTTGGCCCTTCGTGTGGATGATGATGATCAACAATGGCTTGTACCTTTAGTGTGGTAGGGTTTGTGATATTATACAAATTTTTAATTTATTTTATTATTTAAATTAATGATTGTTATTTAGTAAATGAAAATATTTTATAAATAAAATAAAAACTATAAATATTAATTTATTATTTATAAATAAATTAATATTTAAAACCAAGCGTAAAAAAAAACTATAAAAATAAAACATTTATATAAAATAGTTTTATTTATATAATCATAAATAGTAAAACACTAAAAAAAAAATGTCTCATGCGAGCGCCATAATAGAAGGAAAAACAAGAAAAACTAAAATGTAAACTATATATGAAAATGTATGAGCTTTTATGATGATGTTGTCATATATGTATATGAACGTATGTATGTGATGATATGGCGTCAGCGAACTTCTCTCAATTTTTTTTATGTTGACCCAATTTTTATACTTTGGGGAACGATGTACATATATAAAAAAAATCGTTATATAAATGTAGGTCAAGTAGTTTTGTTTTTCTGTGTTTTCTGAGTTTTTGTTTTATGTACGTTTTTCCAAAAAAAAAAAAAAAAAAAGGAAATATGTTTTCCCATTTTAAGTGGCCACTTAAAATTAATTTTATGGGAGTGAATGCTAAAGAATGTACATATATATATATATATATATATATATATATATATATATATATATATATATATATATATATATATATATATATATATATATATATATATATATATATATATATATATATATATATATATATATATATACAAGTAAAGATTTTATTGTTGCAATGTGTATATGAACCTTTGGCATTTAATTATTAAGAAAAACTAATTTACTTTGTTGCTATTTTATGCTGCTACTTATTGCTTCCATAAACTGGAAAATTATGTAGAAAATTTATATATTCTATGTCGTCACGTATTCATTTCATAAATGGATATTTATTATTATCTTTGGGTATAAATATTTTATCGATATACAGTTTTATAGAAGCAAAATATTATTAATCATGCGAGTATATCGTACAATATATGCAATCTTCAAATTGTATGAAGTGTCTTTTTTGAAGAGTCAGGGCTCCGGATTGAGTATCCGTTTTCATTTCACCTGAATAATATGTCAGACCTTGAAACCACGAAAGGCCAGAAAATTAATATTGTCTCGAAAAATGATCTTCGTATATGTTTAATTTTAAAAATTTGGCGGCATAAATATATGATGAAAATGAGTATGTGATGCATGTAGTGAAAAATTTCATCCAACGGTTACAAATTTAAAAAAAAAACAACTCTAGGTTAATCTTAATTAAAGGAAATTAGGGAAAACATGTATTTGTTTTTGAAATAATAAGATGGCCTAATGAATGTATGGCTTCGGCAACACGAACCGGAGATAATTATATAGCTATTTAAAAAAAAAACGCCAACTAGCGACATCTCTGGTTCGTAATACCAAGCATAAATTATTTTTGGTGTTCGAAGCCAAACACGATAATCAGGACCAATAAATTATGTACATAAAAAACAAAATACATTAATTTTCACTCTAAATTTGTACATAGTATGAAAAATCAAATAAAATAATGAGCATTTATTGGTCAATTAATTATAGGCTTTTTCAAATCTAGCATTTGAAAATATAATGAAAATGTAGTATACATGTGGTGGCGGGTGAACAAACTAAACGAAACAAAAAAAAAAAAAAATATATTTATGGAATGCAACTTTTGGATTAAATAATTATTGTGGAAAAAACTAAAATGAGAATACTCTGAGCATTTTATTAAGGCGAAAACTTTGCTGTCTGGAATGCGGAAAGAGATGAGGAAAAATTAAAGAAAATTAATTATAAAATCATTCAAAAAAAATTAAAATAAAAACATATAAATAATGTACAGGATTAATATGTATATATAGATACGTGTGTGATTGTGTACACTGGATTTGCATACAAAGTATATGTGTGGTGTATGAGGAGAAAAATGTATGTAAAATATTCAAACACATGTGCGGTGTTCGGAAAAACTAAAGAAAAATCAAAACAAACCAACTCTAAAAAGATAAAATAAATAAAAAAAATACAAAAAAAAATTAATAATAAAACGAAAATGTATTTTGCTGGTGGTGAAAATGGGGGGGAGGGCGGTTAGATATAGGGGGTTTGTTATATTATATTTAGATCATGTTGTGTGGTGTTTTTTTTTTGTGTGGAAATATATGGGGGTGATTCTCATTTTACTTTTTTTTTTAAATTATTTTAAAAATTCGGTGTTGTTGTTTCTTTTTTTTTTGTATATATTTTTACCAAAGGCATTTTATCCTCTCCGGTGCATTCGTTGAAGTCCACCAATGTTTGCACCTTTGTACGATTAGAAAAGTAATATAATTTGGTTTTTAGTAACACATAAACAATAACAAACAAAAAACATCGAACATAGAAATATTTTTTTTTGTATTAAATTTATTATTTGTATATATTAGATATAGAAAAATTAGAAATGTAATAATTTCTACTTTCAAATTGTAATGTTTCAGCGCAAAAATATCGAATACACCAGTTATCGTTGAACAATATCGTGTAATCTTTATACAATTTTACAAATAATTCACTAAAAATACTATTCGCCACTTAAAATTTGAGCCATAGTATGAATTTAGTTTTGAATTTGGTTTAATATTTGATTGTGAACTTAACTTGTAATTTTGAATTGTATTCGATTTCTGTGAATAATAATGTACAATTGAATCACTTTTAGGCAGCATGGCATAAGTTTACATCAATCCAGATGGTGCGAAATCGCGATCGCCATTAAAAGTTATAAAAGATCGTAAAAGTGAACAACAAAGTCTAACATCTGCTCAGTTCAAGTGCTTAATCTTCATACCGCGAGCCTGAAATATTAACGAGACATCGACAATAAATACATCGAACATTGACGGCGATGTACACGACTAATTAATCTTAAAGCCGACACAAGCATCACTCACAGGCCTCAACTTTAAAGTCAGTAAACTACCAGATGATTATTCACGACTAGGCCCCAACTTTAAAGTTAACCAATCTGGGTGTCTCATAACATAGATTTTCAACATGGAACCAAACGCCTGGAAAAACCCAAAATTGTATTTAAAACCGCCTTGGGAATTCCGTTTCCAAATAATTTTTATAACAAACTCGGAAATATTCTAAAAAAAATGAAGCCGACTACAAAAACTATTACACCAGTTATCGAAATCAAGAAAACAGATCAAGCATATCACGGAATATTTAACTATAATCGCCTTCCGCTCGGTGGTTCTGGATCGAAATGCATTTTGAGACTTTTGTAAAATCGTTAGTTTCAAGCAACCCAACTTTCGAAGGAGGTAACAATTTCAAATTAAAATCTGGTTATTATTAAACTTCAATCAAAATATTTATGATCTTAGTTCGATATACATATCTTTGACCTTGACATTTTTTTTTTTTTTAATGCTGCCAATGGCTTTATTCTTGAATCTTTCTACTAAAGAAACTTACAAGAAGTATTCAAATCTTAAGCTAAAATTATTACATATTTTAAGTCTTAACCAATGTTAATACTTGTTATTAGTGTTCACTATTTAATTCTTTTAGATTACAGACCAACCTAAACATTTAATAAATTACCAAGTTCAACAGTCCAAGCATTGGTAATACTACCAAGTATTTTCGCTTGGGTTCGTTGCAGGAGTTCTCTGTTTGACGCGCTGGTGGATCCCCATAACTGAATACCATATGTCTATATGGGTTTGATTATCACTTTGTTCAATAAAACTTTATTGATTAATGACAGCTGAGATTTTCTTCCCATCAACCAATACATTTTGGAAATTTTTATTTTTATTTGTTTGCGCTTTGCTTCGATATGATTTTTCCACGTTAGCCTTCTATCCAGGTGCATGCCTAAACATTTGACCTTGGTTTGTTGAGGAGTATTTATATCGTTTAAATCCACTGGTGGACAAGTGCGTTTGTTTAGGGTGAATGTGACTTGAGTTGATTTGTTTTCGTTCTCTCTTATGCGCCATGTCATCAGCCAGTTCTCGATTTTGTTTAAATGATTCTGTAATTCCTTTGAGGTAATTTCGGGATTACACCAAGACGGCCGTGTCATCGGCAAAGTTTGATATGACTACCTTGTTGGTTACAGGTAAGTCAACTGTGTACAGCAGGTATAATATTGAACCTAGAACGCTGCCTTGGGGAACACCTGCGTTGATATATCATTTAAACAAGTTGCATTATTTTGTTTAACCATGTACCTTTGAATGAGATAGTTTCCCAGAACTGAAAGAAATTTCTTCGGAAAGGACTTCAATTTTGTATATTAGTCCATCATGCCAAACTTTATCAAAGGCTTGTGCAATGTCCAAGAAGGCAGCAGAACAATATTTATTTTCCTCAAAGGTGTTTTTGATTGCATTTACAATTCTGTGCACTTGTTCTGTGGTACCATGTAGGTTTCGGAACCCAAATTGATGGTCTGGAATAATATGCCGTTCTTCTAATGCTGGTTTCAATTTCGTTAGTAGCATTTTTTCAAATAACTTTGAGATTGTAGGCAGCATGCTTATTGGACGATATGATGAAATCTGTGTTTCATTTTTTCCAGCTTTATGTATCATTGTGATCAAAGATATCTTCCATTTTTGAGGAATATAACCAGTCCGCATGACTACGTTGAATATGAATGTTATTATTTTTATGCATTTGTCTGGCAATTCCATTATCATGTTTCCGGTAATAAGATGCCGTGCTGCGTTTTTTGGACTTAACTTTCTTTCAATTATATTTTATGGGTTTGAAGGACAAACCATCACCCATTTGGTCGGGTATAGCACGAAGTTATTAGTTTCTTCGTGTCGTGCGAATACTGTTGTTAGATGAGCAGAAAAAGCATTGGCTTTTTCTTCATTGCTTCTCGCCCAATTTCCAGTTGGTAGTCTAATCGGGTGATTCGAGTTTGTTGGCCTTTTTAACTTTTTTGTTGCCTTCCACAAAGAATAATCTGTCCTCTCAGTTGCCGAGAGTTTATTTAAATAAGTCTGGATGCTCTGGTTTTCTTTTCCCCGCAATGCAAATCTTTGAGTCTTATAATAGCTCGATTTAATTTCCATTTCAACAACGGTGATTTTGTTTCTTACCACTGGCAGCGAATTTTCCGCTTTTCCTGGATTAGTTTCTGTATATTATGTGACAGTTTATTAACTTTTTCAGTACTATTTAAGACAGGTGTACTAGCTTTTTCAGCTGATAATGCCAGGACATGTTTTAGATTTTCTGCTGCCGTATCAATATCTGCTGATGTGATAAGAGGGATATTCTGTAAACAATTTAGTTCGGCTAGCCTTTCATATTGATCTCAATTAGTTTGCTTGTTTGTAAGCCGTTTTAGCGTTTCTATTCTTAGGACGCCGGAACCGAGCAAATAGCGCAGTGGTTAAAACTGCGACGTTTAGATCGGGAGGTACCGGGTTCGAATCCCAACAGAGGCGGGATGCAAAAGGGATTTTTCATCTCCCGATTACGATTGGTGATTAAATTGAAAACATCTATGACCCTCTGTTGGAATGTAGAACTCATGGGCCAACCCATCTTTCATGTCACTGTACAGGGTGACATGGAGCTATGTAATGCGCAGATGGTATACTGTACTTGTGTGAATGGGATGAATGGATTGAATGAATGTTGAGAGATGTAAGGTAAGGCTATGGACCAAAAAGAGTGTCTATGCCAAGTCCTTTTTTTAAAAAAAAAAAAAAAAAAAAAGGACGCCGGTGCTCACTCTTACAATTACAGGTGAGTGATCATAAGACAAATCATAGCAATCGGAGGCCTTTGCATATGTGCGTGGAAGGCCTTTAGTTACACAAAAGTCAATTAAATCAGGAACATTCTTTTTATCTGTGGGCCAGTACGTTGGTTGACGGGAAGATGAGTAATCCAGGAACTGTTCTTCTATAGCTTCATAAAGTTGTTTGCCTTTCGGCAATGTTAATATGGAACCCCAGTGAGTGTGTTTGGCTTTGAAATCACTCCCCGCCGCAGAAAATTTATTACCTAACTGGCTGAAATAATCCATGAACTGCAATATTTTTATAGCATGTTTGGAGGACAGTACACTGCTGATATGACACAGTTTCCAGACCTCTCCTGCAGACAGATGCTCGTTGATTGGATATGGTCCTTCTCATATTTCATAAATTCATAGTGTTTTAATCTTGTTTTTATCAGTACAGCTCTGCCTCCATGTGCATTCTCATCTTCGTGTCATAAACATAGTACCCATTAATTTTTAAATAACTGTTTTTGGTGTGGTGTGTTTGAGATATTAACATTATGTCAATATTGTGCTCATTGAGGAATGATTGAACCTATGCTTTATGTTGTGCTAGACTGTTTGCATTATATGGCTATTTTAAGGACAGTCATTTTTGATTTATATCGACTATCTGCATCAACGTGTTCATATTCTGCATCATTAGATTCATGGTTCTCTCTATCATCGCCATGAAGCCATCATATTGGTTAACTTGCTTAAAGCTGCTGTGATGTTCCCTTCTTCGCTTGCTTGCACTTTAGGATCAAAATGGTTTTTGTTTATAAAAAATTAATATGTAACTGCTGATTCAACTTTTCACACAAGTAATAAGTAAATTATTTTTAATGTTTACTCGGCGGTAGCAAAATTGATAATGGCTTTGACATTAGATTTAAAATTAAAGGGACGTGCACTTTACATTACTTTTCATCTATAGAACTTATCGTCGTCAGAATACATCCTGAATACGTCCTGTTCGTCTAGAACTTATTGTTGTCGGAAACTTTTATATAAAAATTGATAAAGGATTTAATAAACAGCGAAACTATAGGCTTACTACTTAACATTTGTCGGTTTTAATTTATTCGAATTTAAATTAGCAGTCGCCTTATTGAAGTTGATTTGAAACTCTGCTATACACAAGCTATCGAGTTCAAATTTGACTTGGAATTCGACTTCTATATTTATATCAAATTTAGCTTGTGGTTCGATTATTTCTTTAAGAGGTGTATTTTAAAAAATTGCAATCAAACAGACCTTTCCGGTATAAAATCTAACTGCACTGTAACTTCCCAATGCATTTCATTGTCACCATCCATTTATAAGTCACAGTACGAATCGCAATCTGGTTATAATTTGATCAGTTACTTGAGAGTTAATAAACCTCTACAACCCAAAAAAAAATCCTGTCCTCGACACCTTTAAAATTATAATATTCATGAAAGTGTTTATTTAGCTCATTGTGGATTGGGAACGAACCTTAATACATCATTGCAGCTCTATAAAATATATATTTATTGGAATTCAAGTGCATCATGAAATAGAATCTATAGATGTTTATAAGATCCCACGATAAGTGCTGAATATGCATTCGATATTTTTGCATGCGTATACTGTAATAGTTTTTCGATATTTTTGTATCGTTTCCAACCAATTTTGAAAAATTTTCAAATTTGTTAAAAGTTCGTTATTCTCTCTTTCTTTATCGTTTTTCGTCGAAACTTGGAACTTTCAAATACTTAATGTTTGAAAGTCAATAACCATATTATCGAAGTAATAATAGTTATCAAAAAAATGGATAACAAATAATTTTTCCAACCGTTGTTTAATTGGAAATATTAATTTAATTTATTTTTTGTTGTTGTTGATATTTTCATAGATATAATTGGAAATTATTTAGTTTCGATTATTTATTTAAGAACGATTAACTTACCACTCCAAGACTTTCTTTTTTATTGAGTCGAAGTTCTCGTAACATTTGATTACGTTGTTCCATCATAAGGGTACGTTCGTATGTATATGCGGATATATCACTGTCCATCTGAATTGTAATTTAAATAGAAAAAAAAATTTATAGTTAGATCTAAACGTTGTTGCGTATATTAACTAACCATTTCAACAACTTCAACTTCAGCTTCGATACGTAAATGGTATAAGAATGTCTTTAAATCCTTTTTCATTTGAATTGAATTGTCTTCCATTTGTGCCACGGTGAAAATTCTTATCTTACAATTTTTCCACGTGCGATGCTGTTTCAATAAGAATGGCAACAACATGAGTAGACCACCGTCGTGAACAATCCACCATACGTCAATATTTCCTTGTATCTAGAAAATTTTATGTACATATGGTATTTATGTTTAATGATAACATGGATTTATGTATATGTAAGTGACTTAAGTATACCTTTTCTGTTGATTCTGGGAAGAAATTAATCCCTTTCGGTACTAACAGTGCCATACGTGCTGATGTAATAGAGCGGACGGTCTGTAGGAAAACTTGCCATGTCCGGTCGTCCTCACTTTGTCGCCATCCATATGGCCATCCAATAATAACAGTATTTGGCTTCATACCACCCAATCCGATTGTTTGGACACTATAGAAAAACGTTTAAAATAGGTGTGGACACAGATATTTCACTATATTCGAACTACTTACACATGCGATAATCCATCGGCAATACTTTTGGCAACGAGAACATCACAGAATCCTTTAACACGCTCCTCTTCCATAACTTTGCGCAATGTTTGTTTGGCCATTGTTTGATCTCCAGTGCCCTTTGAAAAATCACCAGAAATAACTGACACACAAACAGTCAAACCTTTACCAGCTTTCAATTGTGCGGCGAACGATAATAATTTACGGTATTTGGGAACATAATCTTCAGTCAATTTGGTGAGTATTAAAATTTGTGGCCTCCAATTCTTGGTATGTGGGGGGCCTTCTTCTAAACGAAGTAACGAGTATCGTGCCGCAGTAAGTGCCATACCTCGAATACCATCTCCCCATTCCTTTTCGGCGCCACGGAACTCAATGTATTTATAAATAACAACAGCCATTCCCATGGCAATTAAAGCGAAGTACCATGAAGTCATAAACATGATCGAAATGCACAGCGATAGACCGATGAATGATAGTGACCAATGATAGTATTTGAAACGTGGCCGCCAATTTGGTGTACGTAACAAAGTTTGAACAGCGCAAGCCAAATTAACGAATCCGTAACACATCAAGAAGAACATGGCCAATAGTGGTGCCAAATAATCAACGTTTCCAAGTAGTACACCACATTGGCAAATACAAATTGTTAAAATTAGGGCTCGGGTTGGTTCACCACGGCTTGACGAGACTTCAAATGGTTTCAAGAATGGAATGATACCATCACGTGCGATAGCTTGAAGTAGACGCGGAGCACCAGTTAAACTTTGAAGACCAGCTCCAAGTGTAGATAAAAATGAACCGATTAAAATTACCCATTGATTTGGCCATGCAATATTTGCTACCACCAATCTTCCACCGATCGACTGTCCGAATTTATCTCGCAGCAATAAATTATCAACAGTTCCCGCAAAGAATAATACAGACGATAAATATACAGTACTCGTGGTTAAAATAGCACCAATCGTCCCAATTGGAATACTTTTTTGCGCATCAGCCAAATCACCAGAACGATTTGAACCAGCCATAATACCCGTTACCGATGGGAAGAATATACCAATTAAAATCGTAAACGTTGTTGTAATATCCGCTACAACTTGATTAAATGTCACTTGGCCAGGTACACCAATATCGGTTGGATCGTGACCGTATGCAATGAATTGATCCTTTTCTAAGAACGAGTGGAATAAATTGTCGAAGAATACGCCACTCGATAATCCTTTGATTCCTTGCACAATGGTCACGTTGTTCTTTAAATAGTATTCATCACAGCCCTTTGGTCCGCAGAAAAGGTTATGTAACACACCATCAACTTCTTTGGAACAGTTATCCATTTTTACATCTTTTAATAATCGATTTCCTAATACGCATAATCTGAGGGCGAAATACAAATTATTTTTAGCACACATCTTATATAATGATAATCGCAGAGTTTTGCACATACTGTAATTTATCGTTTCCATGGAAATTATTTGCCACTCCAACGTACACCGCAATAATCGAGAAAATGACACAAGCAAGTGCAACTGTTGCGAATTTATTAACAAATTTGACACCAATGAATACAATCAACCCCATGACGAGCAGTAGACCAGTACCATATACCCGGAAATTATTGTACATCGCCGATTCGTCTTTGGTGAAATCTCCGAAAATCGACAGCCATGGCGCCATATACGTGAGCACAATTTCAACTGCACCCACTATGTACATAGCGGCTGCCAGCGTTGTCCCCGTATAGAACAGCATTCCGACTGCCCCGCCAAATTCTGGACCAAGCGAGCGAGAGATCATAAAGTAACTCCCGCCCGCCGGCACCACACCGTTTGTAGCAATGGCGGACATGGAAATTGCAGTTAACATAGTCTATATATACATAAAACGATATACATACATTATTTAGAATATTAGAAACTGTATATTATGAAACTAGTATATATGATACTTACCACACAACAACAACATAATACAATCATAAAACCGAAAATCGCTCCCGCCGTACCAACGACCCATGTCAAACGAATGAACAATATAACACCGAAAATATTTTGTATACATGGGAGAAAAACACCGATTAGGGTGCCCATACGGGCGGATGGTTTTGGTGGTTTGGCATCTGGATCAGTTTGTGCTTCGTGCTCGGCTGCGGCGGGTATTGTATTTGAGTAGTTTGCCAATGATGAAATTAGTGTGGAAACGCGTGGCCGATCTTCTTCTTCTTCCTGTAATTCGAGAAAAAAAAATGATGAATAATTTTTGGTTTTGCACTAAGGAGATCGATAGTTTTGGAATGATCGAAAATAACTAATCGCTATAAACTCGTGTTATTTATAGATCTTTCTTCTAGTTTGAACTAAAGTTTTAATTGGAAAAACAATTCGGTTTAGATATTACCATGTGATCGACACCTCTTTGGTAGTCATAAAAAAATTGACCAACATAGTCAAATTGTAAATTTTAAAAATTGGAATTTAATTTAATTTTAAAATTATTAACTTTGAAAATTCTGAAAATTTGTAAAACAAATTCATCCGTTTTGTAAAAATTCTAAAAATATTGAAAATCATTCGACAAAATTCATATCGAAAATTTTGGATTTTACCGACTTATTCTGATTTTTCAAATTTTCGATTTCTGAAATTCCACAAATTTGAAATTAAATTGAAAATGCTGTCTTTTTTTCTATTTTAGTAAAACGCAAAAGTTCTTCAAAATTCGGTAATCATTTTCTGATTGTTGTACCTTTCTCGTACCTTTCGAAACCGTAAAAAAAATTCCACATAATGCACGAAATCACGAATTGTCAAGAACTCTTCAAATTCATGTGCTCTTTGTCATCAAGAAGGATATACTGCAAATTATAAAAGACGCCATGTAAATCTGAGCAAAATTAAAAGTCAACATAGTAATAGGACAAACGTATAGTACAGTGATTACAAACCAAAGCAGCTAAGCCTCAAACAACAATTACACCATCCACAGTTGGATTATCTTATGCGGAAATCACCAAATCAACTGAGGAATTAAACCAAAACAACAAAAACACAGAAGTTAATAACGAGTCCAATAACATTGAAATCCTTAAAATGCTCAGTTAAATTCGACAGACAAATTCGACAGACACTTGGTCACTTAGCAGAAAGGGTGGCAAAACTGGAAATTAATTTCTCTCCGCCAAGTAAAAAGTCAGCATACATAAAAATGATTAACTCGTTCCTATACGCATTGTAACTTGGAACGCCAATGGATTCAACCAACGAGCCCAGGAACTGGAAATATTTCTCCATACAAACAATATAGATATTGCGCTGATTTCAGAAACACACTTCTCCAACAAAAGTTTTATTAGAATAAAAATTCCTACTGGACAACCCATCCTAGTGAAACAGCTAGAGGTGGTTCAGCTGTACTAATTAAAAATAATATCAAACATATTCAACAAGGAGATGTTCGGTTGTCAATCCAATATAATGGCGCAGATCTAAATATTTCGGCAGCATACTGTCCTCCACGGCATACACCGACGAAGTTACAATTTAATGACATCTTCAATAAACTCGGGCCAAGATTTATCATTATATCCAGCACTCAAAACCACTAAAGGGCCCACGGTGGAAGGGCCCATGGTGCAAACGTGGTTTTAATTTTTGAAACAGAATTTTGTATATCAATATCCTAAGCATTTTAAATTTCTAAAACCTAAAATTATAAAAATTAAATAATTGAAATTGAAATTTGTTTTATTTATTTGAAACTAGTTTCAACGAATAATATTTTCGGCCAAAAAAAAATTTATTTTTCAACGTAGTCGCATTTTAGCTCGGTAAACTTAGTCCAACGTTTTTCCAATTTTTCAATCCCTTCCGAATAATACGATTTCTCCAACCCTTCAAAATAGTCGTTTGTTGCATCGAAGATCCCCTCATTAGAGCCGAATCTCTTTCCGGCGAGCCATTTCTTCAAGTTCGGAAACAGGAAATAGTCGCAGGGGGCTAAATCTGGAGAATATGGCGGAGGTGGAAACAGTTCGTAACTCATGGATTTTGAGAATTTTTTTCTTCGTCAAATGCGGTCATTTTTCTTTCAAACCGTCGTTGAAACGGTCCAATAAGTTGCAGTAATATTCGCCGTTGACTATTCTCCCCTTTTGAAGTAATCGATGTGGATTATGCCGCGTGCATCCCGAAAAACTGTGGCCATGACCTTGTTGGCCGATAAAACCGTCTTAGCTTTCTTCGGCGCAGATTCGCCAGTAGAAATCCACTGTTTAGACTGTTCTCTGGTCTCCGGTGTATAGTGATGGATCCATGTTTCATCCACAGTTATGAAACGAAGCAAAAACTCCTTTTTATTTCGCTTGAACATCGCAGAACCTACATCTGAAGTTGTCACACGTGTGCGTTTTTAGTCATGTACGAACACAACGAAAATCAGTAAACCACTTGTGAATCATTTTATTCGATGGTGAAGAGTCCCCATAATTATTTATCAAGCTTTGTTTTGGTTTGCGTAATGGTTTTTCAACGCAAAAAATAATGTTTAATTAAGGTTGCGGACCAATTGTCGGGATAATCAATGACTTAGGTAAAAGTCGATTATTCGTATTTTTAGTTTGGGCTTTTGTTTATTTTCAGCTTATTTAATCCGCAGATCACTAAAAAATTAACAATCTAAACGTTAAACTTTTACTTTTGCGTACTCGATTTACCCTACTTTTTGATAGGGTAAATGAATTTACCGAAAATTAAAGTAAAAATCGACTTTTACCCGTGAATTGGTCCGCAACCTAACACACGAAATTCTATTTTTTCCATATTTGCAAAAAAACAATGGGTTGCCTGCTTTCAATGGCTATCAAAACTGTACTAAATGACAGATCTGTCTGAAAATTTTAATTTGGTTTAGTGACAGATGGTATTGACACATGACATCTGGGATTTGCAATTGTAGCGCGCTCTGTTGCAATTTTACCCGACTTCACACTATACGCCCTCGTATAACTCGAAATTCGAAATTTCGATTCAATTTTTAATGATTTGAAATTCTTTACAATTAAAATTTTGTTTAAGTTAAAATTCAATAGAAATTCAAAATTGTGGCATTTTTGGAAATATTCAATTTTGAATCAAATTTTATTCTTTCTAACGAAATATGAAAATCTATTGTAATATTAAATTTCGATTTAGTTTAACGAAATTTTAATTTTCTTTCATTTAAAAAATACATATATTTATGATAGAACTTGACATGTTGGATATAAATGATATTTTAAAGGTATGGAAAATTACAAACGGAACTAGCCTAATCCTTGACCGATTATAATGAAACTCAACAAGTTGGATGGAAAAACCCTATGTAAGTGATTTTTGATTTGAAAAAAGTGGGATTAAATATTTTTTGAATACAATTCTTGAATATGGCCAACTATTCGATAGAAACAAGATTTAAAAATGAATTTTGAGATTAATTCAACACGTACAGTTGGCCATATTTCACAATATGATACAAAAATAATTTTTTATTCCCCACAATTAGTAATATTCTAGAACTTTATGCAATAATCAGCGAGGTTTTGCAAATTTCAAAGCACTCGATGCATCTAGAGTATATAACAATCTTTTGGGTTTTCCTTAGACATTCCGTCATAGGTTTTGTAATTTAGGCAAAGTCCCGAATAAATTTTCTGTAATATCCTATGAGTCCTAAAACGATTTTATCTGTTTTTCTGTACGAGGTAAAGGGAAATTTTTGACAACATTAATTTTGTCTATGTTGGGTTTAACGCCTTCGTTAGTGACTAAATAACCTAAAAATGAAATTTCTTTGTGAAGTAATTCGGATTTATCGATTTTAATTTTAAGGTCCTCTCAGTTTTGTGATCACTTTTTCTAGATTTTCTATGTGTTCTTGAGAAGACGTCGAGAAAATAATTATGTCGTCCATGTATAACATAGACATATTTTTCCTTGGAGGTCTTGTAAGACATTGTCCCTGACCCTTTGGAATGTGGACGGTGCATTTCGAACGGCATACGAACAAACTCGCGTAGTGGCCGTTTTCAACGTTAAATGCTGTTTTCGGTATATTAGTGGATTTGATTTCGTTTTAAGTCTAACGTGGAAAAGTACATACATAAGGGATATCGGTCGTCAATAATATTGTCGTTTAGTTTCCGGTAATCTATAATGAGACGCCATTTTTGAGTACCACTGGCATCAAGTTTTTTCGGAACAAACCATATCGGCGATGACCACAGTGAGAAGCTTCGGTTTTTTTTATCCCTTGCTCTAGCCTTTTGAGATTTGTTTTTGAACTTCCTGTTTATGAATGTATGGGTATCTGTAAGTTTTACTGTAAATGGGAATATTATCTTTAGTTTGGATTTCATGTTTTATCTGGTAAAAGTCAGGTTTCGACCTTCTTTAAAAAATATATCTTCGTAATCTCTACATAATTTACTTATGGATTTAGATGCTTTTATGTTTAAGTGGTCAATACAGAATAAATTTAAAATGTCTTGGTTAGTAGTTTCATTGTAATAACAACTTCTACTAGTCCGTACAGAAAAGTTATGTATTTCAGAGTGTGAATTATTTGTAAGAGATTCGATTTTAAGAGGTTGATCAATTATACAATTTTGAGATATGTGAGATAAGTTTATGACGTCTATATACGAAAACCAATTTTTCCAATGGTAGATGCCTTCAGGAATGAAAAGCTGTTCTTTGATTTAGGTTTGATATAAATGTCACCGTTCTGTACGTCCAAAGGCAAATGGGCGTTTACCGAGCAAATAGCGCAGTGGCTAAAGCTATGACATTTGGATCGGGGGATACAGGGTTAGAATCCCAACTGAGGCGGGATACAAAAGGGATTTTTCATCTCCCGATCACGATCGGTGATTAAATTGAAAACTCTAATTAATGTATGTATGTGCTGGTATTTATTTAAATGGAAAAAATGGGCGATTATTGTACAGCCGGGATCAATTGTATTAGGTTATGACATAAAGTTAATATAATATATAAAGTTATGACATAAAGTATAAATCACTGGTCCTACCGCTACTATCGTATGCCTCTATTGTGTGGTGGCCAGTAGTTGACCTGAGGGCTTCTGTAGCCAAGCTTAATGGTCTATAAAATCTTGTTTGCAGAGCCATAACGGGGGCTATGTCCTCGACTCCACTTCTTGCTATGGAATCCATTCTTTCCTTGCCTCAGTTACGCACCTTTATTCTAGGAACAGCCTGTTCTGCAGCTTATCATCTGAGGTGCATTGAGGCATGGAATCTCTTCCGTTCTATCGTGGGACATCGACTAAATTTTAGTAATTATTCTTCATGTTTACCAGAAATCGATATGGTTAACGATAGACTACTACCCGAATTCCATTTCTCAAATCTTTTCTCGGTGGCTTATCCCTTGAGAGATTTGTGGAGTTCCCAGGTTTTTCTTAATAAATTAGATGAGTCCATTGTCTTTTATTCTGATGGCTCTCGTTCTAACCTCAGTGTAGGCTTTGGAATCTACTGTCCTGGGACGGATCTGAGATTGTGCGGTAGTCTTGGTTCGCATTGTACTATTTTTCAGGCGGAACTAATAGCGCTGACACGTAGTGTTATTGAGGCTTTGAATTTTGCTGTTAAAAACAAAAGTATTCTACTGTGTACAGATAGTAAAGCTGTACTTAACTCTTTAAGAAATCCCTTGTCTGTTTCTAAACTCGTCAAGGAATGCAAACAATTCATGAACCTTCTTTGTTCTAACAATAAAGTTACGGTCATGTGGGTTCCAGCTCATTGTGACATCATAGGAAATGAGATCGCGGATTGGTTAGCCAAAGTTGGCTCCCAATCAACTTTAATTATACTTATACAACTTTATTTATATTCAACTTTCAACTACGGGTAGAAAGTTATTAAGGCTTTGAAAGACTTAAGGTCTCAGTGGCTCGCGACTTTTGGTTGTCGTAAGGCGAAGTACTTCATTGGAGCCCAATTTGAGATCCACGAAGTATGCTTTATCTTTAAAAAAGAGCCAGTTAAGAGTCTTGGTAGCGATTCTTACGGGACATGGCCGTTTTAATGATCAACTACATCGTATGCGTTTAGCTCATGATGTTATTTGCGGTGACTGCCATGAGGAGGATGACGACTCCCTCCACTTCTTGTGCAGTTGTCCTGCGTTCAGTTCTATACGAGTTCGTGTATTCAACTTTAGGTCTTTGAATTTAGATCAGTTGTCCTCTCTGCCTTGGTCTAAACTTGTTCAGTTTGCGAAGGCAGCAGTGCGCGTTTGCGAATTGGGATAGAATCCTGGGTTTGCACCATGAGCCTTTGTGGCATTGAGTGCGGAATCCTCGTGGGTTCCAGTCAGTTTTAATAATAATAATTATGACATAAAGTTCGGTTTAAAATCAATGGGATTCTTATACCGTTTTTGGTTTCTAGAATTGCATTTTGGAAGTCTAGTTTGATCTGAAGTTCCGGTGAGTAAGTCAAAATAATTATGGAGCTTAAATAATAAAAATTGAACATTTTCTTTCGTTTTAAATTCGTCCAAACCTTTCATGATTATTTGTTTATTGATAGAGTGGATCTTAAATACTGTCTTAATTTTTACAGGTTTAAAATATTAGGGTTTAATTTAAAAGGTCAAAAATTGAAATCTCTTAATATGAAATTATTTGGAACATGGCACAAGTCGAATTTCGACTGGTTACTTAAAAATATGAATCAAATTACACGTTTGCAGTTCATCGAATTGAACATTTCAATTTGAGCTCGATAAAAGCTGCAAATAATTTACGAAAATCCGGTTTTATACAACATAGTTCTTTTGACATGTCTTATCTTTATCGATGTGGGGTATCGAATTTCTACAGAAGAAATTCTAATGTTTAAGTACGAAGGAGCTGATTAGTTAGTAAAAGTAGTTAGTTAGACAATACGATTTAGCAACTAAGCACACACATTAAATTTTTTGTCTGCAAAATCGATATATTAGCAATTATATATGTATGTATATATAGAGCTACAGTACAGACGCTAACAACTATCTAATAACCATAGTGTGAGATGAAACTACACCACGTAATACCATTATCATCATCACAATCATTATTTTTGTTTTATAAGATTATTTTTATAAGATGTACATATATATAAATATATGTATATACATACATTCTATATGTATTAATATTACAAGAAGAAAGCCGCGAGAATCGTACAAGACAAAACTTTTTCTTTTTAAGTTTTACTATGTACATACATATATACAGATGTGACTGGGAAAACGAACAAACGAGAAACTAAAATGTAATCGTATATATATATATTATATTAGTATATTAGTTTTGTTGTTCCATTTTTGTACACTACACACCAGGGGCCATAATCATGATACTAACAACAATGGTTGCATACAAAAATTTGTATAGAAAATTTTATTAAGCTTTTTTGATTAGCTTGTAGTAAAATTAAATACAGAAGACGAACAATATGGTATGACCAACCGTATATATATACGACAAAAAACTATATGTATACAACGCGAGAACGCAAAACTGCAATACACATAATCTTAATTTAGTAGATAGAATTTTTCGTATTTCGTTTTTCATTTTCATTCTAGATTTTTATTTTTTAATTTTCATGAATAAATTAAAAATCCTTTTTTCTTAACTTTTTTTATCAACGCTATACTGCTGCTACTCTCTATATATTATATACAACGGGATTTGTGTGGATAAAATGAATTGCTGATATTGTGTGTGTCTTCTGTACATATAGCGAGATGGAACGTTATATTCTTATTGTATTCCCTCAAGCAATAAATGAAATGGCTTTCAATTGTAGAGCAAATAGTTTGAAGCTCATCCTTTTTTTGCATCCTTTCTTTATGTTATGTATATAGTGAGAGATACTCATCTTCAAATTGAATGGAAATTTTGTATGTAGATAACAGCTAAAATGAGGGCAAGTAACTAAGTATGTAGGTAAATATGTACCTCTAACATTATATTCACTCGTGTTCCATAAAATAAAATAAAAAATTTATGATATCCGCACTTAAACCATTGTCTTGTTAATGTACAAATAATAAAACCGATTTTGTTACGACTGAACGATTGTATATACCGTCCGCAAATACATTAATTTATTTGTATGGTTGGCATGAATTTATTTTCCCAGAAAATTCCTATCCATTAAACCAAACAAGAGTACATTTATATTGTAAATCATCCATCATAACCTCATAAAATACATAAAACAAATTTCCACAATATGTATCTATAATTTTTTTTTCATAAAATAAGCGAAGAAGCAGCAATCATCTCCCGGTATACATATGTACATTTATATACACGAATACCTTTCACACCATCAACAAAAGCGACGATACACAGAAGGAAAAAATCCTAATCATTTATCTCGACAACAATTTAACGTTCGATTCGTACAAAAAAAAAAAGAAAAAGAAGATGAACTCGCCTCATTCCGCACGCCTGATACTACCATCCGTTGTATGTTCTAGGTGGAACGGAATAATAAAAAAAAATGTAAATATTTTATGGTTGAACCATTAAAAACTTACAATAGAAATTTATGTCCAAACATAAACCATTCATCCTACCTCTACCTTCTATCCCAGGACCACTTGTACACTTCACCTCTTTATTTGTTTTTCCGTACAAACACGCAGACACATACAAAATTTTTCATCTCATTGTTGTCGTTCGAGGTGATAAAAGAACAATTTTCGAATATTTTGCAACAAATTTTTTTTTTCCGCCATTGTTTGCGTGCGGTGGAAAAGTATTGAAAATATGTGCCGAATAAAAAAAAATGGCAGCACGAGAGGAGTATTAAAGGGGATAGCTATATAAAGAAAACAATTCTTTATCGTATTTTTAAATAATTTTTTCTGAGCGAATTCTTTAAGACAGATGTCTTTGTTGTTGTCATTTTATGTAGTATTTTGTCTAGCCTATGGTGACTTAGTATTATTCTGGTATATTTATATATAGGCCTTATTGTTATTGTTGTTTAAAAGGTATCGTAATTATGGTACACGGATGCGTTAAATTTTCTTTTTTTTTTACTCATAGTTAATTTGTAATTGTTGTACCTTTATAAATTAACCGAAAATAAGGATGGCTATCGTTGGAGTTTATTGGTTTCAAGTTTGGTTGAGTCAGCTGTGACAATTGACAATAATTTAATTAAAACAACGATAATTGTTTTAGCCATAATTGTTTATAGTATGGATATGCATACTATATGCTGCTTCTGGTGATGAATCTTTGAAACTTCTCATCGAAATCCACTTTCTAGGAAGCTTCGACGACTCGACAGAGACTATAGTACTCATCGCATAGAAGATATCGTAATTAAAAAACTGATCCTATGGGCACTTAAACCTTATAAATCGGCTGGTCCTGACCGAATGATACCAGCGGAAATTTAAAACAACTCGTCGATTATTCTCCCCTTCAAAGGGAGTTTAAAATTCCGTCTGTATTCCGCAGAGGTGGGAAGAGGTCAGGGTGATCTTTATTCCGAAAGCGGGTAAAAGCTCACATGGCTACCCAAAGGACTTAAGACCCATCACTCCATCATCCTTTCTGTTGAAAACCTTGAAAAGGCTTATAGATGTCCATATACGATCTAAAATCAAGCCTAGTTACTGGGCCCAGTTTCAGCATCTTTATACTGTAAAGGAAAATCTGTTCTTTAAAGGCGGTCCCAATTCTGGAGGGATTGTCACTCCTAGGGGTGAACTACCCTGTAAGTGGTAGCCTACAGGAAGGGGATCGAGAAGGTGCAAAGTCTTCAGACAGGACACTCGACGATAATTAGATCGCTAAGGAAGGAACTGGCAAATCTAGACTACGTTACACCAACATTATGCTTCAAGACATGGAACAACATTATGCTTTCTTCCATGTCACTGTACAGGTTGACATGGAGCTATGCAATCCGCAGGTGATATACTGTACTTGTGTGAATGGGATGAATGAGTTGAATGAATTAGTGTGAATGTGGGTATTGCACCGTGGGCCCATTAGTGGCATTGAGTGTTGGAGTAAAATCCGCCCAATTTTAATTTAAAAAAAAATGCTTCAAGAAAGGGTTCCGAACTACCTGCCTTTCAAAAGAATCTTGAAGGAACGGGTCGTTATCGGAAACAAAAGCATTACACTTCTTTACGGATGACTCCAAGATACACGGTAAAGTAGGAGCAGGAATCTTCTGTGATAAATTGAAAGTAGATATATCAGTTCGTCTTCCTGATCACTGCAGCGTATACCAAGCAGAGGTGATAGCGATTGCGGAGGTCTTGAGTTAGTTGAAACATAATGTGGTATCCTCGATTGATATCGCAATTTATGTGGATAGTCAGCGGCAATCAAGTCGCTGGATTCCGTTTCTCTGACATCTAGGATGGCGCTGGATTGCCATTTGTCTCTGAATGAGATGAGTGAGCATTTCAACATTCAGATAGTCTGGGTCCCCGGCCACTCGGACGTCATGTGGAACTGCAAACGAACTAGCCAGGCATGGTTCAACTCTCCAACTGCTTAAGGAAAGTCAAATTTGGGGAGGCTTATTAAGGCACACAAGACAGGTCTTCAAAAGGAGGCAGTAGCCTCAGCAAATGAAAGGTGGACTAACACTCTCACTCCTGAATACTAACACCCTTGAAACGCTCAAAGACACTGATCTCCCTACGTAGACGTGAATTAAAAACGATCGCGGGGATACTCACAGGACACTCCCTACTTGGAGAACATGCGAGGAGGCTAGGTCTTGAAGCAAATGATTTGAGCAAAAGCTCTATGGACGAGGAGGAGGAAGAGACGGTAATCCACTTCTTATGCTCATTCCGGCTTTGGCACATAGAAGACATTATTATATGGGTAGGTTCGTAAATGACAGCCTCTCTGATCTCGAAAACTGTAAGGTGCGAGATATATCACGCTACATAAGTAGCTCAAACTGGTTCATATAGGGGTAATAGGGAAATAAGATCCTGTGGTATCACAATGGACCGTCACCGGTTTAAGTGTGCCGTAGCAGCCACTCAACCTAACCTAACCTAACCGATGGGTATGTATCACCCTATGCTGAAATAATAGTTTGATGTGACTGTTTTATTATAAAATTGGTAAACCTATTTGGCGATAGGCGGCAAAAATAATAACCCTAAAAACTGTTGCTATCAACTTCCCAGCTGACAGAATCGATTGAATTTCTACGGTGGGACAGAACCGCGTATCAAATAGTGTATCAAATGTATAATGGTATACAAAACTACAAACAACGATAAAATTCTGCTAGATTACGCCGAAACCTCTAAATAACTGCGTGTTTCGTAACCAGACTCTTGCATAGTATATAAACAGCGATCGTCAATTCAGCAATTGAACTTTATAGGTTGAATAAATGGAGACTGTCTATTGACACGTCGAATCAAATAATAGTCACCAATCATTCAACCTATATTAAGTTCAATTGGTGAATGAATTTAAACCCGCAGACCAATATACATATGATGATTGGGTACTAGAAATCCTTCATCTATATAGGAGCTGTACTATACTGTTTGATAATAAAGCGTGCGGAAAGGAAACCTATGTCAGTTCGGAAATGTCGATTACAAGACATCAAATTTCATAATAAATTATTAGTGCGCTGAAACAGCAGGTTGAGTTGCAAAACCGTACAGACCGTAAATATTAAGTTGATTCAAACATTGTTAAAAGCTATTGATAAAATATGAAAATAGAAAGAAAAGCAAAAACCTTTGCTTCCAGAGAACTAAAATAAATTGCACCACACCTGCAAAATATGATTATCGGAATCAGGATGAAGGCGGCCGTCCCCAAATCCTATACTATAATACCTTAAATTAACTTAATTAATTAATTTTCTTAAGTTCCTAATACTTATTATTCCTATAGTATTTAATTTTTAAATTTGAAATTCGTAACAAATTGTTAAAGTTGTACATATCGCTTGGAATTTAGGAACATTTAACCGAATTATTGAGGTTAACGCAAATCTGTTTGTCACTCCAATAAGCATTCAATTATTTAAATATGCTCAATCGGAACTGGTACATTTTACCAAAGTAAAAGACATACTAAAATCGGATGGTTTTTTGATCAATAAAATTGAAAGGCACAATTATTTCATTTAATTTCGCCATGTAATACTGGAGATTGCGGTTCGGTCAAGTTTCATTTACTATCTAGATCGAATGAAATTTAATCAACTCAAAAAAATTAGAATTATTCTTGTTTGATTAAATCATATCCTAACTAAATTGAATGTTTGAAAAGAAAATAGTGGTTTCTCGTTATATATAACAAAAATTGTATCAAATAATAAATATTTTTACGAATAGATAAAAACCATTCTCAATAATGACATTATGGTTAAGATTCAGCCAACAAATCTATGATATAAAGACAATACGGCTGTAGTCCATCCCTTATTATCGTATATAAAACCATAATTTTATTAAAGACATTCGTATAACAAAGAATTTCTATGTACGTATGTATTGTATATATTCATATACCAAAAACTTTGTTAATGACATCAAAAAATATAACAATGCCAGATCGTACAGCAAACCTCTTTATTAAAACAAAACAATGCTTATCTTATTTATCACACAAACCTCTCATCCTGCATCACACATCTCTACTTAATTAGCTTTGTGTATACATACATATATACTTACGTACACAATATTATTAATCGTGATGTATGTATATTCTCGTATCGTACACAATATATCATATAATTATGAATACCTACATGAGGATGAACCAACTATATACAGCTAAACCATATGCCATCAATGACTCTCTAATGGCATGTCATTTATAATATTTTCACGTGCGTATACGTTCTATCCGTATATCATGTATATTCCGCACAATATACCCGTGTGCGCTCATATATTTATACGGTAGGTAGGTATATCATTTTATTTATCATTAAAAAAAATTTCCTTTCTCAGACCCTTTTTCTTCGCATCGCAATCCAACCATCATTTTTCTATGGTGCGTTGATTTTCTTTTGTTTTTTTTTTTTTGGCGTTTTCATATTATCTCCATTTTTATGGAATATTTACCGTATACACATACATAATTTTTATATTGTTACCTACATACCCATAGTATGCTGGAATTATGTATTATTATGATTAAGGGTATTGTACTCGTGTACATACACAAAAATAAAAGAATAAAAAAAAAATTCCGGAAAAATCTTTTTATGTAATTTTATACCAAACCTTAATTCTGAATAATTAATTAATTACGTATAGTTAGTTATGTGTACGATCGTTCCTATAGGGAAAATGAATGCGAACAACGGGAAGTTAAATAAAAAACAAATAAAAATTAAAAAAAATGGAAATTCAAAAAAAAAAAAAAAAATTGTTTAAATTTATTTATGTGGAAAACTTACCGAATACAAGTATAAATTTGTATCAAATCCACCGGATTTTTCTTTTTTCTCGACAAACGGTTGATCATCGTTGGCATCGCCTGAAATTATATACAAATGGGAAAAAGGTTAACTTTATTTCTTATTACTTTAGTGCGGTCTCTATATAATTCATTGATCCTTTGAATAAAATGATAAATAAATCTGGCAGCATTTTAGCATATTGTTGAAATTTAAATGCGCGGTTTCACTGTGATTTTACTTGGACAAGTTAAAAAAACGTTGAGTTGATCAAAAAATCTGTTTCTCGGATCCTGTTGTTTACCATGGTCTGCGATATACTGTTAAAGCCGATAATTTCCAGCCAAAAGTTATAAAAATTGGTAATGCAGATTATAATATGACAACCGATAAAAAATTTACATAGCCGAAAGTTTCTAGCAGAAGGTTTTCAGCCGATAGTTCTTGCCGAAGGTTTCCAGCCGATTTTGGTTCAAGTTTGATGTGGGGATCCTGGGAAATTTAGATTTTCCAAAATCATATGAAATTAATTGAAAATTTATAAAAATTCAGCCTCTAGAGTGTTATGTCTGGAGACGGCTTGATTTCAAGTGTTTTTCCAAGTCGTAGCTATTGGAAAAACACTTCAAATCAAGCCATCTCTAGACATAACACTCTAGAGGCTCAATTTTTATAAATTTTCAATTATCTACAAATGATTTTAGAAAATCTAAATTTCCCAGGATACCCACAAGAAACTTTTCTTACCAGTATTAATAAAAAATATTTCACAAAAGTATCGAAATAGATCGTATCTCTTTTATTCAAGAATTAATGATCTTCTTTATCGACATACGTATATCGGCTGGAAATTATCGATAATTTTAGTAGTATGATACAATAGAAAGAGAAAATATACTTCAACTCTAATGTTCAATTCAATTCATAACAAAAATTTATCTTCATTATCGATTTTTTTCGGCTGGAAACTATCGGCTAACTTTAACAGGGTGTCTGCGATGCTTAACGATACTATATAGTTTGCGCAGATTCTTATTGGTTATTTAATTGGTGGCCAGTATTGATGCTAATATAGTATGATTCTTTCTCTAAAACTGTTTCTAATAGAATTCAGCACCTATGTACATATTATATATTAAACCGATTTGGCAACTCAAATTTAAGGAACACTTTTCTGATGAAGTAATCATAATCCCAGTTATGTTGCTTTTAAATGTTGAATTATTATTGGTATATCATCATAAACAAGGGTGACGTGACGTATCTCCACACGAGAAATAATCTGATGGGGCGGTATCAAAAAATATAGACAGGACTCTTTCTGATTAAATCGCTGAGTTTTGTTTTCAATAAATTGATTGTGTTTCAGTTGCAGTATGTCATGTAGATCCATCCTGTTGGAATCACAATCATGTTGTGAAAATTTTGAAAGAAATAATCGTTGATTGTTGGTAGCAAAATTATTGCAAGTTATCTCGGCGATACAAAAAATATAGGTAGATCGAATAAAAATCGAGTACGGATTTTAACAAATACCTAGTTAGGTTAGGTTAGGTAAGGATGGCCGTCCTAATGGACTAGCATAGACACAAAAATTTGTAGGTAGTTGTACCATATTTGAGCTCTACCTCCTCTTCATTCGTTGAACCATCCTGAGCTTACCAAGAAGCGTTGAAAGCCCCTGACATCGATCTTTCTAAGATCCGTCAGGTCGTCCAAATGGAAAGTACCCATAAATTTTATTTTGTCGGGAAGATGAAATGAGAGGTTGACCTCTAGTGCCTCACAGAATACCCCGCAGCCAACCCCTCATATCATACTATAATTCAAAATCATCCACGAAGGATTCGACTATTTGTGACTTTAAGGAAGAATTTCCATGAATTTTTGCAAAAATTTTAAAATTTCTCAAGAGTTCAAAAAACGATTTATCGCTTTGTATTTTCAACAGATCAGAACAGCATGATACAAATTTTCAGAGTAAATTATTTAATTTTTTCTAAGACTGAGTATGGAACTAAACCCCGAGGTCGGATCACTTTGATATTTTAATAGATACAAATATTCAGCGACATGAAGCTAAATGTAATTTTATTTGGCTGTAATTTGGAGTAGTCAGTTATAAAGGGAGGGGTCCAATTGGTATGAATAATAATAAAGCAATAAGAAATAGCAAAGAAAAAGCTGTAATGCATACTGTAATGCATAGAGTTGTTGCTTTAGAAAGGGGTAAAAAAAATTCGGTCTAAACACACATCGAAAGTGTTTTAAAAAGTGGTATGAGACCCTAAACTTGGAGATAACCGTTTTGATAAAATCAAAACTATTTATTAAATTATAGCTCATTGCGATCTGAGAACATTGTTGAAGTTATTGAAAGGAGGAAGTTAAGAAAGACAAAGGCATTTAAGTGCAGTTTATTAATTCATCCTGCGAACGCATTCTTGTTTAGTGCATATATTACTTGCCAGAAAAAAAGTTCACTTTATTGTTAACTGAAGCACCTTTTTTGAACTTTTCGAGAATATTTTTTCGTACAGTGTTAAACAAATTAACTATTTTTCGATTTGCATTAATACAGTTATTAAGTCTATGATCTTGTGAAATATCTTATTTTGAATAGAAAACCGGGTTTCAAGTGAGAAACCCTGGTTTTTGGGTTCAGTAAACCCAACTTTTTGGGACCTCGTATACCTACCCGACCTGCAAACCGTACCTGTAAAGAGATTTTGTGGGTAACTCAGCGCGACTTCCATGCGTTATACTAAGTTTACTAATTTTACTGAGAGGATGATAGAAATAAAATTTAATTAGAGTGGCAAAGTCAAAGATGTTCTGAGTCGAACACATGATGGGACTTTCTTTAAATATACGCATGAAAAAATTTGTTTAATAAAATATTTAATTTTAGAAATCGGATCTATCTACTAGTTGTTTAAAAACGGCTATAAAAAATTTAACAACCGATATATATATTGGTGTGCGGCAAACATTAGATATCATCATACAAATTTTTATATACAGGCATACCTCGATTAACGCTACCTCCTTTAGCGCTGTTTCGTATAGCGCTCTTATGATTTTATGACCAAATTATTTTAACTTTAAAATATTTTTAAGAAGTTTAATTTCATATGAAAAATGTATGTACATATTTAGAAAAGCAAAAAGAAAATGTATTTTATGATACCTACATGTGAACCAATTGCGTCACATAGCAAATAAAACCAATTTAACAGAATTTTATGTGAGTAACTCATTCACCAGTAGCCAACATGTTAAAACTAAATGTATAATTCAGGGAATCCCTGTTTATGAAAATAATAATAAGTATCAAAAATAATTATAATTCGGGGAATCCCCAAATATGAAATTTTGTATTAAATTGTTCATTCGAAATAGTGATATGGTCTGATATAGACCTCAATAATTTTAATTAAATAAATAAAAAATCTATTGCTTATAGAAATGTGGCTGAGAAAAGAACGGGTGAACGACAGACACATGTTGCTAAACAATCTAGAAAAAGCTTGACGTTGGAGATGAAAATGAATGTTACTAGGCGAATTGAGAACGGTGAACGACAATCCGAAGTGTCTTCCAGCCTAAGATTGGCTGGATCAACCATTAGAACCATTCTTAAAAATTCCGATAACATTAAAAATACATTTGTTCAACAACTTCATTATCTGCCAAGAAAGTAACACGCAAATAGAAGAATTATCATCCGCAGCTTATTTTTAATTTTGATGCGGCCGATTTTTTTTGTAAGAAAATGCCATCAAAAACATTCACTTCCAAAGAAGAAAAATCCGCACTAGATTTTAAAGTCGCGAAAAATTGTCCAACCTTATTATTAGGTGGAAATTCCACTGGGTATTTCAGGATGAAACCGCTACTCATTTACCATTCTGAAAATCCCAGGGCATTGAAAGAGATTTCTAAACAATCAATGCCAGTGATTTGGATGACAATCGAAAAGCATGGATCACTGCAATTTTATTTAAAATATGGTACCAAGAGCATTTTTGAAATGAAATGAAATGGATTAGAAAAAAAAGCTTTGCTGATTCTCGACAATGCTCCTTAAATTTATCAGAATTTCAAACTTGTTTGCCTGTAGAAATTATTTTTACACCTCCAAATACCACATCAATTTTGCAATCGATCGACCAAGGAGTGATTGCAACTTTCAAGGCTTATTATATTCGAAAGTTGAAGCAGTTAACAGCAATCAATGTTCCATCAAAGAATGTTTGAAGATATTTAATATCATGAATGCCATAGAAAATATCGGTTTATCATGGAAAGAAGTCAAAGGATGTTGGAACTATTAATGAACTACCACAAGTTGTTACTGAAATAACGGAAATAGCAAATGCTATTCAGAAAGTTGATGAGGAAAACATCCAAGAACTAATTAAAGTGAGACCATGGTATCTCTGATTGCTAGTTTATCACAAATTCAGCCAGAAATTGCAGAGCCTACGCTAGATACAGAAGATATAACAGAAAATATATTAACGAAAGTGTTTCGAACATAATCTAGGGATAATCCAAAATGACTTTGAAGAATTAAGTGAAAATTGCCATTTTGAAAGATCCTGCACTATAAAACGAGGAGTAATGAACTCTTTGCCACCCTACATGAACATTTTAAAAGAAACCAGAAAACTATTTAAGCAAGCAAGCTTAAACACATTTTTAAAATTTTTCCATGGAACTCAGGCTTTTGTAGAAATTAACTAAACTATGTTATAGTCAGTTGTTTTATCCATTCAATCAATAATTTAAAAGGTAGTTATGAGTGCTCAAATAAAATGAAAACCCTCTACAAAAAACTTTCTATAATTTTATACTGATACTAATCGTATGGCGCAATAAATTCGTACGAAACTAATCAAATCAATGTTGTCAAAGAAGCTGAGCCCACCGGTTTTCGAGCTATCTAAAAATAGAATGCTGAAAAAGAAGCGATAAGGTTTCTGAAAATATGCGTTTTAAAGGGAACATGATTGCTGCCAAAGTCACACCGAAAGTAGTGCCGAATGTCATGGGGAATACAACTGCGAACTGGCGTGTTTAATTTTAAATTGTTTAATTGTCGACGTTGACACAAAACTGTGCCAAGTAATCTACATGTTTTACGTGTCAACAACCGCGTTACACGGCGTAATCTACCTTGGCCATCCCTGATAAGAAAGTTAAGTTGTGCAGAATAGTTTCTCATATAGGTCATATAGGTAGTATATAGATATGGTATTATACACAATTATTTCGAATATTCCCTGCACATATAGCATGAATTCCCATAATGCAATACATTTATTTAAATTCAATCCTTTGTTTCAAATATATAAATTTATAAAACATGTATTAATTAAATATTGATTTTCAATACCATCATCATCATAACCCAAATTGTATTATTTATAAAATACAAAAAAATTATTGGAATACAAAAAAGCTATCAATTTCCCTAACTCCCAATTCTGGTGCGGTGGTGGTGGGTACACATTATTATTTGATAAACACTATATAGGTTTTCATATATAGTGTGCTCACACACAAATCCTATTTCACCTTTATGTACATAATAATTTTCTACTTCCCCAGAATTATATGTATGGTTCTGTGTGTAATACTAATAACAAAAGCAACAACAGCAGCGAATAATAAAATTTCGATCGATTTCAAAATATGAAAGATACCGCACACGCCTTGTGCTGTGGTTTTGATTCCAATTAAAACCAATTTTTTTTTTCACTCTCGTTTTATTTTTAATATTTTTAGATCACAATTTTACGTTTACTTTTTGTTTTTTTTTGTTTTATATTTACACAGCTAATTAAATAGAATAAATAAATTAAAGCAAACAATAAATAAAATGATGATATAAAAATAAATAATAAAAATGTTCTGTTGTGTTAATTAAAATTTCACTTAATGAAATAATTTGAAGGTAAATTTAATGGATGAGAACGGGACGCCGCCATATTGTTCAATAATTAAATGGTATAGTGCCATTTTGAATTTTCATGTATTTTCTATCAAATTAGTTTTATTTGATACTCCTGTAGTCCTGTATGTTTAAATTTCACGTATCTTGATAACGTTTTGAGTAATTATCATATATTAAGTTGTGACAGTTCATATATAATAGCACCCTAAATTAGGTAAGAGAATGCTGTTTAAATAGCAGATGATTTACAGTTATAATTTATTTTTATTTAGTTTAAATTAAGGTGGTACACCAACTATATTGGTAAATCCACGAGAATGAGTGATTCAGAAATGGATAATATCGATCCTTTCCAAAAGAGTCAGGTTCTACCGAGGTCTCCTACGAGAGCCTGTAGCACGTTCACCGCGAAGATTAACAAAATAATACCTACAGAACTTGTGGAGTTACCGAGAAATGCTTTTCCAGAGGACAAAAAAAAAGAAGAAATGCTCTATCAGGAATTGCGTAAGGCCAATGCTGCATTGGTTGAATCTAATAATATAAATAAGCAATTAAATGATGCAATCGCTTGGATGCAGGAACATATAAGAATTCTTGAAGACGAAGTTAAAGCCCTTAAAGCAAAGGAAAACGTTGATTCTCCTCCTACCCAAAAAGTAATGGAACAAGAATACCATACGGATGAAGAAGAATTAGCTCACGAAACTGAGTGGATTAGAGTCAAAAGCCAGAGAAAAAAAAGGAGAAGAAATGATACACCTACTCCTCCTCAACTAAAGGAGACAATTCCTAAAATAATCCAAAACAATCCAAAAAAATTACCTCCACCACCCCCAATAGTTATAGATGGAGTTGAAAACTATGATTTACTGTATGAGAAAATTAAAACAGTAACTAAAACAGATAAGTTTAATACAAAATTGATGAGTGGAAACAACATCAAAGTAAACTTAGCAGATGGTGAAACCTACAGAGAAATGACAAAAATGTTAAGCGAAGGGGGACATTCTTGGCATACGTTTGAAAACAAACAAATCAGACCAATTAGGGTAATGGCTAAAAATCTGCACTCTACATGTAAACCAGAAAAAATAATTGAGGACCTGAAAGGAAAAGGTTTTAATGCAACTGAAGCATCAATTAAGCTAAAACGGAGAAGTAAGGAGCCTCTGAACATGTATATGCTGACATTCAGCGCAGATGATGATATTGAAAAAATACATCAAATCAAGTACATCTTGGGATGCAAAGTCAATATTGAGCCCCTAAGAAGATCTAGGCTTATACCACAATGTAAAAAATGTCAAGCATATGGACATACTCAAAAATACTGTAACAAAGACCCCAGGTGTGTCAAATGTCTAGGTAAACACCATACTAGAGATTGTGTCAAACCCACAGATGTACAGCCTAGATGCGTACATTGTGGAGAAAACCATCCAGCTAACTACAGAGGATGCAGTGTTGCTATTGAATTGCAAAACATCAAAAATAAAAACATAAATGCTAAAAATACAAATGTAATAAAGAAGCAAACTGTTAGAATAAACAGGCCTGAATCATTTAAAGGAGAGTTAAGGCGTGAATCGTTGATAGCCTCTCAAGGAGAAGTGGGCAAAAAAACTTACGCTCAAGTAATGATGAGTAACGAAAACAAACAAAAAACTCCTCAAACAGACGATATAAATCAAACGCTTAAGCTGATATTAAGCAAACTTAATACTTTTGATCAGCGATTACAGAAACTAGAATACAGTACTAAGGGAGCCATCCCTAAACAAAGCCATGTCTAACGACTTAAGAATTTTATGCTGGAATGCCAATGGACTCCAGCAACACCAACAGGAATTGCAAATGGTTCTGGACGCAGAGAAAATCGATGTCTGTCTCATCTCTGAAACTCACTTCACTAGACAATCAATTATCAAATTTAGAAATTATAAAACATATCACACTATTCACCCGGGAAATACTGCCAAGGGAGGTAGTGCTGTTATAATTAGAAATAGCATTAATCACTTCGAGGAATTAAAATATGAAACAGAACAAATACAAGCAACAGCTGTTAATATCAAGACCAAAAATAACTCTATTAGTGTTATTGGAATTTACTGCCCACCGAAATACTCTCTAAAAGAAAAAGATTATCTTGAATTTTTCAGTAAACTAGGGAAAAGATTTGTAATTGGAGGAGATTTTAATGCAAAAAATATCCACTGGGGTTCTAGACTAACAACAACCAAAGGGAAAGAACTCCTCAATGCTATCAGAAAATACGGTTGTGAAGCCTTATCAAATGGTAAACCGACCTACTGGCCAACTGATCCAAATAAAATACCAGATCTAATTGATTTCTTTATAGTGAAAAATATATCTGTAAATTATATACATATAGATGAAAGTATTGACTTAAGCTCTGATCACTCCCCAATACTTTTGACATTAAGTGAAAGGATCATTCAAAAAGAAAGCTATCCCAGTTTAGTAAATAAGCACACAAATTGGGAATACTTTAGACTATCGTTAGAAAGAAAAATTAACTTAATGGTTCCGCTAAGGAGTGAGGAGCAATTAGAAAACGAAGTTCACAAGTTCATATGTGACATACAGCAGTCAGCTTGGGAAAACACACCTCAAGTTAAAAAGAATATTAAGGGAAACAACTACCCTAGAGAAATTAGAGAGCTCTTGGCAGAAAAAAGAAGGGCAAGGAGAATATGGCAACAAACTAGAGCCCCTCAAGATAAAACTAAGCTAAACAATCTGACTCAGCTACTTAAAAGGGAAATCAAAGATTTGAAAGACGAATCTATCAGTAACTACCTCAGAAAATTATCTAATGATACTAGTACTGATTATTCTCTCTGGAGAGCAACCAGAAGAATTAAAAGGCCAATAATGCAGATTCCTCCAATCAGAACAGAAGATAACAAATGGGCCAGAAATAACGAAGATAAAGTACGAAATTTTGCTGAATACCTGGAAAAAATATTTGAACCACATGATGACCAATCATTGGAAGCTGAAATAATAACTGAAGAGGTTGTACAGGAAAGTGACGAAATCCTACGAGCAACACCAAAAGAAGTCATGTATGAGATAAAAACAAATATGAATCCGAGAAAAGCGCCGGGTTATGACCTTATCACAGCAGAAATTTTAAAAGAACTACCAAGGAAAGCACTATTAAAGCTCACCAATATTATAAATGGCGCCTTTCGATTGAAATATGTACCCAGCCTCTGGAAAATTGCAGAAGTAATTATGATTCCGAAACCTGGGAAACCACCACACAAAACTGGATCATACAGGCCAATATCACTATTACCAGTTATGTCTAAACTCTTTGAGAAGTTATTAGTGAAAAGGCTAAATCCGATAATTGAGAGGAAAAACCTGATTCCAAATCATCAGTTCGGTTTTCGCAACCAACACTCAACATTAGATCAAGTACACAGAATAACTAATATTATTGAAGGAGCATTAGAGGAGAAAAAAGTCTGCTCAACGATATTCTTAGACGTTGCACAGGCCTTTGATAAAGTTTGGCATGAAGGACTTAACTATAAGTTAAGAACTGTACTACCAATGCAATTCACTACAATATTAGAATCATACTTGAAAGATAGATTCTTTAGAGTAAAATTAGACGATTCCTATTCTGAATTGAAAGAAATCAAGGCAGGAGTACCGCAGGGCAGTGTATTAGGTCCGGTCCTATACCTTTTGTACACTAATGATCTCCCTGTATTTGAAAACAACACTGTTGCGACCTTTGCTGATGACACGGCAATCCTAGCTGTTGGAGATAGCAACGAAGAATCAACACAGAGTTTACAGTTGGCTATTACTCAAATACATAACTGGACCAAAAGATGGCGAATTAAACTTAACGAAACTAAATCAGTTCACATCAATTTTACAAACAAACGACTCGAACATATTCCGGTTACAATTAATCAAGAAATAATACCGTATGCCAACACGGCTAAGTACCTTGGCATGACACTAGATGCAAAACTACGATGGAAAGCACACGCCAAAAAGAAAAGTGAAGAACTAGGGCTTAAATATAGAAAGATGTATTGGCTGATAGGAAGGAGCTCCGCTCTATCAACATACAACAAACTTCTATTATATAAACAAATTTTAAAACCGGTTTGGACTTATGGTATCCAACTTTGGGGTTGTACCAAACAGAGCAACGTGGAAATCATCCAAAGATTTCAAAACAAAGTATTAAGGAACATCGTTGATGCACCATGGTATGTTAGAAACAGAGACCTCCATAGGGACCTTAAAGTGGACACTGTTTCAAAGGAAATCCAAAAAACTGCACTGAGACATAGGCAAAGGCTCGAACAACATGTTAACACTGAGGCAACTAAGCTGTTAAACAACACAGATATTGTACGCAGGCTCAAGCGAACTAAACCTTTTGAGCTGGTGTAATTGCTAGTGTAAACAGCGTAATGCTGATCTAAAACCCACAATAACGACGTGGTTTAATTCAATTTATCAGACACTATGGAACACCAGTGGGAAGAAGCCATAGATTAATACAACATAGTAAATTAAGTTAGAATAAAATTGCTCATTAGTCCAGGTGACTAGATTGTAATAATTGTTTATTTAAAATATTTAAATAAAATTGAAAAAAAAAAAAAAAAAAAAAGAAAAATTTATTTTTATAAGTAGACATTGAATAAGGTTTAATTTACGATTTGCCATGCTTTGCAAATTTAGGAACATGTTTTGATCGACAATTTTTTTTCTTAAATAATTGCCATACATACATGCCAAAATTGGTTCTTCAATAAATATTAGTTTTTCTTCATATAAATTTACTACAGTTTTCTGATAATAAATTTACTATATATATATATAGGTAAAACACAAGGAAATAATTGAATACTTACTGAACAAAAATACTTACTGGAAACACGTGCAAACGAAATTTGGCTGTCTGTAATGTTTTCGAATTTTTACATGAAAGTACACATTATGATGTTAAATATATTTAAATTTTTAGTATATCGTTGCATGTAGATGCCTAACAATTTTGGACCAAAAATGATTCAAAGAAAATCTATCGGAAAGGGTAGGTATCAATGAAAGCTTTCCTAATGTGGAGGTAAAACATTTTTCTCGAAAAAAATGAGACTCAGCAGGCATTGGAAATATTGTAAGTGTTTAAAGGTAGAACAATGTCACAGTCGATCACTTGCCTTAACATAAACGTGTCCTGAGTATTCACATAGTTGAATCTGTTATAAAATATTGGCCCTATATTGTTTAAAGTGCTCTTTAAACAAATGATTCGAGATCTGCGTTTTGGCTACACAATCAGGATGCTTTGTGTTTTTATAGACATATTGGCCCGATTGTGTGATCGAGGTACAGATAATAATTTATCCGAGTAAATGGTGATTTAAAAGGTGGTGCACAATTGTTTTTTATTATGTCATTTTCGATCTGTCAAATTACATTAATTTTTAACTTTATTTTTCTCTTTACAGTTGTAATCTATAAAATTGGAAAGTTTAGTATGAAACTTCAAGAACGTCTTAATAATAATAAGAAAAACTATATAAAGGCCATTAATGGCCTCTCACCGAGTCAACAACTTGGCTCTAACGGTTTCGATCCTGAGCTTGGTCTTCATACTGTCTTAGACATTCTGACGAAGCCAAGTCATTCTCTACACCGTGGAGCCATGCGTGAAGAACGCCTTAAAATGGTACAAATTTACTATCGGAATGATAGTTCAATCACTATTACTCTAAGAAAATTGCGTGAAATTTTTAATAAGCAAATATGCCATCTATGACCACAATTCGAAAGTAATTAAAAAATTCGAAGAGACCAAAATATAAACTAAATTGTATGGGCCACATTTGGTGCGGATTTTGGAGAGGAGTGATTGGGCCATATTTTTTGCAAAGCTGCTGAAACTATTAATTGTGAACGTTATCGCCATATACTATTCAAATGTTTTTATGGCCTGCATTGGAGGGATGGTTCTCACAAGATGGTGCAACATGCCAGTTGCTATACACAGAACGTGACCAAATCAGCTTGTTACGATCCAGATTTCCTGGTGGAACTATCTCTCGATTTAGTAATGTTACATGGTAGCCTAGATCTTGCGATTTAAAACCGTTAGATTTTCTTTTTTGGGGCTATTCCAAGAATAATAAACCACAAACGATTGGAGAGCTCAAAGACAACATTCGAACAGGTGTAGCAGAAATAGAACATAGAAAATTTAAAGGAATAGTCCTTTCTGTAGGAACAGAAAATGGTACTAAGGTAAAAAAAATCGAGACCTGATACCTCACATTGATCTTTTAAGCAATAAAAGCAGCTAGAAAAGGTACTGTCCTCGGTGCTACCCTGAAGAAGTAAAACGTACTTCATTTAATTTTTAAAATGATTGAAAAGTTCCAATGGATTTGCAGGATTACAGTAACACAATATTGTTACATATAATGATCTCAATGAACCGGATAACATATGATTGCTCGCTTCTAATAAACAGTTGTGCCACTCTGCGGTATAGATGATCAAACCTCTTGCCCGAGCTGCTTCTTTAAAAGTTGGATGTGTCAAGCTATTAAAAGCTTTTAAACATTCGTAAGATATTGCTTCGGCCCCTTTAACAGAAAGAAGTAGTAATCTGCGATGGCACAGCTCAATATGATTCTGCCGATAGTTTTTTCTCCAAAATGTGAATTCGGCGATCGCTTTACCCGGCCATTTATTATTTTTAAGTACATAGTGCATTATTATAAAAATTGATGAGCTCGTTACACGTTGAATTAAGATCGAAAAAAGCACTACGGGTGGTTCTTCTATCAGTTTCATTTCGTAATGCGTTTTCTATATTGTCTTCATAAAAGAAAATTGATTATCCCTCTCTAAGATGGATGGACAACATGGTCATGTATGGGAAGCTCTTTGTTGGAAGGTGCCATGTTGCTTCTTGCGAACTTATATATAACGACAATTTAGAAATTGAGTAATTTCGTCATATTGAACCACATCGTGAGAGCTATTAACATCATCCACCTGAACGCCAATTCGAGCACAATCATGTCCTTTTATGATATATTTATGGATATATATTTAATGGTCTTTACGGTTGAGCACAACTCCACATTAATATGCTCGTTATAATTTAAGCTCAAAAATGGATTGTAGGGCACTATAAACCGATTATCAATTGGTATATTTGAGCATGATAGTGGCAGCGTCTCAGAACTCTGTGGAGGGAGCCGTTTGTATTTTGGATAACTATCCACAGATATGTCAGTTTCAGTGCAAAACATTTTAGCAAACACAGCTGGGATTTAGTGTTCCACATGAACCATGAATGTTGTTTTTGAAAATTATTTCGTGCAGAGCTAAATTTTCAGTCTTAGAAGACGTCTCAGCAGAAATTATTCTCTCAACATCATGAGATGTTTTAAACTTATCTGATTTGCTCATTGTAAACCAACAGAGAGCAAGAAGTAGTCCGCGTTTTTTGATGCTCGATTATGTAAACATAACAGACAACAGTTCCGAAAATATGCTTCTTTGAAATGTTATTAAAAAATTATTTTAATTTTAGATTGAAAACGCAATATCCGGACGATCAGATGGGTTTTGAAGTTGTTGTAGTTCATTTGATTTCTTTCCATGAAGGGAATACACGTGAATGTAATAAACAAATCAGGACGATCGAATTTCCTTACTATCGCCATATTGTATTGATACAATTGTGACATGAAACGCGGACCGCGAACAAACGAAGAAGGTAGAATATATATATTACCAACACGTGCACGGCCTATGTTATTTACATAGTCTAAGAGACCATTATAAGATTCTACACGTATCGCTTTCTGATTTGACCGGATACAATTTAACCTATTCGCTTCTATGCGTGCGTAGGCGTAAACTAAATACTGCTGGAATAATTTACCACCATAATATAAAGGATTGTGGTTCAGTCAAGTTCTGTTATTGCGAAGCTTAATAGCATACAAGGTCTTCTTCGTCTTCTATATTTGCTGTGCAGGCAATCTTATTTCTGCCCCCACTGCAGTCGGCCATCCTAGGCACAGCATGCTCAGCTGCCTTTTGCCTGCGGTGTATAGGTGCGTGGAACGCTCTCGGCCTGAGTACAGGGCATATACTAATCTACAATTTATTTAGTTCATATATAGCAGAAATTAATATAGTTAATGACAAATTGTTGCCATAATTTCGCTTCGATATTTCTTTCTCTGTGGTTTATCCTGGTCTCTTTCTAATTTTGGTGCGGGTTTTGGAACCTATTGTCCTGCACATGACCTACGAACATGTGGGAGTCTAGGCCGGAACTGTACGGTATTCCAAGCGGAGCTGATTGCACTCAAATGTTGTGCGATTGATGCTTCTAAGCTCGAGGTTTCCGGAAAGGACATTATCCTATGCAGTGATAGTAAATCTGTGCGCAATTCATTACGGAACCCTATGATCACTTCCAACCTGGTCATGATTCTTTTCTCTAATAATCGTGTCAGGGTAATGTGGGTTCCGGCTCATTGGGTTATTGAAGGTAATCAGAGAGCTGATGTTTTACCTAAAGCAGGCTCAATTATGGAATTCATTGAACATGAACCGGCAGTGCTTTAATTGTGGTAAGAAATCTATTAAGAACTACATGTTTTTGCAGGCTAAGCTTAATTGGCTAGCTTCCACTACATGCCGAGTGGCTAAGTACTTCATTCGTGAATCTAATCTGAGGCTTACAAAGTTTGCTTTATCTTTGAAGAAAGACCAACTGAGGGTTCTGGCCGGCCATGGCCGTTTTAAACTCCATTTACAAAGAATAGGACTTGTTCAAGATTCCTTGTGTGACAACTGTCTTGAAGGTGATGATGATAGCATACACTTTGTTTATGGTTGTCCCGCTTTCGAGATAGTTAGGTCCCGGTTCCTTAATCAAATAGATCTTTGATTGGGTTCCAGTCAACTTTGTAATTTTATTTTGAATTTTTGCACCCATAGAGGAAAATACATTAGCATTATTAAATTGTCGAATATCCTGTTTACAATTGTTGCTTTTATTGTCAATGCCAACAAAGAGTTCCTTAATTTCATTTGGGTAGTTAGTGCTTATCGGTAAATTTGATAATTTGCCTTGATGACAACAACTACTTTTATTTGCAGATTTTAAAAAAACTGCGCCACAATAGAGGCACTTATTACATATTATATCACCAAGGTAATAAGATTTGGGGTTGATAAAATAATCGGTGCCACTTACCGCAGATTTAAAGAAAATATTATTTTGCTGTCTGGTTTTGATGTTTAAGTTTTTATTTTCGATAGTTATCGCCTGCGTGGATTTATTTCATCTCGGACTAAAGAATTTTGCAGACGCGCGAAATTTTGTGCGCTTATCGGTTCTCGATTATGATCGCAAGCGTAATAATAACGTTGAGTGTACAATTATAGTTTTAATCCGATGAACTTATTAGCATGAAATACGAATTACAAACTGAAACTATACCATAGAACTCTGGATGCAATTTAACCGTCTGGTCATTTACCATAATATTCCAGTTCATAAACTTAATGCTAATAAAAAATAATCACCGCATATACAAAATTATAAACATACTTAGGTAAATCCCTGATTTATTGACGTCACCCCGAAGCAAATTAAAAAGTTTATATATTCCACATCCCCGACGTGCACTTATGCTCAAAAAAAGTAAAATTATTTAAAATAAAAAAAAAGTCTACTTTTACTTTAGATTTCGTATACGCACCCTTAAGTATCACCAAAGTATTTCAAACAAAGAAAAACTTTTAGATTTTCATTTAGTGCAAAGTTAAAATTTCTCATACATACGCACAGATAAATTAGAAAAAAAAACAAGAAGAAAATTTTGGAAAAATCCTCTCAATTCAATAATAAATTTAAAAATAACTAATTTTTTTTTATTTCCGTTCCGTTTTTCCTGTTATAAAATATATGTACATATGTATGTGTCGTATATATGTATATACGAATCTGGAAAATCAGTAAAAAAAAACTTTGTCTTTGGAGATTTCCAGGTGATTTTGTTGTTCTTTTTGTTTGACAGTATTATAAAAACGGATACGAATACATATAGACAAAAACAATATCGAGACACACAGTATGTGTGCGGAAATTGATTGATAGAACAACATTACAACAACAACCCTAAAACAATGATGAAAAGTCAGTAGATTTGAAATTTTACTCATCAAAAGGTATCAAGGTGGATTTTTATTTTAATTTCGTTTGATGTTATTTCTGAATGATTTTGTGATAAATTACATTTTACGATTATTAGTATAGATGGAATTTCCTGGATTACAAAAAAAAAAACAGAATTATCGGATCTGGGCAACCCATTTCACTTACGCGTGGCGAGATTGTTAATATAAAGATTGATGGATACATCATTAATGTAAATAATACGACTATATACGACACATACCTGGAGATTTTTGCACACTGATAATTTAAATGGAATTTCATTTTTGATTTGGCCAGAAAATGTATTTTGGTATTGTTTTTTTCTTCAATAGTTTCCCATTCAATTAGATTAGTGTATGGTAATATGGCGAAGAAGCAGATATGGGCTTTTACGCGTCATCTATTATTTTCTACATTGACGTGTCGACAACCCGTAGTTAACGTCAACAACAAAGACAACGTCGATAGTGTAGACAATTCTTAGAGTGGTTTTGTCAATTAGTTCTAAATGAAAGGGTGACCAAATTTCTTTAGGAATAATGCGTTATTGGTGATAGTTTTATACAATATCCGTCAATGCATTTAAATCTCTTTCAAAAAGAGCGGAATTTAAAACTAATCGTGCTCAAATGCCATGAATCTACTTCAGCGTCATGTTTATCCATTAAAAAATTATTAAATTGACCCAAAACAACAATATATAGCGTTGTATAGAGTGGAACCCTCTTCATAACGGTGGAACGGTACAGAACAGCTCGCAGAAACATCGGAAATAAACGGCTCACGAAAAATCAGACAAAAAGGTTATAACTTTCATTAAAAATAATCTGAGGAACCTTAACTATCACCGTGCCATAAAATTTAACACACCCCACTCCATGGTAAAACGAATTCGAGTTCAAGAAGGCTATGGGTGCTACCAAGTTATTTAAAAGACAAATAAAATTGGTTTTGAAACACTTCAAGTTAGATACATTTGCAAAAAAATGTATGATTTGCAATTGCAAGCAATTTGAAGTTGTGGAACCAGGTTTTTATCGCATGTGTCATAACGACGTATTTTGCCGCTAATTCTTCAACAAGATTCAGCAGTGAAGTTTTGGCCATATAGCTCGTTCACATGACTCTAATTGCAACAGAAACAATAAATATGCACGAGATTAATCAAATCAATGTTATCTTAAATAGTCCACATGCGGTTCAAAACATTTTGGGCTATAGTGAAAAGAGTGCTGAGGTGCAAAAGTCACACCGATGGTTATGCCAGAAACGCAGGGATTATCAAACAATATGTGCGTGATTTTATCCGTATATTAATGAAATCTATAAAGGTGATTTGTGCAAACATTAAAAAAACTCGAAAAATTCAATTTAATCATATGGAAACTTTATTATCATTCGAAAGAACATTTCTTGCCATTTATTTTTTAAATATTACTTCTTTCAAATGAGGGCCGCAACTGCGATGGTCCTTTCTCAAAGTTCAATTTTTGATGACGCGTTCGAGAATATCGAGTGGTATTTGGCGAATGACACGAATAATGTTGGCTTCCAATGCCTCAAATCTAGCTGGTTTATTCACATATAGACTTTGGACTTTGCGTAGTCCCAAAGAAAAAAGTTTAGAGGTATCACACGATCTAATAATAGCCAGTTCAACGATCCGCACCGTGAAATTAATTGCTCGCCAACATGATTTCTCAATAAGCACATGGCTTTGCGGGCTATATACCAAATGTCATCGAGGTCGGGCTTCAATTTTAGACATCAAATATCCCATTATCATAGCGCAACAACGAGCACTATTCATAGGTACTTCGCGGTCGCTTTTTTTTTTGGAAGAAATATGGACGAATAATTTCACAGGCCCATAAACTACATCAAACCGTCTATTTAGTCGCGTATCATCCAATACTGTAAACTGGGATTCAAACTTTTCGATGGTATTCCAAATAGTGGTCTCGAGCGGCCGATTATGTCAACCGTAACTTGGTCTAAGCGCACAAAACACATTTAAATAAAAACACAATGACAGTTTAAAACTATTCATGCGTCATTTGTCAAAAAGAAACAAATGAAAAAATCACCTCTAGATGACCGATTTTACAAAATACTCCCGTGAAATGGCGCATTCGATTTCAAATCGCTAAAATATCGTAGGTTGTTGATATTACTTTAATTGTCGACGTTGACAAAGCACTGCCAAGTAAACTACGTTATATTTTACGTGTCGACAACCGCATGGATTACATGGCGTAATCTACCTCGCCCATCCCTGTGTAGAAGGCGGATAAAATAAACCAGTAATATACGCATATACATGAAACGATACAATCATATATATACTTACATTATGATATGTGTGGAGGCGTTAGTGAAAATTCGATTAGTGGGATGAGTGATTCAATCAAATGAATGTTCTAATTTTAGATATGTTCCAATAAAATAAAATAAAACTCCTTGGATTTTTAATAAACGAACGTGTGTATGTGGATATATACATATACGTACATACATGTATGATGTGATTGGAATATCAACTAAACGATGAAAGATTAGATTTTATTTTTGCCGTTTTCGGTATACATATACATATACATACAAAAACCCCATACAACCCCTTATTTAGTATTCGTGGAATGTTTAATTCAAAATTAAAATCCAATTAAAGTGGTTTTCTTCTGTTTGCCTTTTTGTGCGAGTTCGCTTAAGGCGGCAAACTAGGTCGTCGTCGTCGTCGTTTGCCTTAATTTTTTTTTTATATTTGAAGTTGTGGGAATAGAATATTACGCTAATATATGAATTTTTTGTGATTTGAATCGTGAAATTAAGAAAATTTTATTTAAATTAAAGTCGTTTATAAAGGTTTATCGGTTTTATAGGTTGGGGTAATAACTAATAATATTGTTCAAAATCCAGTCGAGCCAAAATAAATTCTGAGATTCCATTAAATTTTAAATTGTCAATTTTCATATTTTTTTGGAACTAAATTCTAAATTTTTAACTATTTCTGTAAAATTAGATATGATGAAGATAATGCTGTATTTAGATCAGTTTCTAATCCCAAAATGGTCTTTAGTATATATATGCTGTATTCCCTAGGTGAGATTCAAATTCGTTGAAAGGTAAAATAATCATAAAACCCGCAGAGTGTTAAAGTTATAAATTGATTTTGAAATTGAATTCGAAATAACATTCGACATTTTTTTTTATGGGAACTTAAGTCTTTAGACGACATAAAAAACTCTCGTAAAAAATAAATCAATCGGTATATAACTGGGTATATAGTGTATATTCTTTTATCCGTACTAAGACGTTTCTCTCTCTAGTTATAATCATTCAACTATCTTTCGCTTCGTTCAAATCAAAGCCAAACACATAAAATCCCATTAAAATTTTTTTTTCGTTTTCACATCCCATAATCCGTGTCACATCACATCAGAATAAAATCGAAAATAAAAATTCAATTTCTATCTCTAGTTTCTCTAGATGTACATAGAAACATGTAGGATTGTATATATAGCAGAAACAATTCTAACTTTTAACTTTTCTTCAAATAAATCTTATGTTATCCGGTTTATACGCTTGCCACCATATATACCATTTTGTTAGACAGCCATAATCATTCCACACCTTTTCTTTTATTCGATATAAGCATATCAAATAGATTTCCAAATTCGAATAGTAATGGTGAAAAAATTGGGAAAATACATTTTCTTTATATCGTACTACTATAAAACTGAAAAACTTTTCATCATCAATAAATTAATTAAAAACTATAGCAAAAAAAACAAGCTTTTTATAATATAATTTTCCCATTGGGAGCTTCTTTGCTTCTGTGCTTTTGTGTTATAATTTTAAATTGATATGAGATTTTCATTAATTTTCAGATGCAATTACATACATTTATTTATAATAGAAAAGTATGGGTAAATTTTTGGGGTTTTTCCTTTCTATTATTCGTGTAATTATATTACTTGAAAATGGAATTTTACAGATTTATTGAAAATAAAAGCTGTGAGAGGAATATTTAGAAGGTGCGGGGTAATAAAATTATGAAGGTACATTAATAAGTGATCGGTTCTATTGTTTTTCTCTAAAATAAATAATTCACATATTGTACCATATGTGTAGGGTAATGTAGAATTTGTGTGGTTTGCAATTTTAAAATTCTTTTATCGAGTCAAGTTATTCGAGATATATTGGTTTCATGTTCCACAAAATTTGTGTGGATGATTTTGGTGTATAGTACAAAAATCACCAATCTTGACGGGATTTTGAAAGTGATTTTATTATTATTGAAATAAGTCTACTCATCTAAATTATCTTTGTTTGAGCAAAAATTAAACAAAACGTCAACTTTGTTAAAACTCTTGGACATCATATTCACTGGTTCACTATCACCATAATTCGTCCTATATCTATCTACGTAGAGGAAATCACGATCCCTTAACTGCCGAATATGTGCATTCAGTTTAATTCATTCCAGAATATAAGGCGCATCAATTTGGTTGAGCAGCAGATTACCAACAAATAAACACTTTAACATCTCGCGCCTATTTTCCAATGTTGTCATGTAATAGTTCGTACATCGAGTTAAAAATGGTGGTGTCGCTGTAGGTTAACGTGGTATGGTAGATCATGATCATACGCAAATCGATCTTTCCATGTCAAATAGCGTATGAATTTCTTTTGTACCTTTTAGATTTTCTGGAAATGTTCCTCGTAAAACGGACTCCACACATTAACAGCGTATTCAAGCGGGGATCGAACGTATGCACAATACAAGATCTTAATTGTCTCCAAATCCAAAATGTCGCATGTCCTTCGTTTAATCAAATCGAGCATAGAATTAGCTCTAGAGACACATACTCACACACACACACGCACTCTCACACACACACCCCTCCCGTGGGGAGTGGCAGGATCTCCCATCGGGCGCGTCCCCAGGTTGCGGATAGGGGAAGGCCCTAACCGGCATGCCGGCGGGTAGGTGGGAAATAAAATACCATCCGTGGACAGAAACTGATAGGGGAAGGCTACCCCGAATAAGAAACCAAAAATGAGTGAGAGAAATGAAAACTCGTTTACGGCGCAAAGGGTGATTACCTTAGTGCCGGTGGCTTCCGGGAGTGAGCAAGCGGGCTCCCAGCCGTCGTTATCCATCGACCGCAGTGCTTCAGTAGTGGGAAACTTGGCTACTGAAGTTCATAGAACTACAAGTGTTGGAAGTCTTTCTGAAGAAGAAACGGGAGCTATAAGCCAGTTTATACTTTCGAAACGAGAAGTACCTGTGTATGTGACAGGTGCCGGGAACATAGATCCATTTAGGAAAAGCCATATGTTCCAGAGATCGCCTCCAAACATCCAAAAGAACATGTCCCTGTCGTTCTCTGAGCTTACAGGGCCGGAGGAAAACACTTTACCGAGGTCATTCCAAAAAAGCAGTAGGCCTCCTCGATCGCCTGCGACGTTCCGTCCAAGGACTGTAGACGTCTGATTCACTGTCGGATGTTTATGAGCCAGATCCTCTTACTCGGATGGGTGCGAAAATTGATCGCCTCTGCGAGTACATCAGAGGAAGGAATAACGTGCACCATGAAATAAAGAAGCTGGTCACGTCAATCAAAAATCTGTATGTCGAACATGCACAGGGTGGAGGGAAAGATGAGAGTCGGACAACGCAGACAATTGCGAAATTGGCTAAGCAAATAACTGTGTGCTGTGAGACCCAAACTTCCCCAACCATATCTAACCAGTCTAACCAGAGAAATAATAAGGAGGAAACTGTTCTGTTGGATAGTGAAATAACGACCGCAACCAATAGCAAAAGGAGGAGGTCGAAACAAGACTCACCCAATGACCATGCACAAAAGAAAGGGAAACAGAAGAGAGCTGGCGAAACCCCAGCACTGGGAACTACGAGCCTAAATCCAAACCCAGGCATAGATGAACCCAACAAGCCTGATAATGTAAGGGACTCTGGCTGGCAGGTGGTGGAGAAAAAAAGAGAAAACCACGTGAAAGAATTCCGCGGCATCGTCCTGATGCTATTAAAATTACCCAAACTGGAGCAATGTCGTATGCGGATATGATAAAAAAATTGAAAGGGGACCCTAATCTTAATGACCTCTCTGGTAAGGTGGCTCGGATTCGTAGAACCGAAAAAGGCGATCTTCTTCTAGAGTTAGAGAAAGATGTACATCCCAAGGAACTTGGATTTCAAAGTGCAATAGAACACGCTCTTGGTAGTGATGCACAAATCCAAACACTTACGCAGATTGACGAGGTTGTAGTCGAAATTAAAGATATTGATGAGACCACAACAAAGGAAGAGATACATGAGGCGATCACATCCAAGTTTGAGGGTGCGAAAGACCTCCCGATAGAATGTATCAAGTCGCTGAGAGCTGCTTATAGAGGCACCCAAACAGCAGTAGTGACTGTACCAACCTCGACAGCCAAAGTGATGAAAAATGAAGGGAAAGTACGAATTGGATGGGTGATCTGTCGTATACGTGAAAAAACGTTACCTTTAAGGTGCTTCAAATGCTGGCAGTATGGACATATGGCCAAGTCATGTAAAAGTGATGTTGATCGTTCTGGCCTCTGCTACAAATGCGGAAGAAATGGCCACAAAGTAAAAGAATGCAAGGAAGAAGCGAGTTGTATGCTTTGCCAGCGAAGGACGAACCATAATCATATAGCAGGGAGTGGCCGGTGTACGGCCTACATGTTGGCACTTAGAAGAGCACGACGACAATGAAGTTTGTCCAGCTCAACCTAAACCACTGTGAAGTTGCACAGGAAGTACTAGCCCAAACAGTGCATGAAACAAGAGTAGATGTCGCCATTTTGTGCGAACAGCACAAAAATATGGAGCGATGCAATTGGGCAACTGATCAAACTGGTAAAGCTGCCATATGGACCTGTAGCAGACGGACCATGCAGGAGAACAGCAGTAATTCCACCGCAGGATTCGTACGAGCAGATGTTGACGGCTTACATATCTATAGCTGCTATGCACCACCTAGCGCTACAATTGAGGAGTTTGAATACTTCCTGGACCAACTGGTCGCCGATGCGCGAACGCGTAGCCCTGTTATCATTGCTGGTGATTTCAATGCCTGGGCAACTGAATGGGGCAGTAAAGAAACGAATAGAAGAGGTATAGCGCTGCTCGAGGCATTTTCTTCCATAGACGTTGTGTTGTTCAACACTGGTGATAGACCGACGTTTCGCAAAGGTGGCTCCTCCTCCGTAATTGACCTTACATTCGGTAGCAGCTGCTTGTTGAGAGTGTTGACCAAATGGGAAGTCAGTGAGCACTATACGCATAGTGACCACCAAGCCATACTCTTCGAAATAAAACTGGCTAGGGAAGGTAATCAGAAAAAACATATAAGGAAATCTGCAGGCTGGAAAGCAAATACGTTTGAAGAGGACTTATTTATGCTATCATTGGAGAAACCGGGCCTCTCGGGATGTGCCAATGCAAAAGCGGGACAGATTATGAACATGATCACCAACGCCTGCAGTGCATCTATGGTAGAAAGGCGGCTAGACAATCGTCGTCCACCAGCATACTGGTGGACTGAGCAGATTGCACAATTGCGATGGAAATGCCTTAATGCAAGGAGGAAACACCAACGTGCTTGAGGTACAGAGGCCTATCCTAGCCTGCACCAAAATTACCTGGATGCCCGGAATAAATTTAAGCAGGCCATTAAAGTAAGGAAACGCCAATGCTGGAAAGAGCTATGCGAAGAAGTGGATCGTGACCCATGGGGGAGACCCTACAAAATCGTTATGAAAAAGCTTAAAAAGGCAAATGAATCGCCGCCCACCTGCCCAGCGATACTACGTAGAATTGTAACTGCTTTATTTCCGCAGCAAGATGATGTGATCCCTGACGTGATCCGAGTACCTGGCATGGAAGAAATACCGCCGATATCAACAGAAGAGCTCACCAAGGCGTGTCAACGTTTTGGGAATTCAAAGGCTCCTGGGCCTGACAATATCCCTAATATTGCACTAAAGGTTGCAATACAAGCCAGACTGGATGAATTTAAGGAACTATATAATTCCTGTCTCAGAGAGGGAGTATTCCCTAAACGATGGAAGAGACAGCGTCTGGTCCTGTTGAAAAAAAACAGGAACCAGCCGGGTGAACCATCCTCCTACAGACCATTATGCATGCTGGATACGTCTGGCAAAGTGCTGGAGAGAATCATATACAGCCGACTAGAGAAAGCTGTGGAGAACGCTGGAGATTTTGCTGAGAGGCAGTACGGGTTTCGGAAGGCTCGATCGACGATAGACGCCATCCAACACGTCGTCCAAATAGCCAAGAACGCCACAGATGGGAAAAGATGGAAAGGAGGCTCAAAAAAGTACTGTGCCGTTGTCACCTTGGATGTTAAGAACGCATTCAACTCGGCCAAATGGAGCTGTATTCTAAATGCACTGCAGACGTTACAAGTACCAGTGTACCTAAGAAGTATCATCGCTGACTATTTTAATGATAGAATGCTGACGTATGACACGGATGACGGTGTGAAGACATACAATGTTTCGGGTGGTGTACCCCAAGGATCTGTATTCGGGCCGCTACTGTGGAATATCATGTATACGATGGTTTCCTAAGGCTCCGTGTACCTGATGATGTGGAAATCGTAGGTTTTGCTGATGATGTTGCAGTCGTAGTGGTTGCAAAAACTATAGATGAAATAACAGAAATAAGTAGGTTGACAATCATAATAATAAAAAGGTGGTTGATGACATGTGGGCTTGAACTTGCTGATCATAAAATCGAAGCAGTTCTAGTTACCAGTAGGAAGGTGAAAGATACCGTAACTATTGATGTAGGTGGAATCTTAACCCACTCACAGCATTCATTAAGATATCTGGGTGTGGAAATAGATGCGCGTTTAAACTTTAAGGAGCACATAAAGATAGTGAGCAGGAAAGCTGCCAGTGTGTCTGCAGCTCTCTCCCGTATCATGCCCAACACTGGAGGGTCTAGACAATGTCGTAGAATGCTGCTGGCAAACGTCGTAACCTCCATCATTCTCTATGGATCGCCTGTATGGGGTGATGCGATGGACTTCGAAACATATAGACGCAAATTGGTATCGGTGTATCGCCTAAGTGCACTCAGAGTGACTTGTGCCTTCCGCACAGTATCTACTGACGCGGCACTCGTTATTGCGGGGATGATCCCAATTGAACTCCTTGCGAGGGAGAGGAAGAAATGGTACCCCAATCGTGTACAACCAGGAAGCAGAGCACTTGAGCGCGCCTCAACAATGATAGAATGGCAAAGACGATGGGATTGTTTGGAAAAGGGTCGCTGGACTTACCGTCTCATACCATCCATTGAAAAATGGCTAAATAGGCAACACGGCGAAGTTAACCACTACCTGACGCAACTGATAAGTGGACATGGCTGTTTTGGTGCATACCTATGCAGGTTCAAGCACACTGATACTCTAGATTTCCTGCTTGCAGAGGTACACAAGAAGATGTGGAGCACATTTTTTTGCAATGCCCACGATTTGAGGATACTCGAAGGAAACTGTCAGCTGTCCTAGGGCAGCGTCCAACACCAGAAAACATAGCGCAACTAATGCTTGACTCTGAGGAAGGATGGAATGCTGTAAGCCATATGGCGACAGTGGTACTGAATGAGCTGAGGCGCCTAGAGCGTGCAAGAGTAGAACAACATACCGTGATTTGATAGCGGTGACAAACTCAATCCAAGATTGAGGCGCTACAGGGAGAACAATGAGCCAAATGGCTGGTCACCTCCATGTGAAGTAATGTCTAACGATAGTTCCGCATGGAGGATGTGAAAGCGGCGGGTGTGTGGTTTTTAGGTGGTAGGAATCCGCCACTGTTGCTGAGGTGTTTGTCCTACCGACGCATCATCTTCCGAAGATTTTCCACACGTTACCCAACCCCACAAAAAAAAAAAAAAAAAAAAACACACACCCCTAGATATTTAGTTTCATAAACATTTTTGAAGATATACATCATTTATCTTATACGGTTGTGTAACAGGGTTAACTTTACGATAGAAAGATAGAGATTTACACTTATCAATGTTGAGACAAAGTGAATTAGACTCACACCAAATAACTAGTTTGTCGACCTCCTGTAGTTTCTTGGTATCGTCAAGAGTTTCGATGGTTCTGTAGATTTTCAGGTCATCAGCGAACATTAGGATTTTGCAGCGCGGTATCACTCCAGTAATGCCATTTCTTTAATCAAATAGCTGGTAAATTCGATAAGGTTGGTCGATGTTGATTTTTTGGGCAAAAATCCATGTTGATTCTGGGACTCATACCGGCTTGGTACTAAATCTCTGAATGACCTGCATACAACCAGTTCAAATAATTTTGGTATTGAAAATATCGATGTAATACCTCTGTAGCATGAGATATCAGTTCTAGTTCCACTTTTGAAAATCGGTGTTACTCTTGTTATTTTCCATTTCCGTTGAAATGTTGCCTATTGATTGATTAAATAGCATATACTTAGTGAAATTCCCAATATTGCGGAATTTTTAAAAAAAGAACTAGGAATACCAACCGGGCCACATCCTTCTCCAAAACCAGCCAATGGTCGCTGAATGTCCTCGGGCTCAAGGTGTGGGGTAAATATTGATGCACTATAATCAGTATTTGTTGGATCTTTGTAGTTATCTATATCTTCTGGTTTATAAACTGACTGGAAGAACTTAGCAAACATGTTGGATATGATCAGCGGGTCGTAGAACTTCTGTTCATTAAATGTCATCCAGGCTGGGTAACTGTCAATTTCGCGTTTGGTTCTATAAAAGCCTCAAAAGTAGTTGGGATCTCTTTTTATTTTCTTCTTTAAGCCGCTAATATAGCTTTTGTATTTTAATTCAAAATAGGACTCAACATCTTGGTTACTCTTAGTGAATTTCAATTTGTTATCCCGGGAACAGAATTTAAAGTTTACTTTATAAGCCTTGTCTGTCTTGTTTTTAAGGATGATAAGTTGGCCATCATACCATGGTGCGACGTCGGTTCATATTTCAATGGCTTTATGGTGAATATCATTAATAACGAACGGTGTTGGTGATTCATCTATTTTAAATAAGGCTGAATCATTAGTAAAAATTAAGTCTAATATTCGATCTAATCCAATTTTTAAATCACAAATTTGGCATAGATTTGATTCAAAGGCAGCGTTGATGAACAGGTACCCATTATCCGAGCTCACGTTTAGAGGCAAAATCTCGTTTATTTCTTTGTCAAATGTTCATCTAATATCTGACAGATTAAAATCCCCAGTAACTAAAATTATGTCTGTTGGATCAGCCGCATTGGTAATTTCCATAATTGAAGCACAGCATGTAGTATAAGATGATATAGGTGAATCAGGCGGGATGTGTACGACGTAAATGTATAGTGAGGTTTTATTGATCTTAATTTTTAGGCATAATTGCTCTATTGATTAATCTGTTTTTCTTGCTTGTTGGTGGTGAGCGGTCACATCTATAAACCACGTAATTGCTAGGAAAGAACTCAGAACTTAGAATCCTATTATTGAATGATGTTTCACAGATCATGTAAACCGGGAAAAGTGTTTTTAAAATAAAATTATGAAATTGCGCTACCTTCGAAGACATTTTGTTTACATTTTGGAAATAAAACGTATATTTCCTGTAGTCTTATGTGGTGTCAAGGATGATAAGGATTCATGAGTGTTAATATTACCAGATTTTACAGTGATTAGGCGGAGGTTTTTCTCACAAGCTGTTAATGCTATTCTAATCATAGAGTTCAGTTGGTCTCCTTCAATCGGTGAACTATAGGTAAACATGTGTGTATGCCTGGTTAAAGCCATTATAGCGTGTGGTAGGCTGTCGAAAAATTTAATATGTCAGGCCATGTGCTTCGTGAATTGTCAGCATTTTACTCGAACTTGGTAAGATAAGTTAACTCAGCTGTTTTTTATCTGATTTTGTATATGTTAAGTACATGGTATTTGACATTACTAATGAACTGGCATTTGTTGAAGCTTACGGTTCTTTTGTTGATGTTTGTGGTTCGGAATTCAGGATAAGTTGCCCGCAGTGCATATACCACATCCACAGAGCATCTGTATGTTAAGTTGTGTTGTTCGAAACTTGTGGTAAATTTTTTAGCATCCAAGTTAAGACTGTCGATATATGGAATTTGATTTTGATCTCCCAGGTTGTACATTTTACAACCGTCACATAACAAGGCAAGCAGGCCTTGTTCTGCTTGTAGAATTTTATAATTTCAGCGTACCTAAATTTTGCGGCTTATACTCGTAGAGCAGCTATAGAATTATTTCAAAATTTCTCCAATTAAATCTTCTTATTACAATCTTTAACGCCAAATTAAAGCGAGTTTAGTGATGTGATCAAACTCCACAAAATTTTTAACAGTTCTTAAATGTATGACTTCTGAAAGTGTAGGAGAAACTACACATGTATGCGCACATGTACCTTATCGCTATTTACCCGGGTAAAGATCGTGATTTTCTCCGTTGAATAATTACATGAATTTTAGGAGAATTTTAAAATCGCTTCGACTCGAATAGTGATAAAATTTTTCAAATTTTTCAGAAAATTCAAAATGTAATGACTAATTTATCGATTTTCGCTTTTTTCAACCACCTTGACAGTATTTATCCTGGTAAAGATATTTTTCCTCATGTTCTATAATTGAGGAAAATATCTTAAAAATTATGAATGGCTCATATGACATATTTAACAGTGGCTTTGAGTAAAGCTGTGTTCCTGATAGATTGGTTTTTTGCAATAACCACAAATTTTTCTTGTGGATCTCTTCTTTTTCCCTTCACTATAGCACATAAAGCATTGGCCTTTATGCGTTAATCGACCGGGTGCGTCTCGATCAAATAATTTGTCTGGTGTAAACAAAGTATTACTAGGCCCTTGTGATTGTTCAATTGATAGGCCTAGAATACATTGTATTGCACTTCTGGTAGCATAATGGCTTACAACTCTTGGAAGTAGAGCTCTCTTTATTATTAGTGGGATGCAAAGGTTTTCACCAAGATCTTCTAAAAAATTCGCCGACGACTAGTTTTTACAGTTTGTTTGTTGGAATGAATTTTTTTTCCAGAGTTCGGTCGTTGGTTCATAATTGGATTTGTGAGCACCAATAACTATTAGAAGACCCAAATCCAGATCCACAGTTGACGAATTATAGCTTAAGGCTTAGGTTATAATGATAAGATAGGTGACAACCCAAAACATCAGAACATTCCTTCTACAAAATAGAAACCAGCGGACCACATATTTTGGGCCAATATTAAAGTTTCAATTATGTATGTGGTGTGGTACGGCTTGGATATAATAAATAAATGTTTCTCTGGTGTTGCCAAAAATTACAAAATACGTTTACTAACACGCAGGTATGGGCGTTTACGCATAATCTATTATTTTCTACGTCGACGTGTCGACAATCCGTAGACAACGTAGACAATGTCGATAGTGTAGACAATTCCTAGAATGATATTGTAAATTAATTCTAAATTACCGACCAAATTTCTTTAGGAGCCAATGAGTGATGGTAATTTTATAGAGTTTCCTCCAATGTATTTTAATCTACATTGATGACAAAATGTACGTGAAGTTATGTTTGAATCAATTAGAAGGTCAACCACTTTAACTTGTCAAAAATGCACTACTCCCGCTAAATATAATCTAATCAAGTTATAAATTACTTTATATACATTTTCGGCCTCGTTAGCAGAGTTAGTAGCGTGCTTGAATTGGTAGTCGCGGGTCTCAGGTCCGATTCCCGATGATGACCAAAAATCACGGCTAGGTGTTTTATTTTATTGTTATGTAAAAGTGTTTGTCCGGGTATTGCATAGTGGGCCCGTTTATTACATTAAGTGCTGGAGTGATCCGCCCAACTTTTAATGTTTTTTAGATAAATTAACAAAAATAATTATGATTTGGCAAGCGATTTGCTTTTGTGAACTCAAGAGCAAGTTTTATCATATCCTTCACAATGCCGTCGAATGTATACATAAAAGAATGACTACGCCGAAACGTATTTTACCCCTAATTCGTTGACACAATTCAGCAGTAATGTTTTGACCTGTATATACATAATAGCGTTAGCAAAACCCGGAAAATGTTGAAACCCGGGTTTTGTTTAAACAAAACTATTCTAAATTAAAAATTTATAATAACAACAAATAAATAATTCAATTTTATATAAATTGCTGAAAATATTGCTTAAAAAGACTAAGGCGTTTATTGAGTCATCCCCCAAACGCATTCTTGTTTAGTGCAGATATTACTTGCCAGAGAATCCATCGGTCGATGTTGGCTTATTTAGATTTATAGATAGTATAGATTTAAACCGTAAACTTCGCTGTTATTTTTGCAAAGGGAAATTTATTTAAATCTGGTTTTGTTAGTTAGTATTCATCCTTTTTGAAGTTTCTTAAAACTGAATGTAAAGTTTAAGTTTAGGTGATTGATTTTTTCTGGTCAGGAACAGTTTGATGATATGTATAAAGAGTTTTTTCTAGTAAAATGAGAAATGTATTCTATTTAGTCAATCGAGATCACTTCAATTAGCTTAGACTCACAGAAACTATGGATAGAATAAAATCACTGAAGGAGTGACTGGAGAAGGATTATAGAGATTAACATTCAGTTTCTAGGCATAATTCATCATCAATTGCGATTCATATTTCACAAGTGCTTGCAAAACACGTCCGCGTTAGCTGCGATGTAAAAATAACAACGCATTTTTCTGTGGAAACGTACACTTTTGTATATAGTTTTTCCTAGTTTTGGGTTCTTTCACTTGACACAGTTCAAACACAGCGCACTCTTTTTGAATAAATTTATAATGCTTAAATTTCTTGGATGTTTTGGTTCCAAATGACAATTTTAACTCTTTGGCTCTTGACATTTGCTAAAGAACTTCCCCATTTTAATTTATATGATATGTACATTCAATATTAAATAACCTATGAAATCCCATAGAGCGCTTGTTCCTGCTAAACAGCAGATTCTCTTAAATATTTGATTAAACAAATTAATTTAATATTTTTTTAGAAATAGTCCTATTTCTGAGAGCACCTAATATAGCTGCATACCAATGTTTGTATTCAAATTTTCAATTTTGATCAGCATAAACTAGTAATAGTTGCTGCTATAATAGGCCTAGTGTTTTCCCATCCCAATGCTTCAACTTCTAATTTAATTGGTTACAGTGCATTGCATACATTATTTAACGACTGTTCTCCAGTAAAACTAACTAAACCACTTATTTTTAAACTCTGGTTTCAAGTAGGGAGCCCTACTGGTTTTTGGGTTCCCCAAAATTGAAGGAAAAGTTTTTGGGACCGGCTATACCCACACCCGGCCTACAAATTGTACCTGTATAGAAATTCTATGCATGTTTCAACGCGAGTTCGTTGGGATTGAGTTTACTAATTTTTCTGATAAAAACAAAATTTTATTTAAGTGTCAAACCAAAGAGATCATTTATTTTAATTTTTTGTTAAAATGGTCTCTGTAATACTATACTATTACAGAAACCATTTTAACAGCGTAACAACATAACCAATAAAAAAATTATTTAATGTATTTTAACATTTAATTTTAGTAATTGAGTTACTGGTTGTTTACAAATGGCATTTTGCTATAAAAATCTAACAACCGAAAGATATATTGGTGTGCGGCAAACATTATTTTAGCGCGCAAATATTTGTACATCTGTTTGTGATTGAGATAGATTTACAATTTTTTATGTCAGTAAAAAATTGTAATGGTAGTAACACTGTTAAAAACAATCAGTATTATTTTACTGAGATGATTTTTAATCTCATCTCACAGGCAGTAATATATATAGTTTTCTTAATCTAACTTAACCGAGTAGCAAAATTTTAGGCGTTAGTAAAGATCGACCAAACTACATTCGAGTCAGTTGTTTTATCCCTCCAATCAATAATTTAAAAAATGGTTATGATTGCCGAAATAAAAATAATCTAAACTAATCAATTCCATGTTATCTCAAAGAAGCTGAGCCCACCGGTTTTCGAGCTATCCAAAAATATTTGGATAGCTCGTGAAAAGAATGCTGATGCGATGAGGTTGCTGAAAATTTGCTCTAAGCCAAATATATTCTAACTGGGAACAGTATTGCGTGATTTTATCCGTAATAACAAAATTTTAAATTTAAACCAATTCGATTGTTCAGAACAATAAATATTCTTTAATTAAAGATATTGTTTATGTTTTATTTCAACATATATTTCCAAAGTTATAGTATGTTATGTGGGAATCACATTATTTAATTTGACTGATTCTCTAATTTCTCCCTATGCTACTTCAACTGAATCGGCTGTTTACAAAATACAACTGCAAACTGGCGTATTTTATTTCAAATCGCTAAAATGTCATAGGTTATTGACATTGCCTTAATAGTCGACGTTGACAAAAAACTTTGCCAAGTAATCTACGTAATATTTTACGTGTTGACAACCGCGTAAATTTCACGGCGTAATGTACCTCGCTCATCCCTGCTAACAGGTCGGTTCAGATAACATCAATCTCAGACTTTTCTATATATATGGTTCTTTCCCAAATTTATATCGTGAATTGCTATATAAAAAGGGTTGGGTGTCTCTGGTCACATCAGGGCAGTTAAGCAAATTAACACTAATTTCAGATTGATGAAAATTTGTGTCAGTTTGCGTGATGTGTAAGTACGATTTTCTTAGTTTTTGGCAATATTTTTGGATTTTTCCAGAGAAATATACACACCAAGTTCGTACACAGCCAAACGTTTTACCGTGTGACATCGAAAACTTGCAGCGTTAAATGGTCTACTCCTCAATTTAGATATATCTGATTTTCATGTTAAATAAAATAATGGATTTGAAAAATTGTGAGCTTTTTCTTTGTATTAAAAGCTCTACGAATAATTAGTATTTCACAAATCAAGAAAATCTTTCAAATTTCAACATCTTAAAATTTGTTTTGAAATACAAAATCTTTGTATATTTGTTATAGAAGAAAACACACTACACCTCGTTTTATTATTAACAGACTGAAATACAAATTCTGGATGGAACTTGATCCAACTTTATTATTCACGTAGCCATATAGTATCAGCATGTGACGACTAGTTTTCTCCCGGTTCGAAAGTAATATAGCTTGGAGAATGTAGAATGTTAATAATAAGCTAGCTTTGCTTAAGAAATGGAACAGTAAGTTTCTACATATTTCTCCAAAAACAAAAATTAACCAATTAATTGGCATGTAGTTTACATAATTTAAGTATGAACAATTTGATAAAAGTTACTACATTATAGCAACAAAGCCTCACACTGAATAGAACTAGAAACAAAAAATTACAATTGTTAGCATTTGAATTTCAAATAGTACTTGATACAATTCTGATTGATTGAGTGTGTTGAATTCAATGAAATTATTTAAAAATAAATTGTGATAAAAAATGAAATTTATTAGGAGGCAAAATCTAACGATTAAAATCCAAAATTTAAATTCGTGATTGATTTGATCTGTAATTCTACCATCAAATGGGATTTAGGTATATACAATCCTAACTTTGATCAATTATTAGAAAATCGTTAAACTAAATCAAAGCCGAATCACTACTATATTATCCCTTGCAGACAATAATCTATCATTTATCCCTGCTGTCATCTTAATAATCATCTTAAGTTTTTTGCAGATTAATGTTATACATCACCTTCCTTAATATAATACAAAAGACAAAATACAAAACAAAAACATCTAGATTTTCCACAACATTTCATATATCAGTTTTTTTCCCATAATACATCGTGTGCAACTTACCCACACCGATATTACAAAGACAGCCAATTACCACAAAAACCAGAGATTCACTCGATCAAATCAACTAAATAAAATTTCTATTAATACATCAATCTCAATCTCAATAAAAAACAAAATACAATAACAACAAAAAAAGAAGAAAATTGGAAAATTATTTCAATTATTTTCCATCAATTTAGTCATCAAAAATAAATACGTATATATGTATAAGAAAAAAAAACAGTAAAACTTTTCGTTTTTCTTGAAGTACTTCAAGTTTTTTTGGTTTTTGTTTCTGAAATCCAGAGATATCAATTTAATATGTCACAAATTTGTGTTCTTGTTGTTGTTGTATGCTTGTCAAAAAATTATGACAGAAATTTGTACTTCTTATCTCTTTTGCCTGAATGAAAGGCAAATCGTTTTTGGATGAGGCGGGTTGGTGAAGAATAATACCACATTCACACACACATACACACCACACAACATACAACATACATTTCCATGTCAATACATTATTACCTTAAATTACACTTCAGTGTTGTTGATATGTGGAATATTATATGAATGTAATAAATTTTTGATTTTCTTAGACAAGGATTTTTCTCGTTCTCTCTATACATACATATATAGAAAATATAATTTTTCATCGTTACACAAGATTATTTTGTGTGTATGCGAGGAGTGGCACGGGGGGCTCATTTACATAAAATATTCGGTGGTATATACGTAATTGAAAAATATTACATAAGCAAATATCGATTTGTCAAATGGTTTTATGTTTTAAATAATAGATGGCATTAGTGGTGAGAAGGAGACTATGCCATGTATATGGTAAATAAAAATTTGGGTTTATATGCTTCTTGTATATTATTTATATTACGGGTAGCTTATTATTATTAATGCATATAATAATGGAATGATAAATTGGAAATCATTTTTCATAAATTTTTGGGATTATTGGGGTTGTATATTTGTTTTTACATATTTTTATAAAAACAAAAATATCAAAATAAAGGAAATGCTAATTAGACTGCTCAAAAATATTATATCGCTCCACATCCGTTTCCTCCATGGTTTGATTTCGCATATACATATGCATATATATGTATATACACACAGATAATTTAATTAATTTCGAGCAAACAACAGAATATTTTTAAAACTAAACTCAAAATATATTAACAAAAAGGATTCAATTCTCAAACAAATCCTTTTTTTTTCATTTTAATAACAACAACAAATTCAATTAAAATGACAGGAAAAACCATAAAAAGTTAGAAACATTTTTTGTTTGTTGTTAGTATTCAACCACAAAACCCAATGTCTTGTTTTCATTTTGGTTCATGTACATATACATATCTACATATATAGAGAATTTTCCAGCTTCAACAATCAAAAACGACAAAAACATCAGAACAAATATCCTAAAGGAATTTTCCTATTTAGTTGTGTATACCATACAAATGTTTATGGTTAAGAAATGGAATACACAAACGCGTGTGAGAAGCTTATGTATGCTTTAACCATTTCAATCAGTCCTAGATAGGTCTCTTGTTTTAATACTACCATGCGTATCTCGCACATATGTACATATGTATGTTTAATTAAATTTGGTCGTTACGCGTGATCTAATTTTAGGTGCTCGAAAATCGAATGAACCAAAAAAAAAAAACATTCTCTTGAAATTCGTAAAGAAAAATCATATTATTTCATGCACACACACAAATGATGATAAATGACATTTTCCATGTAAACGAAAATGAAAATAAAATATTCTTGAACTTTAACATTTATAATTTTTTCTTTTGTCTTAAGACAAATAATACATAAGGAGAAAACGAAATAAATTTCCTTTTTTATTTTGTTTCGTTTCGTTTGTGTTTGATTGTTTTCAAGATGAAAAAATAATTTTCCAGTTTTTCATCTCGATCTAATGTACGTATATACGTACGTATACATATATAGATACATATTATAACAAGACAAACGAAGTTGGTGGGACTCTTTTGTGTGTTTGTATATATTTTTTGTTGTTTTTGCGTGAGTTAAAATTGGTATATAAAGTTTGCCACCTCTTTGCCATAGCTAGGATCTGTATTTATTTTATATTTCTGGGCAATCGAAAGAACGAACAATGGCATATGCCATTAAGATGAAAATGTTAGGAAAAAATATTTTCGTTTTTTTTCTCCTCTGCGGAATGAGACGAGCAAAGAACGCTTTATTTTTGCTATTTGTGTGTACGATATAGAAAAGACAATTCTTGGGAAATTATTTATAAATAATGTTGTTGTTTTTGTATTTTCGGTTGATTGAAGGACGGGTTTTTATTTTCTTGTTTTTGGGATCAATCAAAAACAGTCACGAAATATATAAGTTTGCTATAATATATGTATGTATGTATATAGAGAAAAATTGATAATATAGCAGATGAAGTTGGATCTGGGTTTTTTTGTTTTTTTCTTGGGTGATTATTAGTATTTGGTTCTTTTTTTTTGGCGGGATGGTATACCGATAAGATTATTTCATAAGAAAAAACAAACGAATGTATAATTAATTAATTATCTGTATATTATAGGTTTTATTTTATATGTAAGACGTGTGCGTGGGTTTATATTCAATAGTTTCTAATTTTGAGCTTCACCCGTTTTCTAGAAAATATGCTGCGTATAGGATAACGGAATTTATTTTGGTTTTGTAGGTTCTCCGCCTTCAACTCAAATTGATTGAAATTCTCTTTAAAATTCGGAGCGGCCGTAGTTATTCACTTTAAAAGTAATTACAACCTTTTCAAGGTCGGCCAACTAAGTAAGTACTTAGTATAAATTAATTTTTTAACTTAATTAAAATCTGAGAAAGCCATGAAATGATATTGGATCTTACATACCAAAACTATAAATATTATATTATTATACAGGAAAAACAAAAGCGTACATCAGACAATACACCGCATCTCATCCCAGTTTCTTCCTTAAACAAAATAAAAGTATGAAATTTTTCAAAAATGTGTTAATTAAATGATGAAATATACCAGCCCAGTTTTTGATAAAATAAGTAAATAAACATATGTCTTATGCATTTAATTTATAAATAATATAAATAAATTAGCTAGGATTATTATTTTTAATTCCTAAGAACTTCCGAGGCCGGAAATAAACCTTAATGTTTTGAGTTAGCCACATTTTCTTCATATTAAATTATATGGGGCCATATTAAGGTTGGCCGATTGTGAAAATTGCACCACACAGCTAGTGTTGGAAATTTTACAAGAGCTGGCCTTTATCATGACCAATTCACAACATAAAGAATTATTTCCGGCCTCGGAAGTTCTTATGAGTTAAAATTTGTTTCATATTAAATTATATGGAGCCATTTTAGCAGAGCTTGCCCTTACCATGACTAACTCAAAGAATAAAGAATAATTTCTGGGTCCGGGAGTTCTCAGGACTTAGAATTAATTGATTTCATATTAAATTATATTGGGCCATATGAAGTTTGGCCGATTGTGCAAATTGCATCATTAGGCTGGTGTTGAGAATTTTACCAGAGCTTGCCCTTACTATGGCCAACTCAAAACATAAAGAATTATTTCCAGCCCCAGAAGTTCTTAGGACTAAAGATGATTAGCCGATTGGTCAAATTACATCATACGGCTGGTGTTGGGAATTTTACCAGAGCTTGCCCTTACCATGACCAACTCAAAGAATAAACAATAATTTCTGTCCTCAGAAGTTCTTAGAAGTTAAAATTTGTTAAATATTACATTATATGGAGCCATATGAAGGTTGGCGGATTATTCAAATAGCATCATACGGCTTGTGTTGGGAATTTTACCAGAGCTTACCCTTACCATGGCCAACTCAAAACAAAAATAATTATTTCCGGCCCCGGAAGTTCTTAGGAGTTAGAATTTTTTTCATATAATAAATTATATGAGGCCACATGAAGGTTGGACGATTGCACAAATTGCACCAAACGGCTGGTGTTGGGAATTCCACCAGAGCTTGTCATTACTATGGCCAACTTAAAACATAAAGAATTATTGCCAATATGTCATTATTTAATTAACACATTTATTTAAAACTGGGATGGGATAGCGTAATATTGCCTGATGTACGTTTTTTTTCTGGGATTTAAAACTGGGCTAACGTCACATGCTTAGATTTAGTTGAGAAATTTATGCTTATTTGCCTTTCATTTTAAATTTTAATGCAACTTAAGAAAGATATATTTGATACCATCACCCAAACAGGATTACAAACTGGAGATTTTATTGTAATTTTTCAAGAAAAAAAAATCGGAATATAAAATGTCTTACTCTTCTCAGCTTTAAATTAACGCACTAATCATTTTTTGTAATTCTTATTTCTAATTTATTTCTTTTTAAATATGTTATCGTGATATTGATATAAAAAGTTAAATAATATTACAATTTCGGTATACTGAAGTGTTTGATAAAGGCCGTGCTGTTGATAAACGTTCAAATTTGTCTCTTGCAACAACAGCGATCCAGGATCAATTTATCAGACATCATGAATTACGAGAGCGCTTCATAACAGCTGGAAGCTTTCAATGGCAACATAGAACAGTTCATAATAAAGCAATAAGACCTGATGCGATAAGAAGAGTTATTGTGAAGAATAATTTGCCTACAGCAATACTTTTTATGTAAACTGGAAGGTAAGGTTTTATGTAAACTCGATGGTTGGATATTCAAATTAAAACCAAATTCTAAAATAAATACAAAAAAATTGAATTTACTTTCCAATTTTTTAAATATCTTTAATATATTTTGTACCAATAATGTAATAAAATAAAAATTCATTCCATAACTGCTAACTTCACTCTGTTCAGTATAAATGATTGAAATAATTAAAGAAATTATTGAGTTTTCCTTATCATGAATATCTCTTTGAGAAATTGGTCCGAAGATTTTATGAAATTCGGGAAAATCTGCTTCTAGAACTTTTCTTCAGTGAAACCTCTGTATATTGGACACTTAAGGCACTGAGAAATCTGTCCAACTTATAGAGGTGTCCAATATACGGAAAATCAAAATAATCTTTTGCTTTGATAAATTAAACAAATTTTCGACTAATTCCACATCACACGTTTCGATGGGAGTTTGACGTTAAAATGTTTGAATGCACCGTTGAATGCATTGGGAAGTCACTAATAAGAATCAAAAATGAATACTACTACACTAACCTACTCAAGCCTCTTAATTATTGAATTTTATATTAATCGAGAGGAAATTCTGAAAAATGAGTGGATAAAACACATTTAATATTTTGTTTATACCTTTTACAAAAACCCCACCATCACATTTTTTTACTTTTAACGTCCAACTTACAGAAGTGAAATTAAAAGGAATATTTAAGAAAATATTCAATTTAATGTCCAATACTTAGAGGTTGGATAATGTATAGAAGTTGTCCAATTTATAGAGGAATTTGAGAAGTTTTTTATAAAATTTTATACTGAAATTGAAGGGGCTAAACGAACTTGTCCAAAATAGAGGAATGCCCAAAATACGGAGATGTCCAATCTTGGAGGTTTTAACGCATTTTTTTTTATATCTTTCAAAAACCTAACAATTTCTTTCAAAACGCATGATATTAGTAATTTAGATCAACATGACCATCCAGATTAAATTTTTCGTAGACTCTTCTCGGTATTGTACACCGGTCGTACCCTGAAGTGGTTTTAAAAGTGCCGTTTTCATGTATTTACAGGTCAGGACATTATTAACTAATGTCATTACTGTACATCTGCCAATTATTACATTAAAAAGAAACACTGTGATGTAAATGGATGCAACGGTTTTCCTTAAACTACTATACAAACTTCGTTAAAATAAAAGCTTTTCGTAATATGTCTAAAGACATAAGGAAGCATTTGATCGTTAATTTGGCCTGCGGTCAACTGAAAAAGTAAAACTTTGGACATACCAAATATTCCAAAATAATTTCTGTGAAATTCTTCCCAAAGTTAATGCCAAATTTCTCGGATATGTGTATATTTTAAATTTATTGTATGTAGTGGTAACTTATTTGCCTAAATGATGATTTCAAACAGAAATAACCCAATTAGTCATTTAGGATATTTAAACTTCATAAGCCCAACATATTTATACAGTTATTTATATCGCCGACCCCAGGGATTGACCACTTCAAATTTTCTATGTAAAGTCTATACAGTGGACTGTCCGAAACACCTAATCGCATGCCAATCTTCTGATTTTTGTTTAACAGAATCCTTCATACAATCTTGTTGAAACATTCCCAATATAACGTTATTATATATTGCACGTTATTTATATCGCCGATCCCAGTCTATCCAATAGGATTTCCGAACCCCGATGTTCTGGCTTTTATTTAATACATTGCTACCGCAATATAAGGAAACTATTGGCAAACGATTTTTGGGATTTCTTTGCAGCATTTGTTTTATAAAATGTCGCCTGAATGAATACTATTTGTTTAAACGCACAAATGCGTATTGTTTGTTATTTGGGAAATATTTCACTTAGGTCCAAATTATAATTTTATTTTTGAGCTTACTTTTCCCAAATGACTGATCAGACACAGTATATGTGGATATTACATAAAAAATTCACAAAATATGTTTTTAAATGATTCATGCTTTTATTTGTGATTAAAAAATGAAAGATTTTAAACTGGCTGTTAAACATTGCACACAAATAGTTGCACTATTTACCAAATAAGCTCCATTGAAATCCTTTCTTCAAAATTCTATAAATTTTAAAGTTTTGTACACTTGTATACTAAATATAGTTCCTTAGTTATTTTGTATTGTAGCTCCCAAATAAAGTAAACATCTAATACATCTAAGTTCAACACAACCTAAATTTTAATTTGCCTTCTTCATCCCAATATATGTATATAAAAGTATATCTTAAAGCCTCTTATAATTTAACACCAAATTAATCATAAGCTCAAAGATGTGTATATGTATACATATAGATATATATATATATATATATATATATATTATCTTATACCCATCTCTCAAGCTCACAAGGCAACAGAAACGAAAAACCAAAAAAAATAAAAATGTAATCAAATCCCATAAATACAAGGGTGGAAATACCATTTATGAATATATGTTCGCAAAAACACTCATAAATTCATATATGTATGTATGATCCTCGAGTATTTATATGATTTGTCTTGTAACCATTTCACCATTAACCACCTCGCCTTGAAAGGTGTGGCAAAATATTGTTTTATATTTTGACTTTACATGTGTCTATAACATTCTCTAAATATATATAAGGCACAAAAAGCTTTTATGTAAAATTCGAACTTTTCTGGTTATCAGTGTACCTATACATACATTTATACATACGTATGTACATAGAGTGAGAAATAATTTTATCTCACCGCATATAAGACATATAAATAAAAACGTATACAGTCCCACCTGATTCCGGGGGATTACATACTTTTACATTATACATCCATCTGCATGCCCCTTTCTGCCCTTTATCTCTATAAATATAAGCGCAAGGATGTGTATACGATATGACTGTTTGTTTGATTTCTTATATACGCGTGTGACCTTCGTATGCTGTATTAAAGTTATGATAATAAAAGATGAAAACCCATAAAAAATACCACGAATAACACGTTGAAGATAAGGAAAAGCGGTAAAGAAAAACATGAAAATGAAATGATAACCATTGGGATATAAATATATATCCGTATATGTTCATATGGCATTTTTGTTAAGCTAAAAGTTTGGAAAATTCTAGAAAATTTTATATTATTTATTCACTTCAGATAGTTAGTTTTTTTTTCGTCTATATAATATGTATGTATATGTATTTATATATGTACCGTCTTGTCCGTCCTTAGAGAATCCGCCCAACTTTATTAGCTTAGACAATAATTGTGTCCCAAAAATAAGCACGTTACACCTGGAAAATCACTAATTTACCATCATAAAATAATTTTCCATAAAATTATTTTCCTACCTTCATCGTGTGTTTTCCGATCTGATAATTTCACACAGATTTCTATATTATGTATTTTGAGAAAAATGAAATTTTAATCACGATTTTTTTTGTTGAATGGAAATCGATTTGCGAAAAATATCTGATTTTGGGTGTTATTAGTTCGTTTTGTTCTCAAAATAAATTTGTACGCCAGCAATTGGTGGAAACAGAAATATTTCTTCAACAAAATATTTAATAATTTTTTTGGTTTTGCACGTACCATCGGAACAACAAATTAAAATGAAAAGCCATCGCACATACACACACACACATTTAATACATATCCAGATATATTAATTTATATTAAGTACCCAGGTGATTTTTCCTATTCAGCTCATAATTTTTCATTTTCGGAAAAATCATGAAAATTTCATTACCTCTGTATATATGTACCTTAGTGTGTTATACAACAAAAATAACGACAAAAGGAAATATTCATGGTTTTGAACTGAAAAGGAAATTAATTGAAAAAGCTATATAGTATATAGAGAAAAAATGTGTAAAGCTCCACAAAAAAAGTTTGTTTCCCAAAAAAAAACTAAAATTTTCATAAAAACAAATATTAAAGTCGAATACAACAACAAAAACGAAATAAAGTTTTCTAACAACTTTCTTTCCATTTCATCATTAACATTAGTTATGGGATGGGCTCATAACGGGGTGGTTCGTTTGGGAAAATGTAATGTTGGCTAAATAGGAAGGATGAACGATTTTTTATTTTTTGCTTATTTCGATTGGCTTTCCAAGAACGAACTCTTCGTTCGCTCGTCGAGAGTAATTATCCTGGATTGTGTATATCTATGCTTTATAATGGAGATAAACCGAAAAAGTATCTAAACTATATATGTACGTACAACGAGAAAAAACTTTTATTTTTTCCAAAATGTATATATTTTTCAATTTTTCCAAGAAAAATGGATGATCGAAACTTTAGATAATGAAATTAAAATTTTATTAGATTTTGCGGAATGGAAATTTGTGTGCTTCGTCCTGTTTTCCAAAAAGTGTAATAGAGACTATATAGTAGGAGAGTTGTTGAATATTAAATGTAAAAGTTTTCTACTTTCGAGGGAAATGGAATAATTGGCAAACGAGAGTTTTAAAAGCTTAATATTTAGTATGATAAATATCTCATGGAGCCTCATAATGTTAAGTGAATCAAGGATTGGCCCCAAATATTGGATCAAATTTTAAAAAGATTTATATGATTATACTTTTTGAAATCACTTTCGACTAAAAAAATGTTGAACTTTACAAAAAGTTTAAAATTTTAATATTTATTTTTAGAATTCTAATTTCTTCGGAATAATTTAAAAATCTATTTATTTACAGATTTAACGGGATTGCCAAATGCAGATGAATCCAAACATTTTGAATTGAGAATTTTTGAGGTTGTTTGAGCTTTGAACAATTACCAGCTTCGAATATCAGATGAGACGTTACGCACAACTCGTGGAACTTGATTTTTATAATTTCCATTTTTTAGAGTTATGCATACCTTCCAAACTAATTGGAAAATTGAAATCTACAATAATAAATCATTTGAATCCAGAATTCAGTATCGTAAAACTAAAATTGTCTAAATTCGTAACGAGAATCTCTAGTATTTGGAAACTGTAATTTTTATTGGTGTACAAATTTTAAATAAATTTTCGTAATTTTGGGAACGAGATTCTCACATATTTAGAATTTAAAATTTGACATTTCATAACAAATTGATGAATTTTTAGGAATTTTAAATATTGCACAACTATGGGATGTATCCTCCATTGAGTCGCAAGTAAACGATTCGCTTCTCGAAAACATGACTACTCGGTTAATTCTACCATGCAAATTTTAATTTAAAATCATTTTTTTTTTCAATTTGTTTAATTGGTTTTTGAGTAGTGTTGTAAAAAATCCGAAAAGATTGCTATCAAGATTCTGTATGTTCTCGATAACTTCATGAATTCCATCTTTAAGGTCTTGAATCGTTTGTGGTGCATTGGCATAGACCTTATCTTTCACATGGCCCAAAAAAGAAGTCTAAAGGTGTTAAATCACAAGATCTCGGTGGCCAATTGTGATCACCTCTTCGAGAAATAACACGGTCAGGAAACTTTTCTTGCAAAATTGCGATTGTTTAGTTGCTTGTGTGCCACGTGGCGCCGTCTTCTGAAAATAACGTCGCCCACATCAATATCTTCCAATTCCGGCCATAAAAAATCATTAATCATAGCTCGGTAGCGCAATCGATTCACCGTGACAATTGCACCAGCTTCATTTTCAAAAAAGTAAGGGCCAATCACACCGCCAGCCCAAAAACCGCACCAAACAGTGGCACGTTGAGGATAGAGAGGCTTTTCAACAATCATTCTTGGATTTTCTGAGTCCCAAATGAGACAATTCTGCTTATTAACGTAGCCTCCGAGATGAAAATCGGCCTCATCACTAAAGATGATTGGTCGATGAACATCCGGATCATTTTGATGGATTTGAAGACCCAATCAGCGTAGATACGGCGTTTATGGTGATCGACCGGCTTGAGTTCTTGTATTAACTGAACTTTAAAAGCCTTAAGATCTTAGTTTTTAAGCAAAATACGGTGTAATTGCGTTTGTGGAACGTCTAATTCCAAAGATCGACGAGATATCGACAAACCTGGGTCTTCTTCAACACTACCGGCTACAGCAGCAATATTCTCAGTTGTTCCTGAGCGACGCCCACGGTTTCGATTCTTCACATCACTAAATTGTCCCAACAGCTCAAATTTTTCAACCAGTTTCACTATTGCCGGCCGAGAAGGGTGCAAAATTTTCACCATTTTTGTAGTGAATTTTAACAATTTCAATGTGTTGTTGAATCGTGTATCGTACCATTTTTAGTAATGGCGTAGTTTTTACTTGACAAATACACAAAAAATGACAGCTTCAAAATTGACAGCTGCCCAAATAGCAGGCTATTCAAAATGGAACCTCTTATTGGAAAACCGAGCATAACATAGGAAAGCAAGATAAGTTGTTTATTTTTAATATCAGAGAGACTCTACTCATCGTCCATCACAGCAAATTTCTTTACAGCAGATAAATAAATCAGTTACTTACTTACTTAAGATTGACGAATATTTTAATTCTCAGCTGGAAATTTACGACAACAGATGTTGTGAGAATATTTTGTAGTCTTTAGAAAACATTGAACACCATATGCGTATGCTATACGTCATCAACGATTTTTTTCTTAATACAAGATCAAAATGATCCAATAATCTATGGATTATGTAAAACTGAATCACCAATTTAAAATATCCTCAAATCGTGCCTATAAGGGGTCCCATAAACATATACGAATTTTCGACAGAAAAACTGTTTTGCAAACATATTGATCTTGTATGACGATGTTTTTGTTGTTGCACAACTGGCCAGACCATTATTTTTAAATTGTTCAGTACATCAATTGCAGAACTAACATTGAGTGGCCATTAACACAAGACTACAAGAAATATGTTTAATTGTACGTAGAGAATGTAGAAGTATTTGAAAATCTTCAGAATAAATTCATCAATCATTTGTTTGATGTAACTAAAATTTCTTTAGCTATTCAAAATTAGAATTGGTTACCAAAAACGTTTTACTTTAAAGCTACAGCTTAGAAAAAAACAAAAAAATATTGGAACCTAAATTTTATACAAGTCTCCTCATTTTTAACATTCACTGAACGTCTTGATAAAGGGTGTTTTTTTAAAGGTTCACAACTTTGGCAACACTGCTTTATTTGACAACCCATTTAACAGCTGATAGTTGCTTTTGGTTTAGTTTGGTTTGACATTTTATTATGGATAAACTTACATCAGAACAAATATTGTTGAAATTTTTTATCAAAATAATGGTTCTGTTCGTCAAACTTATTGTGCACTTCGTCCATTTTATGGCGTGCATAATCGTCCTTCAGAGCGGCTAATTCGAATAATAATAGATCGTTTTCGGACCACGTTTACTTTTAATGATAATGTGCATCTCGTGAAACGCCGAACAGTGCGCATTGAAGAAGCTGTAGCCGCTGTACAGGAAAGAATTGAACAAGGGGTTGTGTCCTTCCACTTTATGGAAAATTTTGCGAAAGGATCTTGGCATAAAAGCTTTCATGATTCAACTTGCGGAGGAATTAATGCCAAACGACCAACGTATGCGCCGCCAATTCGGCGAATGGGCTGAAGCACAAATTGATATTGATGTTGAATTTCCATTCAAAATTTTGTTCTCCGATGAAGCCCATTTTTGGTTGAATGGGTACGTAAATAAGCAGAATTGTCGCATTTGGAGTGAGGATAATCCACAAGCTTTTGTCGAAACACCATTTCATACACAGAAAATTACTGTTTGGTGCGCTTTATGGGCTGGCGGAGTCATTGGTCCAAATATCTTCAAAAACGATGATGATCAGAATGTTACTGTCAATGGTGAGTGGTATAGGGACATGATTAGACATTTTTTCATAACTCAATCAGCTGGCATGAATCTTGCTGACATGTGGTTCCAACAGGACGGAGCCAAATGCCAACCAGCGCGCGCTGTAATTGATTTATTCAAAGAAACTTTTGATGAAAGAATAATTTCGTGTGACGGTCCAATTAATTAACCACAAAGATCGTGTGATTTAACCCCATTGGATTATTTTCTTTGGGGTTATGTAAAGCCACTTGTCTACGTCGATAAACCAGAGACAATTGAACACCTGGAAATCAACATTCGAATTGGTGAAATACGGCCGCAAATGCTGCGAAAAGTTTGTGAAAATTGGTGTTTCAGATTGCGCCTTGTACGCGTCAGTCGTGGAAGCCATTTCTTTGTTTTATTATGATTTAAACTTGTGTAACTCTATAAAAAACAACCTTTACTTCCTGAAAATTCGATCAATCATTCCTAGTTGTGGCAGTTGCACAATCTCCATCATTTCAAAATTCTGATTTCAATCAAATCCTATATAGAAAATTCCACAAAAACATTGTGGCATAAAATAGATCCCACAACTATATAAAATATAAATAATCCACGCATAAGACCTCAAAACCTAAAAATATTAACCGAAAACCAAAAAAAAAAAACAAATTTCTGGCATCCGTATCGATCAAACCATGCGAAAATTTTCCCAAAAAGCACTCTATACATTTATAATATACATAAACACAAAAACCAAAAACCACATATTTTTTAATAATAGTTTCCCAATAATAAAAATAATAATATTTTTTAAGAGTTAATTAAAACTAAAATATTTATAAATTTTAATTAGAAAAATTCTTAAATATTCATAAATTTTATTTATAGTTTTTATACATCTTCAGCTTTGTATATATTACATAGGTCGAAGTGTGTACAAAAAAAAAGACTAACAACTAAATTAAAAGCTCAAAAAAAGCATTTGTCTGTTTTGTTGTTGTTATTGTTGTTGTTGTGAAAGCATCATAAATATAGCTTTTATGATAATAAATATTAAAAAATATATTTTAGGCTTTTAGTGTTTTTGGGTTTAATTCAACATATTATGGGAAAAACTATGTTTTATATACAAAACATGAGCAAAAAAGTATAAAAAAAAAATTGATGTCCCTTTTTTTTATTATACGATTTGGAGATGATTTTGGGATGATAATTACGGTGTGAGGGATTATAAACATATCATATCATTTTATATGAGATTAATGTGGAGGGGGAAGTATCATCACAAAACACACTGTACATTTTGGTATACTATACCTATACACTATGTACGATTTATATACAAATCGAGTTTGCTGCAGAAAATTATATTCCAGATCAGAATTTAAAAAAAACCTCATGATGTCCATTATGCTCGATTTAAGACGACAACCCAACCCAATGATCGCTCACCTGTAACGAGATAACATAAAAAAAAAATTCGATTAGTATATGTTTAAGAGTTTAATAAGACATTTGTTAATGTAAAAATATCATGTTTCAACACACACACACGCACACAACAGCATTTGTTGTACCCATAAATCGATTTTCATTTTCAATCTATATGCCGCAACAAATGAAACATAAATAATTCTGGTGGTGTGTAAGTATTTTAGATGATGGAAATTTATGAGTGGAAAATCTATATATACGTTACGTATACATACATATGTATACATATAATATACGAGTAGCTTTAGTTTTGTTGTGTATTTTGGATACGATTATTCAACAACACCAACAATAATAAAAAAAATCGTGTAATCATCATTAGTGGGAAATGTGTTTACTGGTATACTAGATATCGTGATTTCCACGTTTTCTACGGAAATACAAAATATTTATCTAATTTAACATTGTTGTGAAAATGCTTAATCTTCGTAGCGCTGTTTTATTCATAAAAGAAAACATGTCAATAATTAAATCGTTCAAAATATTAAATTAATAATAATATTTAACAAAATAAACTTGTGAATTTTATGCCCCGCTTATTAGTAATTTTAGAGCGAAGTTGGGTTAATACAATTTTTTATAATGGAAGAGAAGTTGAAGTGAACAAAAATTTGTCCAACAGCAATAAAACATTAGGTGTTGGGTGTGTTTCAATAGGATAGGCGTTGACTGTATATAACGATGGCTTAATGGTCTATATTCCAACGTTGTAACAATGTGGAAATCACCAATTGTGTTTAGTATACCTCCACGTGGTAACATCCGGGCAACGATTTTTAACATTGGCTAAATACTAAATGCGAGTGGAATGCACTATAAATTAAGTAGCAATGGACACAACGAATGTGAAACAAATACCTCAGGTGGCAGAGCTGATTTTAAGGAAAATCCATCCTTGTCAGTGGCCACTGAAGAATCGTAATACTCAAATAAGTGAAGCAGAAATGGATAATATCAATCCTTCCCAAAAAAGTCAGGTTCTACAGAAAATGTGGAATTACCGAAAATGCTTTTCCAGAGAACAATAACTGTTCTAAATAATAAGAAATGCTGTATCAGGAATTGCATAAGGCCAATGATGCACTAATTCAATCTAAAAATTTAAACAAGCAATTAAATGATACAATTGCTTGGGAACACATACGGATTCTTGAAAACGAAGTTAAAGCCCTTAAAGCAAAGGAAAGCGTTGATTCTTCTACTACCCGAAAAGTATTGGAACAAGAATATCATTTGAAGAAGAATTAGCTCACGAAACTGAGTGGATTAGAGTCAAAAGCCAGAGAAAAACAAAGAGAAAGAATGATGCACCTACTCCCGCTCAACTAAAAGAGACAATTCCTAAAATTATCCAAAACAATCCAAAAAAATTACCTCCACCACCTCCAAAAGGTTTTAATGCAACTAAAGCATCAATTAAGCTAAAACGGAGAAGTAATAAGGAGCCTCTGAACATGTATATACTGACATTCCGCGCAGATGATGATATTGAAAAAATACATCAAATCAAGTACATCTTGGGGTGCAAAGTCAATAGTCAGTCCCTATAAGAAGATCTAGGCTTATACCACAATGTAAATAATGTCAAGCATATGGAAATACTCAAAAATACTGTAACAAAGAAGCCAGGTGTGTCAAATATCCAGGTAAACACCATACTAGAGATTGTGTCAAATCCACTAATATACAGCCTAGATGCGTACATTGTGGAGAAAATCATCCAGCTAACTACAGAGGATGCAGTGTTGCTATTGACATGAATGCTAAAAATACAAATGTAATAAAGAAGCAAACCGTTAGAATAAACAGACCTGAATCACATAAATTAGGGAGAGTTAAGGCATAAAGTGTTGGTAGCCTCTCAAGCAGAAGTGGGCAAATAAACTTATACGCTCAAGTAATGATGAGTAACGAAAACAGACAAAAAAACTCCTGAAACAGACGACATAAATCAAACGCTTAAGCTGATATTAAGAAAACTTAATACTTTTGATCAGCGATTACAGAAACTAGAATAGAGCATTAAGGGAGCCATCCCAAAACAAAACCATGTCTAATGACTTAAGAATTTTATGCTAGAATACCAATTGAATCCAGCAACACCAACAGGAATTGCAAATGGTTCTGGGCGCAGAGAAAATCGATGTCTGCCTCATCGAAACAATTACCCCAGAGAAATTAGAGAGCTATTGGCACGAAAAAGAAGGTCAAGGAGAATATGGCAACAGTTTGTTGAGAGCCCCTCAAGATAAAACTAAGCCATATATGTTTTGTGAAGTTTATACTAAAACTAAATATTTGTGAATGTATTAGTCAAATAGTAGTGTATTATAAAAGACATTCATCATTTAGGCAAATAATAAAATATTTAAAAAGTAACATTGAATAATTCATTTACTTCCTTTTATCACAAATTACACTATGAATTTTCGATAGGCCTGAGCTAACACTACATTCATCCCCGTTTGAAAAGCTAATGGCTTTCATATGGTCACACACTTTCACATGGTCATTTTTACATGTGAAAGGAATTAGCTTTTCAAACGATTCGGCATGGTTGTAGTGTTAGTTCGCGCCTATCGAAAAATCATAGTGAGATTTGTGAAAAATATTGAAAATCTTAAAATACGCAATTTCTTAAAGAATTCCTAAAATGTAAATTTACTGAAACCGCAATTTGACCATGTGAAAACCATTAGTTTTGTAAACGGTTCGGCATGATTGAGTTATTAGTTTTAAACCTTTAGTTTTATATATGGTTGAGCAATTACAACTATTTGGATATCAAATTTTTACATACTTTAATAAATACAATAAATAGCTATATACAAATAATTTAATGTCCGCCTAAATGTCATTTATGTTCGGTACTCACTAATGTTTTTGTTGGTTTAATTCTAATTTAGGATAAACTTTACAAGCGTATATAATGATTTATAGTAGAAGATGTTATTGTACTTGATGCCCTTATACAGACGCAACAAAGTCAGTTACATAGATGAAGACATGATGGTGTCTAAATAAACATAAACATATATAAAGTCAGTTTAAAATAACGTCGCACGTCTTCTCATTCTTACCCCGCACACAATTCGCCGTCAAACTGATCTACATTTTTGTTTATCTGTTTATTGTCTTGCGTCGTCGTTCGGAATACAGACAAAAAAAATGTTGTATACATATAATTCCTTCTATATCTCTGCACAACATATTCTTGAACAAAGAAAAAATCAGAAATAAATCTAAAATTTATGTTTTTCCACGAGCCAAAAATTTCATATATATTTATATACAAGCGGGAAAACATATCATCATTTTCAGCAAACATGCACAATAAATCGAATTTTTAACAGTCATTAAATTCTAAGTTTTTTTGTTATACTACACAAATTCATAAGCTAGCTACAGCACACATGTTATTAATGGCAAATCCGTACTGCTATACCGAAATTTTAATTCACCCAAAAAACGACCGAAACCCTAAGGAAATTGTATAACGAATTTTAGAATATGTTTTCTAGTTTTCATAAGGTAATCACGAAACAAGAGAATTCTTAAATATAATTACATTTAGGTACCTATACATCTTTTGAGTTCATATATAATAGAATCTAATCTATTCACAATATACGTACATACAAAACCTATACTCTAACTATTACATTTATATATCCGAATCCTCACTAAAATAAATAAAAATTGGGTTAAGTTTGCTAAAAGCAACCCGAAAAAAACAACAATGATAACACACAACACAAAACTATAAATCCGTTTTATCCTCTTTACTTTGTAGTTATGTATACGTACATATATTGTGTGCGTATCCTTCTGTATTAATTAAAATAAATACAAATTTTTTGGTACTCTCATCGTCAATCCTCAATGGCATCGCATATATCCGTGTATTAAATAAAATCACGTGTATGTACTGTCAAAAAAGCATATATACTCGAATATGTATATGACGAACTGAGGCGATTGAATTTTTTACGATTCGTTTTGGTATCGGCAAGTGAGAGAGAACTATATAATATTTAATCGTAAATTGAAAAGTTTATTTTCCTTAATTTATCTCTCAAACCTACTACACAACCACCATACATTCATAGTGCTGTAAGGGATGTAGGATGAAAATTCGAAGTTTATTTGGTAATTATATATTTACAGTTATCCTATACTTAAAAATAAACTTTTTTCTGTTAATTGAATATTTAATTTGAAAGAGGTTTGTAGGTACGGGTTTGTATGTATGTGTGTTTGTTGGTGGAAAAAATGTATGACACGTATCTTGAGCAGATTATGTACATATAATATGTAAGCATCTATATAAAATGGCCATTGCATGAAAAAATATACTAACAATTAATATGTACGTCTATACTTGAAATTCCTTGGATTGGAATGTGGAATTCTAGTTTGAGATGTCCAATTATGCTATATACCGGGTGTTTTTTTTAAGCTCAAATTTTCAAATATCTCGGAGAATAAGCCCGCTACGATAAAAATGACCATTATCAAAATTAAATCATTCCGGGAGGGTTAGTGCTAAAATTAGGACCCGCCGCCCCTCCTTGTAAGGGGGTGGGGGCAACTTGGAAACTAATGTAGGAATCCCTATTTTTTATTGCAGATTCGGATTCTACGGCTTAAAGTACGTAGGATTTCCTTGAAACATTTTTTCGATTCATGGCGCTGTAATAGACGTTATTAAATTTTTTTTCGATTTCTCGTGCTGAGAACATTATGCATAGGATTCTGCAATATGTTTGCATTAAAATTAACACGTTTTCAATGTAAATACTCGAAAATAGTTTTAAACAAATTGTATTTCTTAAATTTTTAATTACTGAAAAATGACTTGTCAAGAAAATACTTTTAGCGTAACCCAGGAACAACGACGTGGACATCGTCTTTTATGTCGATTTTCTTTGGTTTTACAAAAAATATCAATTATTTTCTTGCCAATCGAAAACGAAAAATAATTGATTATTTTTTTCTGTCAGTTTAATGTGAATTTCATAAAGCTACAACCGATTATTTTTTGTGAATTTATTTGTTATTTTTTTTATGATTAAAGTGAGCAAGAAACCCGTTTAAGAATTGACATTAAAATGGCGAGCCGTCTATTTGTCATATTTGTCTATTTTTCAATGTAGTGGTAGTAGATTATTGAAAAAATCACGATTTGAAAAAATTGATTATACATCAAAAAATAATCAATTATTTTCGCCAAAGAAAAATGAAACACTGAAAAATATCAATTATTTGTCAAAATAATCAATTATTTTTAACCAAAGAAAATCGACATTAATTAAATTAAGTACTCAAAATGATAGCCTTCGACTTCAATGCACTTATTAATCCGCATTTCAAATGAATGTACACAACTGAGAAGCGTGTATGCTGGAATTTCGGCACAAGCATTTCTTATTCGCTCAATCATATTCTCACGTGTTGTTGGTATACTTTGTCTTTGAGATAGCTCCACAAAAAGAAATATGGCGAAGTAAGATCTGGTGATTGGTAGGCCAATTTACCGGAGCAGCTCTACCAATCCAGCGTCCATTGAAATTACGAACTAGTACTTCACGTGCTACCAACGAATAGTGTGCTGGACAACCATCATGTTGAAACCACATGTTCTGTCGCAATTCTAAGCTCAAGCCTTCAAATAATGTTTGCAGTTTATTTTCTAAAATGTCTCGGTACATTTGACCATTCAAGTGGCCTTCAATAATATGGGGGCCGATGAGGTGGTTACCAATTATTCCACACCACACGTTGACAGTTCAAGAGCGCTGATGTTCAACTTGACGAAGCCAGTGTGGATTTTCAACACTTCAGAAATGCATTTTGTGTCGATTAGCCGTTCCATGGTTTGTAATAGACGACTCATCGGATAACAATACATAGCGAAAAAAATTGGGATTTTGCCGTATTTGTTCACGTGCCCACTGACAAAAAGTTGCTCGATTATAAAAATCAACGCCATTCAGGTGTTGGTGTAAAGCCACATGATACGGTAGATACTTATGTCGGTTCAAAATTTTCCAAACACTGGAATGGGATAATCCGGATTCGCTATAGCTATTTCTCGTGTATACTTATATGAGGATTATAAGCTACTGCAGCCAATATAGCAGTTTCATTATTTTCCGCAGTGACTGTTGCTCGATGGGTGCTTATCTTCGGTCGAACACTTCCATCAGCAGTGAATTGTTTGATAGTCCGGTAAAATGAAGCACGTCACCGCATACTATCTCGAAAACGCGAAGCGTTGAGTTTGACCGCATTATCAAGACTACTAAACCAGGACCATTTCAATTTTTTCTTGTACAGTTCAATTTTTTCTTATACAGTTAAATACTCCATTTTCAATTGTAATAGCTTTACGCAAACAGGTCTTATTGTTTTCGAAATAATCTTTGAACTGAATCGATATTTTAAAAAAAAATCATTTATTTGATAGAAAATTTAGCCGCATGTTCCTATGCGTAATCATCGCAGAATCGTATGCCTAATGTTCTCAGTAGGAGAAATCGAAAAAAATTTAATATAATTTTAAATGTCTATTACAGCGCAATCTTTCATGAATCGAAAAAAATATTTCAATGAAAAATACGAGATAAAATTATAGGACTGCGTGTTGTACAATTTCAGAATTTTTTAACAAAACCTTTCAAGATTATTAATCCGGAGTTATTCTTAATCTGAAATCAAAATGTTTAACTATATAAATTCTAAATTAGGTATACGTTTTAAATTCTAAGAATTCCAACATCAATGTTTAAAATTCTAAAGCTGATAAAATTCCAAATTTTTGAATTGAAATTCTGATTATTTGTTTTAATTCCGTTATTCTATAGACGTCTCAGTTCTAAAAAGTATTGCACCAAAATTATAAAATCTAATTAAGAAATAATTTTAAAAATACTCAATTAAAAATTATTCAAATTAAAAATCTTCATTCAAAATTTCCAATTTTACTACTCCTAAAATTCTAAAATAAAACTTCTAAAATCTCAGTTCAAAATACTAAATTATAAAATTAAAAGAAATTTACTTTAAAAGATTATGATTTCAAATTGTATCTTTTATAAATTTAAGATTTAAAATTCTAATTTTTACACCATTCCTAAAAATTGCAAAAATTCCATTTTAAAATTAATCAACCGCAGAATCTTTAACTTGTATATAACTTTAAATTTAAAGTTACACAGATTTGAGTAAAATTTTCATAATTTTAAATGGATCGAAATTTTTACAAATTAGGCCAAACATTAATTTATAAGAAAATGAAAAATTCTCTTATAAGAAAAATTCAATATTTGAATGATCTCTGAATTTAATTTAATTTCCAGCATTTCTACCTTGAAAATTTTAAAAATTTCTAAATTCGTAAATTTGGTATAAGTTACTATACAAAACTGAACATAATTTATAATGTAGTAAAATTCAAGTTTCCCAATTTCGCGTTTTAAATTAAAAAATTATAAATATTTAGAAAATATGCAAAACTGACGAAATTTTGGGATTTAAAAATCATAATTCAACTTTTTTCACTGTACGCGTGGTTGCTTGATTCAATTATATTAAAATCGATTTATAAAAATTTAGTGGTATTCAGATATTTTACCGCTAAATTAGGAAAAAAAATTTTAACTCTGGATTTAAGAACTTTTTCCTAAATATTAAAATCAATTTTCGGAATTATTCATAATTTAAAGCTCAAATTAAATTCCAAAACTAAATATAAAAATTCCAACTTTTAGAGTCAAGTTCCTAAATACTTAGTTGTGAAAAATTAAATATTGCATAAATAAATTTTAGAAGTTTCCAAATTTTGAAATCATCGAAAAGTTCAACTAATCCTAAGTGACTAGATTCTATTATAAATTATAAAATTAAAAAAATTTAATAAAAATTTGATTTAAAATTCCCAAAATAATAATTTTTAAATATCACACACCTTAGAAAAAAATTCAATACTTTATTTGGTCTCTTGTTGATTAAATCGTTTAAATTTCACATTCGAAAATTTTTAGCTTATATTCCACATTTTAGATCAATGTGAAAATCTATAAAAATAATTAATATTTGTTAATTTTACAAATTCCTTTCAAAGGTAAACTTTAATCAAAGAATCCAAATTCAAATTTCACAGTTTAATTTTTTTTTTCAATTTTAAGTTGTTTTAAAACCTATTCTCATAGAGCTGTGAGTTTCACAAAATTAAAAACAAAACATGAATTAATAATTTTGAAAAATTAGAAAAGAATTAAAAATTTAGCAATTTTTGGATAATTCAAAATTTACCTACAAATTCTACAGTTTGCTCATTCCATTTAGTTATGTAATCATACAAATTTAATTTTTGAATAAAGTATTTGTCAAAATTTAATATAAAAATACAACAAACAAACAAAAAATATTTAAAAGTATTTCCAATCAAAAATATTTCACACGAGATAAATTTCCCTAAATCTTGAGATTCTGGCTTATAAAATTCACATGCAATTTGTTGTTGGTACCTTAAATTGTTGTCTATTTGTATTTCTGGAACTCAGCCATTCCATGCGAAATCAGACAAATAATGGACATTTACGGATGCGAGGTGTTCAATAATTTTGAAATTGGGGGAGATGGTTAGTCTCGGAAAAAAAAATATAATTTGAGCAAAACTCGGTGGGATCAAAATACGCGGAGTTCCGTTATAATTTGTTTTTGTCGGAAACTCGAACGTTGACATCTTTAAATTCGTGTATCTTAAGTATCCATTGTCAGGTTTTCACGTGTTTTTACATACTTTCAAATAAGCGTATTAAACTTTGGTGTTAATGTACAATATATCCTTTAAATTTCAGTTTTAAATACATAGTATTTTCCTGAAAAAAATCTGCGATAAGAATTTTCGAAATTCAGCTAATCTTCAGGAAATTTTGTATGGAAATCAGTCGAACAGATTAAATAATGTAAAATATGGTAAAGAATCAAATCGTTGATTTAACGCCGCAATGACGTTTCATACGATTTCCGTTAACAAAGTTTTAAAATCATCTGCTTCGTCTATGTTTTGTATTTAAATTAGAAATATTTTCTCAATCTTCAATATTTTCCCAAAAACGATCGAAATTTTAAATTACATATGTCAGAAATACAAATTTTGAATTTTTGTATTTGTGATATGCAATACTGAATGTCGCTAGCATTCTTTTGAAGAATTTGGAACAAAACATCTGACTAAAATATGTAGTAAGCATGCTCATTTTCCAGAATATTCTCCAGGAAACAAATCAAATCGTTTTTCAAATCGAATATAGTTTGAACAACTCGTTCTTTATATTATATGAGCATGCGGAATAAGTTCTCGAATTTTAGTCTGTAAACCATTAGAATTGCCAGACATTACTGCGGCACCGTCATAACTTTGGCACAACTTATTGAAAACAATTTCTTTTTTAGGATGGGAATTATACAATTAAATAAAGGTTTAGCTGAAAGTTGTGATTTGTTAGAAACATCGGTGGTTTCATCTAACATTAAGTCTGACTACGTTGGCTGGTATTACCAATTTCATTACGAATTTCTTCTGACAATACAAAGCTTATTGAGGAAATCAAATCATTTTGGATATCGCTAGAATACCCGGAGAAAACTGTAGAGTTACTTAAATTAATTTTAAAGTGGGGTTATATTCTTTTAATAACTTTAGAGTTTCAATGAAATTACCTCTATTTAAGGAGCTTGGTGATTCATCGTTACCCCGAAAAGCTAATTCTTGGCATGCAAGGTGACAAGTTACATCAATTATGCATTTCAATATTTGCCGATTTTCATCTACCTTATCATTAAAATTTCGTATAGAGTCCAATAAATTTACAATTCTACCTCGCCCAAACATGTTTAATGCCATCGTTGCAATTAAATGAGAACTACTCTCTTTTCCATGTCTAACTCCAGCTTTGACTAAATTATTAATTTCGCTGAAACCAGATGTGTTCCAAATTGTCTTTTCCGTTGCAAATAAAAAACATGGCCAGCAATATAATTTATTCGTCTTGCAACACCCCGATAACCACAACAATTTATTGTAGATCAAAACTAGATTTATATAAACCGGGAAATATAAATTCTGTCACTGAATAGATTCTATTACGGAAGCACTAATTCCGTTCAATATATGGACGCTTAGTTCATGATATATATATATATATATATATATATATATATATATATATATATATATATATAAATAAATATATATATATATATATATATATATATATATATATATATATATATATATATATATATATATATATATATATATATATATGTATATACATATATTATACACAAATTTCCACGTGTAAAGTATATAATAAATTATTCAAAACAGAAAAATCAGCATCTTAATATTATACGCACAAACAAAAAAAAACGAAAGAGATTATTGTAGGATCAACATTATCGTGAACGGCGGATAAGAAGTGTTAAAAGCTCTATTTTGACAATTTCAATTAAAGACGCGCACACAACACAAAAGGAACACATTAAACTTGAATTTATAAATCTCTCTCAACCAAAAGTTGAGTAAAAAAAAAGAAAAAATTCACTCACCAATCGTGATGAAAACAAAAACACAAGGAAAATCATTAAAAATTAAAAAAACGGAAAATCCATATACTAAAAAATTCTGTTGTTACATTATTATCCTGTCGTATTTTCATTCCAAAAAGATAATATAAAAATAAAGATTAAGAAGAAGACGAAAGATAAGAAAATTACTTTTGTTTTGTTAGTTATTGGTGCTTTTGTTTCACGTTCTTATAATTTTCGCTGTTTGTTGTTATATATTCGTATTCCGACTTAGGATTTTCCATTTTGCTACTGTGTTTAAGACAAAAAAAGGAAATGAGATTTTCATTTGTTTTTTTTTTGTATTTTGGGCTTTTGTGTATTTCTTGATCCGCGAGAGAGCTTTTCTTTCTTAAATTATATAACAATGAAAGTTTGGCTGTTTGTTGTTGTTATTGTTTATTTTTTTTATTTATGTATACACACACAACGAACAAAATAATAATGTAAAAAAAAGGAAATTGAAAATTTGTTTTGCCTGATTTTCTCAAAATGTTTAATTTTTGATGATTTTATTGTATTTTTTTGTTGGTAAAAATTTGAAATAATAAAAATTAAGGAAATTATTAATTTTGATTTGCAATTGTAATTGAATTTAAAAATTTGCTGATTCACGCACATATAGAAAATAGAAGATCAATAACGGTCCGTTTGCATATATGTAATAAAAATGTTTTTCTCTCACATCATTTCACCTCATATACATACATATGTATGTGTATAATATAACGATCGACAATGATATTTACACCTGTTTTCCAAATTTAAAACCATAGCTATCAAATACAAGCCAATGAATTTTTCCAATGTCACTGGTGTCACCTCTCATTTTAGATATACATTTATTTTTAATTTTCCTTCAATGGGAACACAAAAAAAAACATATCGATGCGAACATGACGACGACGCGGAAAAAGAATGAAGTGATGATGACAAAACGAATAAAAATACGAAGAAGACGAAGAACATATTTTTCCTTCCAATTTATTAAATTTTTCCAATCATTGAATATCAAACATATATAATACATACAATATGTATACATATATATGGATAAGGCGTATATGTACATTTACACAACCATCTTATTTATACCATCATCATAATCATCATCATTGACTTGGTTCCTAAGAAATTTCCCATTATAAACTTTTTCGTTTTTTTTTTAAAGTCGTTCATGTGGGGTGTGAGAATAAAATCATAATTTTCCATTTCTTATAACATGTAGTATATGCGTGTGTATGAGAAAATTTGAAAATACAGGCGTTCGACAATTTTTATTTTTTAAAGATTTTCCATTATTTTTTTTTTTTTTTACTTTTTATTATTTGTGATTGATTACTATTGATAGGAAAATCCACCTATTCGATGTATCCTTAAACATTTTATGAGAATTATGATTTTCTTGTTAACAAACAATAAATAATATATTGTATTTTGTTGTTGTGAAAATATATTATTTATATATTTAGAAAAATCTCTGTTAAAAAAACGTTTTTCCCTAAAGATTTTTAAAAGTTTATCGTTCATCTTTTCGTTTTTGATTTATTGGTTTTGGGAAAAACCAGAGATTTTTTATTTTCAGTATAATTGAACATTAGGATAGGTCGTTGCTTTGTTGTTTATGTTAAATAGGATTGTGTATAGTCTTGTGAAAACTTTCTATGTAATACTTGGCTGTAGACATTTTCATCGAATAAAAACTATTGCAATTGAAATACACGGTCGAACAGTAGAGCAGCTGAATCTTAGCTAATAATTGTTATGATGGAGTTTATAGCTTCCGCCACCATAATTCTAGCTGGTCTACCTTAACTATATGTAATTTTGGTTAAGTCGCAAAATTGTATCTTATTATTTCTAAGTTGAAGTCAATTCTAGCGTAAGTGAAATATTTTCTAGGTTATGTTAATTAATTTCAGCTTAAGCCATATACATGATCTTGCTTTAAAACTTACAACATGATGTCATATAATTTTTGTTTAACGTTGTATATATCCTATTTATATCCTAGATTAAGAAGTGTGTGAAGTTATTCCATGCCAGAAAAATTAAAAATGTAATTGCTGAACAAATGGTATGTATCCATCTTGAACGTGTGTTCTGTGGCTTTTATCACGTATATATATTAATAATTAGATATAAGATTATTTTTTAAAATACTTCTTTATTCACAACAAATTAAAATGAACACATTAAAAACTTATTATAAAATAAAAACGTAAACTAACAATAAATCAAATCAAAATTTCATTTTTGTGATAATTAAATTAAATTAATAATGGAAGACCGGTTTCGGATAGTTCATCCTTCATCAGTTCCTAATTGACTATTGACTTAATGTTATAATTATTCCCGCATAATATATGCGTTCGTTAACCATACAGTTTGTTTATCTACTGTAATATACTGTCATATAGCTTATGTGCTTTCGTTGAAATTTTTTCGTTCAAAATTAATGTGTTATGCCTCTGCTTGTATATTTCAAGTTCTTCTAACCTGTCCAACATGTCACTTTTAGCTAAGTGGTGTAATATTTGTAGATTTGTTTTTGCATCGGTGTATGAATGATTTTCAGTATGCAGATGGTGCGCGTAATTCGATTTAAAAATGGTTCTTGTGTGTACATGGTTTAATTCCTGTGTGTGTTCTTTAAATCTTATGTCGAACGTTCTTCCAGTTTGCCCTATATAAAATTTGGGGCAATCATTGCATGTCAATTTGTAAACACCGCTGTCAACCTTCTTGTCATGTTTTGGTTTTAATTTATGTTGTATTTTATTTTATTTTTTAATTTGTTGTGAATAAAGAAGTATTTTAAAAAATAATCTTATATCTAATTATTAATATATATACGTGATAAAAGCCACAGAACACACGTTCAAGATGGATACATACCATTTGTTCAGCAACTATGAAGAGTCATCGCTCAAAACTGTGCTCAACTATTCCAACTTAATGTTAAAATTACATCGCCACAAAATCAATTTATACTTCAATCGCTCGTGCAAACGGTTAAACATAACACCTAATTTTATAAAAGTGATCGTGCGAAATAAATCAACAACTGCCCAATATGCATTACGAAAATGTGAAAGAATTTGGCTTTGCAAAACTATCCAAAATCAATACAAAACTATTGATAATCTAACATTACGCATTTACAATGCACAATTAATGCTATCCCAAGGTTTCCATCCTTTGGAATATAACAACATATTGCAGCAAGTCGAAACAACAACGGAAAAATCCATGAGATTAAAAAGGCGCACCACAACACGAAAATTAAAATTTCTCAAAGCACAACGAAAACATCACAACTCAACAATCGTAAATGATGAACACCGTATAAAACATCAATTCTATAAACGCATAGAAAACATGACCAACATCAACTTTAATCAGATTGAAGAATGCCTCCTAGGAAAAGGTTTAAAATATAACATGGAAATAACAAACAATAAAAACCAACAACAGAAACATCTATTAGAGATTGAAAATGCCATCCTAAGAACAGCGAAAGATCACCAAGACGATATCAGAACACTTGTATGCAACGAAATTTTAAAGACACCTGTACTCAAAGCTACAAAACAGCATAAAAATCCTGACAATAAAGCTATATCGAATATACATAAAAAACTATCTGAAAACAATGCACTGGTTACAAAAGCTGACAAAGGAAATACCACCGTTATTATTTATAAATCAGAATACACACAAAAAATCGACGAATATATTACCTGCAATAGCATTAAGCAAATCAAAACTAACCCCACCGAAACATATCTAAAATCAATAAACCAGATCATAAATCAATCAACCCACATTCTCAACAAACATCAAATTTATTTCAACAAAATGGTGAAGCCCACAGCACCAACCATTACCGGATTGCCAAAAATTCATAAACCCAATACACCCATCCGTCCTTTAATAAACTACACCACCGCACCAACATATAAAATTGCAAAGTTTCTCAACATTTGACTAACTAAAAATATAAAATTACAAAATGATACATCTGTTAGTAACAATATCGAATTAGTGGATAAAATCAGATCAGTCAACATTCCATCAGGTGCAAAATTTGCGTCATTTGATGTATCAAATATGTATACAAACATACCTATCGAAACGACAATTTGCATAACACAGGATTTGCTGACACGTAACCAAATTGATACAAACACAATATCGGATGTAATACGTTTATTAAGGGCCATAACACAGCAAAACTGTTTCCAACATGAAAACAAATATTACGTTCAAAAAGATGGATTACCAATGGGCAGCCCGTTGTCAGGCACGTTAGCAAATATATACCTAAATTACTTTGAAAATACATACATACATTCGTATCACAACAAATATAAAAACAGCATCATATATTGGCATCGGTATGTAGACGACATTTTAATGCTCTTCAAAGGATCTCAAAGGCAACTTGGAAATTTACATAAATACATCAATAGCATACATACCAACATAAAATTCACACTGGAAGTGGAAACTGAGAAATCCATCAATTTCCTCGATCTGACCATTATAAACCTCAACCAAACACACAAATTTAAAATATACCGGAAACCCACACAAACGGATCACACAATTCACAATTCTTCTAATCACCCTCCACAACATAAATTTGCCGCATATAACCACATGCTAAATAGACTCAACACCATTCCGATGGACAACAATGAGTACACAGATGAATTTCAGATAATCACACACATAGCACAACAGAATGGATTCAGAAAAAGTACAATTGACAAACTAAACAATAAAATCGTCAACAAAATCAGATTAAAACATTTAACTACCATGTTCAGTGCTGAAGACGACGTCACAAAGTTTATAACACTTGAGTACAACAGACACACAAGCAACATAATAAAGAAGATTTTTAAGAAATACAATTACACCGTTGCACACAAAACCAGTAATAAAATACAACATAAATTAAAACCAAAACATGACAAGAAGGTTGACAGCGGTGTTTACAAATTGACATGCAATGATTGCCCCAAATTTTATATAGGGCAAACTGGAAGAACGTTCGACATAAGATTTAAAGAACACACACAGGAATTAAACCATGTACACACAAGAACCATTTTTAAATCGAATTACGCGCACCATCTGCATACTGAAAATCATTCATACACCGATGCAAAACAAATCTACAAATATTACACCACTTAGCTAAAAGTGACTTGTTGGACAGGTTAGAAGAACTTGAAATATACAAGCAGAGGCATAACACATTAATTTTGAACGAAAAAATTTCAACGAAAGCACATAAGCTATATGACAGTATATTACAGTAGATAAACAAACTGTATGGTTAACGAACGCATATATTATGCGGGAATAATTATAACATTAAGTCAATAGTCAATTAGGAACTGATGAAGGATGAACTATCCGAAACCGGTCTTCCATTATTAATTTAATTTAATTATCACAAAAATGAAATTTTGATTTGATTTATTGTTAGTTTACGTTTTTATTTTATAATAAGTTTTTAATGTGTTCATTTTAATTTGTTGTGAATAAAGAAGTATTTTAAAAAATAATCTTATATCTAATTATTAATATAAAAATGTAAATTTATACATTTTATAAATACATAAAATTAGGAGTTTAACTACTGATTCTCAAGAACCATGATCGCCGGAAAAAGTTTCCTTTGTTTATGACTTGGCATGATGTCCACTTGCTGTGATAAATCGTTGTACACCAGCCGTATGTTGTAATTGGCGCAATGGGCTCATATGTAGATGGCCCCATATATGAAATACGGATTTTAATTAATGGTTCTCGAGAACCATGAGTGCTGGACAATTTTTTATATATTTTCGACCTGACATGATATCCACTTACTGTGACAAATCCTTGAACATCAGCGGTATGTTGTAATTGGCACAAAGCGTTCATATGTATATAGCCCCATATAACAAATTAATTAATTTAATTAATGGTTCTCGAGAACCATGAGTGCCGGAAAAAGTTTCATTTGTTTTCGACTTGGCATGATGTCCACTTGCTGTGATAAATCGTTGTACACCAGCCGTATGTTGTAATTGGCGCAATGGGCTCATATGTAGATGGCCCCATATATGAAATACGGATTTTAATTAATGGTTCTCGTGAACCATGAGTGCCGGAAAAAGTTTTATTGGTTTTCGACATGACATGATGTGCACTTGCTGTGATAAATCGTTGAACACCAGCCGGGGTAAGATGAGAATAGTATTACCAGATGAACATTTTTAATTTTTCTGGGATGGAATCGTGGGATAACTTCACACACTTTAGATTAAGCTCAAATAATCTTACTTCAGTCTAAAATATTAGCACAAAATTCTGAGTTAAGTTATTTAATTCAAACTTAACTCAAATATATAATTTTAGCTAGAACTAAAATACACATGATTTTACATTAAGGCACACGATTCTAACTTAAACCAAATAATATTTTTTGCGTTAATTCTAATATTAAGTAGATTTTTTGTAATCTTATACGAGAAAACTGTATCATGAAACGTAGTTTACTACTTTATTAATTATTTATTATTTTTTTAATTTATCCCAACCCTGCAAAATGTTAGAAACAACGATAGAAATTGACAAGTTATAATTTGATAGTTTTAGTTTGAATTTTATCTGCGCTAATTGTATGGAATACGAGCTTCAAAAAAGAATGTATGTATATATATTTATACATATGTAACAGATAATAAAAGGTCATTTAGATTACATTAAATTATTAAAATTCTAAAAATTTGAACAAAAACCAGATTTGACAAACAAATAATGCAGAAGTTAGAAAAATTTCTGTTGAATCGTAATTGCAATATGATTGCAATGTAATTGTAATATAAGCCAATCTCATTGGTTTCATTCCTAGTATTGACCAATAGATCTGTTGAAAGCATTATTACTTACTTTGATTGCCATAATGGTTGTGACCAGGTGATTGAAGAGAAGCCACTTTGATGCGGTAACTGTTCGAAATTGTATTGAATAGGCAGATTTGAGTCACGCCACCGTTATTACCTATTATTAGCATATAGATATAAGTTGAATGCGCATACGGGAGACACTGATTGACTACACTGCCATAGAAAAATTCAACTCATTGCTTAAGTTAAAACACAATTTCTCATTTTTCAAATTTTGTTTAAATCATTTAAGATTGCGTAGATTTTATTTAAGAAAATCCACTCAACATAGGTCAAAATCTATTCAAATACAAATCCGATTAAACATTATTTAAAATGCACTCAAATTTTGATCATATTCAGTTAAAGTATTATTTTATATTCACTCGTTTAAGTTAACTAAAGAATTTGTTTCAAATCTACATAAATCTCGCTCTAAAGTGAAATTAAAACTTAATTCAAATTCTTATACCTTAAATTATAATTCAAAACCGATACGCAAACTCAAATACGACAAAATATTTTTTTCAACTCAATGTTTGATTTTTAACTCAATTGACAATTCACTCAAATTCTATTTTATTTAAAAAGTCAATTAAAAGTAATTAACTTTGTCGGAAAATCGAATTTTAATATTTTCGGTCAGAAAATTAAATTTTCTAACCGAAAATATTAAAATTCGATTTTCCGACAAAACTAATTACTTTTAATTGACTTTTTAAATAAAAATAGCTTCGTATTGTGTTTACGAATAATTTTTATAGAATTAAGATCTGTACATACTAATTATATTGGAGTTATAGCAAAAAATATAAAATCAGTTTTCGTTTTCGTTTTCCTGTGGGTAATACAATTCATCTAAAAAATCATTAAAGATGTTGGCTCAAATTCATACTAGAGTTTTATTCTGGTATTTCATTTAAGCAAATCCACTCAAAAAGCATATACTTCGAAGTCTATATGCAAACTCAAAAATTAGTAAATAATTATAATTTAAATTGCACTCATATTTTGGTGGAATGCATTTAAAATTTAATTCAACTCCATAGCACAGTTCATACTTTGAATTTTACTTAAAAAATCCCCTTAAATAAATAATTTAAAATTTTGAAAAGCGCGATTTCAAGCTATGTTTTTCATAATATATGCTAGTTTTTCTCGGTGCCTTTTTTCATGTGATCGGTATTCTGGCCGACCGTTATAGAGCAAATGTAGCCTATTGTACATTTAGGCATTGACCAGTAGCCAACGCCGTTGCATAGGAGATGCTATTTCATTTCCCAATATATTTTTAAATATTAGAGTAAATTAAAAGTTCAACATAGCATTGCTAACATCAAGCTTTATTCTAGATTTGCTAAATTGTCTTGCAAAACTAGTTATTTTAGATTATTTAGATTTTATTTAAGTTTTGGTGATTAACGCTAGTTCATATACGATTATTATTTGAATATTTGATCTTTTCAATCCATTACAGTTTATTTCTAACTCATTCCAAATTCAAAAGTTATTTAAGGAACTCCTCATAATTTGTATGCTTGAATTAGAGGATAACAAACGGAAGATTGAATGAAGCTAATTAATTATGTAGTTTATTACAAGAATTTTGAGAGTTTGTAAGTATATTTACAGTTTAAACCGATGTTAGTTTCCTCTAAAATTGTCTTAAAACACGTGAGCAAACGTAGGTCAAAAGTAAAACACTGGCATCGTAAACTACTTTGATCGCTAATGACAGGATTTGAATTTTGTAGTGGATTTCTTTTGGCTGCATATCCACTTCAGGAAAGGGCGAGGTATGTATATTGCGCCATATAATTTACACGTACAGTTTACTGACGAATATTGCTGAATAATATTTTTTATCAACGCCGAAGTAAAGACAACAGCAACAATCTACGATATTTTGGCATGTTCAAATTGAATGTTCAAAGTTTACAGTGTTGTATTTATTTATAAAATAGTGATTTAGTTAAGCCTTATGACAAATAATAAATTGAGCGTCTCAGTTTTAATTTTATCTCCGCTATAGTTGTGAATCAAAAAAATGTATAACAGATTAACAGACAAAATAAATTTTGTGAATATTCAGATTACAATGTACATAATTCTAAATTTCTTAAAGATAGATTATGAAAATAGTTTAATTTTAACAACTTTTCTAAGCTAACCTAAATTGAAAAAGATTAAAATGTATTGAAAGATAATAAAACTGCCTCTCCCCCCCTCATCTCATTAAACCTAAAAAAATGTGGCCACCGTAGTTTAAAATCAGTTCACTAAATTTCTCTATGAATCGTCTACATTATCGGCGTTTTCTACGTATTGTCTACGATATCTACGTTGTCTACGTTATCTACGGGTTGTCGACACGTAAATTCCCATCCCTGGTCACCAAATGACATTAACATTAGTTTTAGTTTAAGCAAAATTAAATGACAGAAAATTGTACGGCTTAAGCACAGAACCTTAGAATTGAAAACGATAGGAGTTTCTCGGAAAATAAACATCACGTAGGTTAAAACGATCAATACCAATTTGGAGGCCCTATAAGAGACACTATATGAAAGAAATACTCGACGTCAGAATTCAAATAAAAAGTAAAATTATAAAAGTAAATATATTATATATACAGATGTTGGTACCACCTACAATACTCTCTGTCAAGATTCAATTTTTCAACTCACCCGCGCCACATGTCCTCGTATAATTCCTTCCAAGAGAAAACAATTTATATATATTTCATTTCCCACCATATAAACGAAATAAAATAAACGGAAAACAGCACATAAATTTTCCCAACTTCTTGCAGTTAATTCAAATTTTTTACGACTCCATTTTGTTTTCTTTTTCCCGTCCTGGCATTCATTTTCTTCTCTATTTGTTTATGGTAACAGTATCATTAGGCAAAAATTAACAAAAGAATGTTTTTTGTGTGCAAAGCAAAATAATAAGATGAATGAGTTTTTCTTTTCATCGCTATGCACACACACACATACGTACACACACACAAAAGTATTTTCCGCTATACCGCATATACATAAAAAAAAAAAATCGGAAAAATGAGGACAGTTTTCTGTTATGTACGCGAGTATATATGTAAGTAGATTTCGCGCGACAAGCTTCACATGAAAAACAACGAAAAAATAAACGTAATCGAGATATTTTTTTATATTTCACAGCGAACGGGGCTTTTCACAAAATATAGAACAATTTTCATATTTTACCATTTTAATTGGATGAACATTTTTTTTGTGTATATACATAAATATATATATATATATATATATATATATATATATATATATATATATATATATATATATATATATATATATATATATATATGTATATATATATATATATATATATATATATATATATATATATATATATATATATATATATATATATACATATATGTATACGTTCATGGAAATAATTCTTTATAAAGAACTGTGTGACTTTGGATACGATGATGATGGTTGATTTATTTGTTGTTTGCTTAGCGCTTTTCTCACATTTTCATGGAACATATAATATTATGTATAAGGTATGTGACATGATTTTATGTTTAATCCTTTGTAAATTGTGAATTTCTTCTATATGTATAAATTCGCATAGATAAATATAAATACGCCGTATATATGTGTATGTTAATTTTAACCCTTAATCAAATTCCGGAACCAAAAACGAAAACCCTTCTTTCGCACGTTATCAACTTTAACCCAATTTCCATAATGATTTATGATCCTCAACCAATTTTCTTTTATGTATCATCTATATAAACATATATGTATATACAGCAACGGCGGAAAACCTCCAACCGAACGAAAAATAGTCTAACACAAATGATTTTGACACAATTTTAATTATATTTTGTGATACAGATTTTCCCCATGTTTTTCCGACCTACATAAAGATTATCCAAAAAAAAAAAATAGAAAATGTATATAGAGAAAACTCGTAAATGAAAAAAATTTGTAAGAAAATCTAAAAACACGGAAGACAACAACAGTACATACGTAATAAATTTGCCATCTCATGAATTGTTACAAGAATAGACACAAAAGGAAAACACACACTAAAAAAAAATCGGAAAACTATTATTTTCAGTTTCTAGTGATTATGATTGTCATATTCTATTCATAGTGGAATTAAATTGGAAAAAATCTTGGCGTAAATATGTACATAGCTATATAGTTGAATACATTGTTTAAGTGATGCTGCAACATAGATATATTACAGATTTTCAATTTGTTTGTCGATTTTTCCTCTGGCAATGGTTATTGACTTAACTTTATTGTCGTCATATAACTAGGTCACTTATTATACATAGTTAATACATTACATATTGACATTGGTTTTATTTATTGCGGATATAAAATATCGTTCTTATATATTATGTAATAACTGGATGAACGAAAAGGTTTGTCTCAATTTCAAGGTCATGCTACCAGACATAAATGTTGTATTATATAACTTCAGCGTGAATAACTGAAATAATTTGATTTACTCAGATCCATATAGGCAATCTATATACAAGCAACAGACTCAAAACACAGAATAACATTTTTCAGTTAAGATATAGCCGTTTATCAGAATTGCCAGGAAAAATTCAGAAAAATTAATAAATTTAATTCAGTTCTGTTATACTTAGAGTCAAATATGTCTAGGCCTCAGTGTCAGGGCCAGTGTTTTACACAGTAGATGAGAAGCGAGTTTATATCTCTTTTTATACGTTTGAATTTGAACACTTATATCACAGTACTGAAAGCCTATATTTTGCAGCCACATTAGCCGTGAAATTTTCGAGAAGGTCTAGTTGAAAATTACTCAGATATTCTGAAAATTAAATTTTCAAGTTTTTAGGACAGACCTTTTTTTCTGGCCATCCTAACTCTAAAATATTTCAGTAGAAATCGCAAAATATTCTTTTTTTAAATTTGGTTTAATTGGATAGTTATTTCAGGATTAAAATGACGACTATAGAACAAACATGGCCCGTCATATTGAGCAAGGTGGACAGCACATCATTCATATAGAGGCAACATCGTTCATTTCACCAAGAAAAGAATTATTTATAAAAACATAAATCCATCGACATAAGCAAATATTTATTGGCATGGTCGATTAAAATCTGCTATCGAGAATTTTTATATTTTCGATATAAATTTTTAGTCGACCTTCCCAAGCTTTCACATATTTTATGTTTTTTCTTCTTTTATTAGTTAGTACTTGATTAAAGAAAATTTTTATGGAAGATGATTTTTTGTTGTTGTTGTTGTTGTTGTTGCGCAAGAAACAGGGTATCAAATATTTGAAAAATGCGCGGACATGGTAATGTATTTGTGGCTGTCAAATAATAACTAGGTGTCGCATAATTATAATAGACGGCTCATTTTTTAGGTAAAAATGAAACGATTAAAAAATAATTATAAAAACGGAATCATCCTTAAGTTCTTCCTTCTTTAAATTCTCGCCAAAATTTTGTTTTTCAATTTTCTAAAAATGTTACTTTTTTCTTTTTTTTTTACACCATTTAATACTCTTGCATATACCAAAACACAAAAATACGGAAATTCTTTGTTTTCTTGGAAAAATGATTTAAGTACGATCGGGTCACCTTAGTCACAGAGGGTGTTTCCAATTATTGAAATTTTACTTAACACTCGTATAGATAATTGACTTCTAAGAAAAAAATTGTTCTACGAAACTATCAAATTCGTTACCGTTAAGCCGTTATAACGGATTAAATATAAATAGAGCATTACATAATTTTATTTTTTATTAGACAATTATTTGCCGTATAACAGATTTTTCTTTTCACTATTCTACCCAGAATTAAATTGTCTTTATCAAGGAAATAAGTTTTTATTACTATTTGTCTGATAAAATGGATAAATATACATCTTAAATTGAAATTTAAAAAAAAAATCATAAAAATTTACGAGGTTGCTGATTTAAACTTTTTATTTTAGAAATTGATAGACCTAACCTTTCTTAACATAACGGTACAAGATTGGGGAACTGTAGGGCAAATATTTTTTAAGTTACGAGTGCCATCATACATAACGCCCCATTTTAGATGTATTCCTTTATAACGGCTTAACGGTAACGAATTATCGTTGAAATCGTTATAACGGCTTAACGGTAATGAATTATCGTTAAGTATCGTTGAACAATTTTTTTCTTAAAATTAAATTCTCTATACGAATGTTGAATAAAATTTCATTAATTGGAAACTGGGTGTTTCACAAAGGTGACACCCGATCGTACTTAAATTTGTTTTTCAAGAAAACAAAAAACTTTCGTATTTTGGCGGGAATTTCAAGAGGGAAGAATTTAAAGATGATTCCGTTTTTATAATTTTTTTTAAATTTTTACACTTTTACCTAAAAATTGAGCCCTCTATCATAATTATGCGACAACTAGTTTTTATTTGACAGCCACAAATACATTAGCATGTCCACGTATTTTTCAAATATTTGACACCCTGTACCTTACGCTACGACAACAACAACAAAAAATCGTCTTCCATAAAATTTTTCTTTTATCAAGTACGAAACAATAAAAAAAGAAAAATCACATAATTAAAATATGACTTCCACAAATTTGTGAGTTGAGGAATTTTTCACAATGTACATACATGTATGTAAGTGAAACTATTTTACCATCTGACAGATATCGTGCATATGTAAACAAAAAAATTACATGGCCACTTAATGCAGAAATTTCAGGTGGTTTGTTTTCATGTTTTGTTGGGAGACGCCAAATTCCTTTTTGCATCCCGCTTCTGTTCAGGCTCGAACACGGTACCTCTCAATCCTCGCAGCTTTAGCCGCACTGCGCTATTTGCTCGGTGAAAATATTATGTTTTAAATTTTAATTTATTAAATGGTAATAGCCTTTTCTAACAAAATACATTTTAGTTGTTCACTATAAAAGTTTTGAAGTTAGACTGTTTGTAATTTTAAAAAAAATTAGGATTCTTTTTAGCACAAAATTTTCAATTCTATATAAACGGTTGAATTTTGTCCTATATATCATAACATTTTTTACATAAGTTGAGAGTATCATGTTTTATAAATCCAATAATTTTACCGATTATGTGACTATAACCTTACAAGCTATATATTTTGGCATTGGTCTACCAAATAAAGAACTGTAGTCGTGAGTCCCCGATTTGGCTGGCAAAAGACGTAAGGCAAGTACGCAAATAACTGCGAAATAGCCGGAAGAGCCTTGAGCCCCATAATAAGTATGTAGATATTAAAAATAAAATAAAAACTAATGTTTTGGAAACAGGAGGATTAGTTGGTTTAGGACAACAAGTTTGGTATGACATCATATGTATCGATTAGATCATTTTTCTCGATTTTCTTGGGATATTCTAGGAAGCCAACACCATAATGCTGAATATTTCAAGAGGTCATTGGGTCTAAGCTATTTGAAAAATATTTCAATTTAGGAAAAAACAAGGAATTGGGAAGTTTAGAAGAACCAAGTTTGATATGACCCCATATATTTCTATTATAGGATTTTTCCAAATTGTTACCCTAAACCTCCTAATCCTCTACTTTTTTAAACACTGAAATAATTATAACTAACACACAATGACATCGCGGTATGTATGTCATTGTGGTGTTAGTTTCTTAGGATTTTCTCAAGAAAACTCGAAAAATCATTGTATACGTCGTTATGATATGAGTTCATACCAAACATGGCTGCCCTAAACGTTCTACACCCTTATCTTTTTCAATATTGAACAATATGTTCATCGGGATATTCTGATTTTACAGTTATGCATACATATGTACATATATGAAGAAATAGGTTTAGTTATTTTTTAGGACAGGTTTAGGACTAATTTCACATGCTTGTCAAATTATTATTTGTCATACGGTCACTAACAACTTCGCATCCTCTCACATGTAAATAACCAAACGTATACTATAGCATTTGGTGACCGATAAATATCGTGAAGTAACTTTTATTTTAGCTATTTCAATAAGTCCAAAATCCGTTATATTCGAACAATCGCATCTACGCGTAATTCACGTAGAGTAACACAAAAGCTAGGCAAGTATTTTATGCCAATAATTGTGATTTGAGTTAAGTAAGCGGAAACTAATTGCGAACAATTTTTAACCATCACTTTTAATCGATTATCAGTAATTGCCATCTAATCATTCAAATCTAGATAATAAAGCAGCAGTCTTCTATTTGAAATTTCAACATGCGAATATATTTAGGTTGTTGACGTTGTGTTAATTGTCGACGTTGCTGAAACATATTACCAAGCAATCTACGTAATACTCTACGTGTCAACAATCATGTAGATTGTTACATGGGGTAATCTACCTAGCCCATCCTTGTTGTTGACATGTTTGCCTAGTTCGTACCGAAAATGGGTTGTAAGATTTTTACCACTAGCGCCGTTTATATAGTTCCGATTTTATTTTTTACGAAAAATGTTTGTATTTCTAAACAAAATCATAAACATTTTTATTGTTTTTATGTTATACTCGTATATGTATTTATGTACTTATATGATACAATAAAATGTATAAAATGGTATTTATTGTATTTTATGTAATATTACAAATACGTTTAGTTTCACCCTTCATATTTTCTATCGAGTTTTTTACTACGTCAATGATGGCTGTGCAGAAGAATAAAAAAAATGGTGCATGCCTTAAAAATACATCTGTACATATTTCCATCAATATTCATTTTTCGATCTATATTCGAATATTAAAATGATGTCCACTCTGGTTTCAGACTTACGAGCTGCTACTGAGTAAAGGATTTCGTTCTTATTTGTTTGCCAAGTTGCCACGAATACTGTTTTAATTAACATTAACATTACAATTAATTTTTAATGTTAAACGAGATCACTCAGGTGGTAGCACGACAATTCACAGAAAACGACAATTTACCGAAAAACAATTCACCGAAACCGACAATTCACCGAAATGCAATTCACCGAAAATACAATTCACCGAAAACGACAATTCACCGAAACCGACAATCCACCGAAAACGACAGTTCACCGAAAACTACAATTCACCGAAAACGACAATTCGCCGATAACGACAATTCACCAAAAAAGTAAATACATAATACATGGGAACTAATAATAATACCGATTATAATGAATTTGAATTAATTTAAGGGAAAATGATTTTTGGATAAAGTTCTGGAATACAGTCATTTGGATCGGAACTAGGCCAATCCGTGACCGATTATCATGAAACATGACAAGTTGAATGGAAATGGGATTGTAAAATGATCGTTGGATAAAATTCTGGAATGTGGGGCGGAACTAAGCCAAACATTCACCGATTATCATGGAACTTGACAAGTTGAATGTAAATAGGAGTGTAAAATGATTTTTGGATAAAGTTCTGAAATATGACTAACCGGAACTGAACTAGGCCAATCCTTGATCGATTATCAAGGAACTTGACTAGTTGAATGTAGGTGGGATAGGAAAATGATTTATGGATGTAGATGGGATTGGAAAATGATTTAAAAAATTCAGGAAGATGGCCATTTGGAAAGGAACTAGGCCAACCCATGATCGAATATCATGAAACATGACAAGTTAAATAGATAATGTGATTGTTAAATGATTTTTGTATAAAATCCTGGGATATGGCCATCTGGAACAGAACTAGCTGAACAGATAAGACTTGATAACTTGAGTGGAAATGGAATTTTGTTAAAAATATTTTGATTCAATGATTTTTCCTTTATTTTTCCCAAATGAAGAATATTATAAGAGAACTGGAAATGCTGTATGTCGATACATAACAACATAATAATAAATAAATCGCATATAGAGAAACACAATATCAGAATCGTGTTTTTATCAACTGGAAGTAACCGTGTTTTTATCATCTGACCTAGTATCCCTCCACTAGCGGTAAGTTTACTATGCTTAAGTTAAATTTAAACCATGGCTGAGATTTTCAACTTAAGAAGCACTCACCTTTCAATATTTATAAAGAATTCGGATATACATCAAACGTATATCACACTGCTGCCGTTCGGGAAACATCCAAATATCATTATCCAATCCCATTTTCATTCACTTATCACGTTTCATGATAATCGATCAAGGATTGGCCTAGTTCCGATCCAAATAGCTGTATTCCAGAACTTTATACAAAAATCATTTTCCACTCCCATTCCCATAAAATAATTCGAATTCATTAAATTGTCGTTTTCGGTGAATTGTCGTCTTCGGTGATTTGTCGTTTTCGGTAAGTTGTCGTTCTCGGTGAGTTGTCGTTTTCGGTGCGCTATCGTTTTCGGTGAATTGTCGTTTTCGGTGAATTGCGTTTTCGATGAATTGAGTTTTTCGGTGAATTGTTTTTCCTCGAATTGTCGTTATCGGTGAATTGTGTTTCTGTGAATTGTTGTGGAACCTACTCAGGCACATTCATAATTATTTGTTGTTCCTCTTATGACACGTTTAGTTCGTATCATATTTTAAGGAGGTCATAAATCCCAACTCAATTTGTAAATCATGTTAAAGTTTTTAATTTTAAAATGCAGGTTTCATTTTAAAATTAATACAAAAAATTATTATAAAATACACAAAGTTAGACAACAGTGTCTAAAAATTTTATTTACAAACATTACGAACATAAATCTTAAAGGAAAAACTCAATGTGATATGTTTGTAGTGTAATATTTCTTATTTGACATGTTTTGACAACAACCTTACGTTTATCTTGTACATAGGAACTATACAAATTATCCCCGCCACAGCATTAAGAATTCTACGTCAACATATCCTTGAAAAAATAATTGTAAAAACCGGATTAGGTTTTGGGTATAACAATAATCCCCGGTCGTTCGCTTTATCATAAATCAAGATTACTTGTTTTTGCCACACAAATACACACACAACCATAAATTACAGAACCTCTACAATCATCAACTATATAGATCCTTTAGTCTATCTGTATCCTGATATGCATTCATACATATGCGTACAAATACTATATTTAAATGTCAATTTTTGTTGAAAATCAAATTTTCCTATCACGATTTTCCACAAAGATCAAATGGAATAATAAAGGACCCAACTCTTCGATATTTGTCTACTTCATTTTTATCATCTTACAATCATGGATGGTTGACTTGATATGTATGTAGTATGTACGTCGTCGTCGTCGTCGAAAAAAAGGACAACAACTATAAAAATGATTTTTCAAACAGATTTTTTTTTCTCAAGAAATCGTCCTTTTTACTTATTGTGTCTAACAAACATACATACATACCCACACACACACACACATCAGCCGAAAGGTAAAACATATATGTATATACATAATGTTAATTTTTTTGTATTCTGGGTTTGTTTCTTTATGGTTTTCTTATTATTTTATATATTATTATTTCCTTATCTATATATGTATATACATTTTAAGAAAAGAATTTTTCGTATTTTGGGAAGAAAAAAAAACCGACTGGAAAATTTATTCAAGCTTTTTATTTTATTTTTCTTGATAAATAAAAATTATTGTTTTACATTTTGTTGGTTTTTTGGTTGTTGTTATTGTTGTACACATATACGAGGTTGGTGTTTTTTTTCCCGAAAAATGGGAAAATGTAAAAAAATTCATTATTTTTATACCTTACATATATAGTATAAGGTATAAGTAACTTCGAGTTGATTTGTGGGTTAAACGAGAACGAACGAATAAAAAGAAAATACCTTTTTTTTGTTCTTTTACGAGATTCTAAATTTACTTCAACAAAAAATAAATATAAAAAACAACTGGAAAATGGAGTAAAACAGGTAACCAATTTTCAAAGCAAGAAAATCCATTTCCTTTTTTGTCTGTGTTTTTTTTTTAAACAAAATATAAAATGGATGTCATAACATTAAATATTTTAGTTTTTTTTCGGTTTGTTGTTTCTGGGAAAAACATATACAATACAAGAAAACAGGTACACGGCAGTCAGCAACAACAAACCGAATGTTCAAGTAAAGATCTAACTTTGGACTATGAACGAATAAATAATTGAACGAAAAGGACAATAAATTTTTGATGAAAAATGTTAAAAGGTTAATATGCTCTGGATAATTTATGTCGGTTCTGATGAGTGCCCAAATATAAAAAAACCGGTCTGGTATATTCAATTTCTTTATTTTATTTTTCTGAATAGTGTTTAAAGTAACCAAAACACCCGCATAAATAAAATAAAATACGATTAATATAAAATCGACGTCATTCAATTATACCAGAGATGATAACCACCGATTTGCCATACTAACGATCGGAGTATTGGAAAAAATAAAGAAACACTCGCATATACAAAACTGATTTATTAGCCAATAAACTCTACATCCATCCTAGTACCAGACTTTTAATAAATTGTTCAATTCCATCATGCATCAATCTAGTTTGTATATATGAATGCCTGGATCGAATACATAAAATATAAAATGTTTTAAAAATGAAAAAAAAAAAACAAAAAATTAAAATAAATATTGGATTTTCCTTTTTCTTGTGACTCTCCTCCATTTTTATGCTGTAGGATTTTAGCCTTGATTATTAAGTTGTGGCCTTTTTCCGAGAGCGAGCAACAACAACAAAAAACTTGTGTGTTGTAGATTTCAAAACGAATGACAAATACCGATCCTCCATTTCTGTTATTGGTTTTTGTGCTTGTTGTGAAAGGAATTTTATTTAAATAAAAAGCATTGTCCGTCATGATATATGCGGCAAATATTTTGTAAAATTTATTGAGTTTTTCATGATGGCAATTAAAAATTCGTTATATGTACTTGTATTTTTTGCCTTAGCCTTTGGTTGGTAAGGAATTCAAAACTATGTGTGGCAAATTCATTGTTATAAAAAAAAATATCCAGCTTTTGCTAGAAACTCATGTAAAAACTCAAATATTTTTAGTGCCATCATAATCGTTTTACGTGACGCATTTTATGCCGATTGCATTTTAGAATTACGATTACGTGACTAATTAATTTAATATTATGTATATAATGTTCGGTGAGTGTAAAATGTGTATATCCGCCATTTTATATATTTAGACAAGCTGCATAAAAATGGCACGAAACGTTTTTGTTATAATAATAAGGACGTCAAAATAAAAATGTTGTTCTCTCTTCCAGAATGAATATTTTACTATATTCAAGATATTATTACAAAGAAAATAGCCCATTTGGTAAAATTTAATTATCATTTCTCTTCCTATCATGAAAACTTATGAAAATGGTCCATAATTTTAGTTAAAATACGCTTAATTGCACAACTATATGCAATTTCACGTAATAATACAAATAATCCAAGACTTACGTCGTTTGTGTATTTATTGCTAATTTAAAATAATTGGTGGCAGAAAATAATTAGAATATGTGCTTCAAATATGTATCAGCTATGAGGTTTAATTAAATTTAAAATAGAGATTCGGTAAAATTATTTTAGTTAATTTAGAGCTTGACGAAATTTTAATGCAAAGTTTGTGTAGAAAGTTGTAGTCAATTAAAATTAAATAAATATTCTAGTGGTCAGGCTGCTGTTATGAATATATAAACACAAGATAATATGCCTATATGATTTGAGGAAATGTTCAAATGATCTCTGCGAGGCAGTTACTAGAAACTACTCCGTAAAAAGAGTATAGGCTAAAGTGTGAAGACTGTGGCCTTCCTACAGGGCAATTCATTGTTATGAATCATTGTTATGAAACCTCAAAATGAGCCTAGAACTTGAAATATATAAGTTTAAATTACTCTGGTGTTCTGAACTTAAAAATTTAAGGAAGAGTGTGCTTAAAATTAAAAATATAGCCAAAAATACGAATCTCATATCTGATTGGAATCGATTTTTGGTAGTTCAAAAAGCCTATAAAAAAGGTTAAGATCCCCGCAGAGAGCGGGAAAAGTGTGGAAAAACTTATGTGAGGAAATTGATAGCTTATCTGTTCTCGCTAGACTTAACAAAACTCTGGCTAAGAATGATACTTGTAAACTTGATAATTTTCACCTACCTTCCGGGAAACTCACCTCCTGCAGGCGGGAAGTTGGTGAGTTCCTGTTGTCTATCCAGTTTTCTGGATGTGAGACTGTTGATTCGCGTGTGGTTGCCTCCGAGCCTCCTGACATTTTTGTACTGTACCAGGATCCTGGAGCAGGAGTAGAGTAGTTTTCATACCTAAAGCGGGCAACTCGAATTATACTGACCCTAAAGCTTTTAGACCCATTAACCTGACCTCTATACTTTTCTTAAAGATTTAGAGAAGAAGATCGACAGGAAGATCTGAACGTCTTATATATTAAGGCAGAACGCCTTAATATAGTGAAAGTTTGGTATCTTGAAAGGAGGTTACACGTCAATTCCTCTAAAATTGATCTGGTTGTGTTTTCCAGACGTAGTGACAGTGCCAATATATATGTTCCCACTCTATTTGTTAGAGCAATTACAAGGACAGAGGATAACACCTCGGTGTTACTCCCCTACTTGCCCGAAATGCAGTCTTACATTCTTGATATATCTACGTTTCGACTGAAGTGCATTGGGGCATGGAATGCCTTCGGGACTTGTACGGGTTATAGACAGATTCTTAATAAGCTTACGTTACATATTCCGGAGGTTGAAATGGTGAATGACAGGCTATTGCCCGAATTTAACTTCACCAATTCATTCTCCGTCCTTTCCCACTCGAGAGAACTGTGGCTGTCTCAGGATTTCTATAGACAGTTGTCCGAGTCGATAGTTTGTTTTGCGGATGGCTTTCGTTCAGAAGTCATTGCAGGGTTTGGTTTATTTTGTTCAAATGGGCTCAGATTCTCGGGTAGTTTGGGTAAACACTGCACGGTTTTTCAAGCTGAATTAATTTCACTTAAGGGCCAGCAATTCCTCTATCCTTCAACGGTGGTAAGGACGCTATTAAGAAGTTCGCTTTAATTGAACTGGCACAGAAATGGCGTTCTACTCCTAGCTGTCGAAAGGCAAACCGGTTCATCATTGAACCCAACGTTAGGGCCACTAAATATGTGTTATCCTTAAAAAAGAGCCAACCCAGAAATCTGTAGCGGATGGGACTTGCTCAGGGTGATCTTTGTGACAACTGTCTAAAGGAAATGGACGAATGCCTACAATACCTTTGCAGCTGACCAGCCTTTGATGAAGCCAGATCCCAAGTGTTCTCGTACGGAACTTTGAACATATACGTATGAGTTATTATCCATTTCTCGGTTCAAACTTTTACAGTTTTACAGTTTTTACAGTAAGGCTGCAATACGCTTATGCGAGTTAGGATAGATCCCCTAGGGGTTAATCATAGGCCAATTGTGGCATTGAGTGCGGAACCTCTGTAAGTTCCAACCGTTTTAATAAAAAAATATAAACAAAATACTCAGCTCGACCTCGTATAGCTTTAAAAAAATAAGGAGTACGGTAATTTATCTAACTATACTAAATTTACGACAATTTATCTAACTAGAAATCGACGTCGTCAACTTTTGACTGATCCATGGGCATCACTTTAAATTAAGCGACGGGCTACAGATATTTTTGTCCTTAACACGTTACCTACCATCGCAGCCTCATGCTATGAAATGTCTTAATAATTCAGTGTATTACCCGATCATCATTTCAAATTCTTTACTTAGGTACCGATGTAAATCCCGTGCTTCATGGCATATAACAATGTTCATATTCTAGTGTAATACCGAAGCCTCATTCGAAATGTTTTACTTATGTACCAGTTTATTATCGACGCCTCTTCAACAAAAACATTAAAAAATGTGTAATATCCAAAACATCATAAAAAAGTGAGGCATTAGTAATGCACCGGTACCCAAGTTACAAATTTTACATGAGGCCAGAAGGCCTCAGTAATATACTGGTACAAAACTAACGATTTATGTAGGAGATCCCGGTAATATACGCGATTATTGTGCTGGTTTATAGCTGAAGGACTTGATATTACATTGGTATATACTATAAGTAACGAACAGATAATGAGGCACGTGGACGGCATCGTCACGCAATGTGTTAAGCTACATCAGAACGTTATATGTGGAGCTAATAGCGATTCACACCATTTTCTTGTATAGGTGCCGAATTAAAATTAAAACACCTATCCACCGTTTACAATCTTCCAGCGTATCTCTCATTTTCTCAAATATTGAAGTGATGGCGTGATGATTTTGATCTCGTATCAATAATTTGGTCTGCAAAAGAAATCTCATGGAAGAGTTAAAGAGGACTCTACCGATATATTTTATAATGCCAGATAAAGTGCTCTTTGAACCTTTTTTTATATACGTCTGTTCAGTTAAGCAAGACTGATCGATATTACGAAATAAATTTGATTTTGTTAAGATTAGAAGGATCTTACGAATATAAATTTAAATTACAATTCAATTTTTTGTTGATTCAGAAAAATTGAAAACCTGTTCCTATACTACTAAAATATACATTTTCCTAAAATCCCTAGAGACAACACCGCCGTCGAGAAAATTTTACTATAATTTTACTAAAAATATAAATCTTTGCGATAATAACTAATTGTCCTTGAATTTATTTTTTTGTATAAAGAACAACAATATACAAACCTCTCGTATACCAAACCAACTAAAAAATTTAAATCGAAATTATCCTTTTTGTTATATTTGTTGTTGTTGTTTGCCTTCTTCAAATTGACTTTGAAATCGCTTTTATATGCATAGCATACGTATATGTATATCACAAGATTTGTTGTATAACTAAATTATTATGGCATGATTTGAGTCCCATGAGACATGCAATGTTTTAAACAAAATTCGAACAAGGCTCTCCACTCTTGAATACTGATTGCGGGGATGGTTTAGGTTGAAGGTTGAGCACAATAATAACAAGCAGACGAGCTAACGAAAAAAGGATAATGAAGAACGAAAAACTAATATAAATCTTTCAAATGTATTTGACAGAATTTTAACATGAAATAACATTTATTGGCAGATTTTATGTATATGCTATATGTACATATATACATTTCGAGATGGACGTCGTTTGCTTGTATACATATAGGGGGTATGATGTTATGTACACAGGAAATTGTATAATGAGTTTAACATAAAAACGAACAACAACAAAATAAAATAAAAACTTTAATCCTGTTGAATGGTAAAAGTTTTTCCATTTACGTTCGGTTAATATAATAAATTTCACTTTGGGTATAATGTGCACCGAAACTTGTAATAAATTTTTGTAAAACATTTTTTCAAAAAGTAGTTACGTTTTACAGAATTTCACAAATTACTGGTGTTATATACAACAGCGATCTCTGAAAGGAGAGCCACCATATGGTAGGCGCAGAGGTCGTTGCAGGCGACGATGGCTCCACGATGTAGAGAACGACTTGGCCTCTTCAGATTGTCTAAGACAGTATGAAGACCAAGCTCAGGATCGAAACCGTTGGAGCCAGATTGTTGATTCAGTAAGGGGCCAGTAATGGCCTTTAACACTGTTATTATTATTATATACAACAACATAATATTCAACTACACCACTGCGTCTTGAATTTATTTGAATGCACGGCCATAAACATTGCTACCAATTTCTATGTATAAAATTTAATAAACAATCGATGGCAGCAAAAAAATAATAATTTTGGATCATAATTTGATTGCCAACAATAAATCGGCTACAATCAATGAACGAAGAAAAAATAACATTATGGGTTTTCACTTAATTTAATTTCGTTCATTTAATTTTTTTTTTTATGTCGGTTGATACTCTCCAAGATTATAATAGTCAATGCGGGAAAATCTATAATGGCAATAATAATAATAAAAATTCTATATATTATATTACACTCGTATATCGGAAAATATGTTTTCCAAATTTTCTTCAATTTTCCCGAATTATAACTTAATATCACAGGAAAATAAAATGACAATTGAATTTTGCGGAGGGTGGTATATGGGCGACCGCACGAACATTTAATCGATTTTCACTACAGAAACAGAATACACAAAATGTGTATCGTCTTCAAGTTAATCCTTCTTTATATTTCATTGTTTTCCTCTTTACAAAGCTTTTTTTTATGTTTTAAATGTCCTTAAATCACTCTTCGGTCGCAGTGGAATACAAAATACCTTTTATCATTTTAAAAGAAAAAATTTCTTTATATATAGACTCTTTCAAGGTTGAGTGCAAGATTATATATTGTACAACAAGGAGAAGGCTGGAAACAATAAAATGAAAATTATCCTTTTTACTTATATATTACGTAATGATTATTATTAATATTATTAATTTTCCTCGAGACTTGATTGACAAATGGGATGGTGAAACGGGAGATGTGTATAATCGTTTTGATTATTATTACAACGGTGAAGATGATTAACAAAAACAACAAATTTCCTTTAAAAAAAAAAGGATCAAACAACAGCGGCGGAATCGAGATTGAGGATATATCCTATTTGACTTGCAATTGAGATAACAACAACAACAATATTATTTTTTTTAAATGAGGGAAATCGTTTCAATGCCATCATTAATTTTTTCTTATTTTTGGGATGTGTAATGTGCGGGAAAAATATTTTAAGTGTATAAATAAGGATAACGCAATTTAAGGATGCTTTTAATTATATTGGATGTTTTATATTATATATAAATTGGGTTTTAATATTCCTATGTCCACGTTTTTGAATTTTAAAGTGACTTAAAACCCGCGAATAGGGATAATTCGACATTACGACTTATGTATTCAGCTACATAAAAAAGTTTGATAAAGTAGCACTACTGATGATAAAGATTCGGGATAATTTTTTTTTTAAATTTTTTTTTTACTCCCTATTGCTATTCCAACATTTCAAACAAATTTCTATTACCGTCAAACTCATTCAAATTCAATTCAAAATTTTATTTAAGGCACGTTTAAATTGCTTTAAATCAAAAATAAAATAAAAACACAATACTATTCCTTATAAGGCCTCTTTAGGGTACGGTGCCATACCTCGATGCTATTTTGAGTATAACGGAAGCAATAACCTCTGCGCAATTTATTCAATCTCTTAAAATATAATTTTTCATGTTCAGTGTTGAATAGAATAGGGAATTTGTAGGCAATCATCCGGTTGAGTGCGAGGAGTTTTGATAACACAAAGTAAGTAATGTAATTTGAACCGTTCTTGTGAGATCAGAAATCTTGGTGGTCGACAACATCGACAAACGTAGACAACGTCGATAATGTAGACTATTCCAAGAATAATTTTGTGAATAAGTTCTAAACTTTTATCCTATAAGGTGCTCAAATTTTGTTAGGTTCAATGCGATACTGCGGGGGTGATAATTTAATAGAATTTTCTCCAATAAGGTTTATAGATTGCAAAATTATTAAGTTTGCCCAAAATAACCATATAAAGTGGTAAAAATAAGGTCTCAGCATAGAAGAGCAGCTCCTAAGATATGGCACAACCATGATAAAAATATTTACAAGTAGATCTTTACAATAACTTCCATTCAAAATAATCGAGGGATATCTGACTATGACCGAGCCATAAAATTAAGTACATCCCGTTCCATGATAAGGCGAATACAAGCTCGGAAAGGCTTAGAGAGCAACCGAGTTATTAAAAAGCCAAATCGTTCAGATAAACAGAACTTGTCCGCTAAACGTACCTGACTACGCTATGATCAAGTTTTGACAAAATTTAGTGAAATTGGATTTGAAACAGATTAGCAGATCAAAAATTATATGTCTTGCCAAAAATAGTTTTCATCACATTGAGGGATTGGCAGTTATAGAATCAAGGGCCATGCAAGAGAATGACAATTTTAGGATCGTTGAGGCCATGGGCAACATTTCATGCGAGGCCGTTTTTAGTTTGCAAGATAGAAATATTTAGCGAATAATTTACATATTTAATCAGATATTACGTGCACATTCTTATAGTTACTTAAGGAATGCAGTGTCGTAACAACAAGAAAGCAAACTCTCCACGTTTCGAGAGGGCCCGCAACGTGAGAGGCCCGTAGTGGTCTTTATGGTTGTACTCATTAGCAGCCCATGGGACTTAATCCAGAGTAGGCAGTATTTTAATATTGTAAATAACAATTAGTGGCAGCGGAATAAAATTATATAATAAACCCACAGTTCATTCGAAATTTTTTTGTGCCTTTCATTTGTCCGATTACCAAATTATTTTTCGCAAAGTACGAAGCTGATAGAAAATATTAAACCGCTCTGATATAAAAGGTCTTTATAAACGGCAACAAAACAAATCAAAATGAAAAGGATCTCGCTCATTATTCTATTTTCAAATTGAAATCCACGCAAAAAAAATGATTAACAACAATCATATTGTGTTGTACATAATCAACAAAAATATTAAAATTTCCCGATATCAAATTGTATTTGAACTTTTCAAGCACTCTAATATAGGAAAATGTACAAAAAATTATCTTGCATGTGTACACAAATATCTTGTGCCATACAATATGACAACCTTGTCTTGTAACAGCTGCTCCAGGGATGGGTGAAGTAGACTACGCCAAGTCATCTACGCGGTTGTCGACACTTAAAGTATTACGTAGATTACCCGGCAATATTTATTGTCATGTAGACAATGTCAACGTAATGTAAACAACATCAATAACCTACAATAATTTTAGCATTTTCAAATCCAACGCCCTATTTTTTGTGTTTAATAAGAGGACGGCGTTAATGAAGGTATATGAAAATATTCTGATATGGGCACCACCTGACTTTATCACACAAACGAGTCTACAAGGAGGTTAATTTTCAGTTGCTCACCAAATATCTCAGGAATATCAGGACAATGCTACTCACTGACAAATACAAATTTATTAGAGCCGTCAAAATTAACAATTTAGAATAATTTAACTTTCTTGAAAACCACCTGGACATAATTTAGAAAAGGCTGATACTGAAACGATATTATATCGTTAAAATCTTAATCTTAATTTAGCTTTTAAATATAAAAACGCTATGCAAATTAATATTATTTTTGTAATTGATCAATAAATCTATACCACTAGATTGGTTATAAAAATACGTTTCATTTGATATGTCACATGACATAACTCATATTAAAATTTTTGATCCACCATCCAGCATCTTTGGTCCAGATGATTTTTTTATAAAACTTCCAAGTAAGAAATTTTTTTTTGAAGATTTACCATACAGAAAAAATTTGAAACTTTTTTTCACAAATATTCGAGTTTTGTAGAAATAGAAGAGGAAAGAAATTTCTCGATAAAATCGCTTGGACCATAGATGCTGGATGATGGATTAACATTTTTAATTTGAATTATCACATGTGATATATCAAATGAAACGTATTTTTATAAGCACTATAGTGGTACACATTTTTTGATCAATTATGAAAATTATTAGTTAAATAATCAATTGTATAGTGTTTTTATTATAAAAAATTTAATTAAGCGTAAGATTTTAACAAGGATTTGAACGAGATAATATAAAAGGAGTTTGTATAAATTACATCCAGATGGTTTTTAGAATTTTAAATTAATCTCAATTGCTAGTTTTAACAGCTCTAAAAAAGCTCGCAATTGACAGAGAGTAATTGTCTCTTGAAAATTCTAAAATATTTGATGAGCATGAAAAATTAACCTCCGTCTAGACACGTTTGGATGATAAAGTCATGTGATGCACACATCAGAATTGTAGTAATAGTAAGAACGTCAGAATCGCAAATAAGCTGCGTATGGAATGAACGCGTTACTTGATTGACATATTTTGGCTAAGACATTTCGGAGTTCGCATTTATAAATTTTTCGTCAAAAATTAACTTTACTATACTCGGCATACATGTTTTTTTGGTCCTGTATACATTGAAGACTTGTCAATAAATTTACAAATGCATCACAATAATTTGATCGTTGTCAATCAAATTCTACTCCGTGACATCCATTCTAAAGCATAATCAAGATCGCAAGTTGTGCGCAAAGAAATCGCAAAGAAGTTAGAAATTTAGATGTATTTGTGTTTAACATTACTTGAGTTAATAAAACTAAAATCAATCTGAGAAATCGGTGTAGATTTTGGCAAATCGAAAAATTTGATCTTATCACTCTGATAAGGAACTAACGAACAGCAAACAAACTGCCCACATCGACCTAAGCGAGAAACGCTTAACGACTTTAATTTGTTGTAAATATATTTTTCGCCACTATAAAAATGAAAACCTAAATTTTCCAATAATTGATTTTGTGTGTACCAACATTATTTTGATTTGATACAATTAATGGCTCTCTCAACATTTAAATTTTTTATTTTTCTATTCGAAGTTTGTTTGATGGTTACTTCAAACGCCAAATCAGAAAATTTTGTGTTGTCCACGGTCACTCCTTTATTATTTTGACTCGAATATAAACGTATTAAAAGCTGTTCAACTAAAAAACACGTTTCAGAGATACCCGCCGTAATTACCCGTATTAATGTATAAATTTATTTAGGATTCATCCCAGAAAAACGCAATGACAACACCATAACTATAGCGTCACTTTTATATCAACTATCGGCGATGTCAAAATTCAAATAATGAAATACCTGAATGATAATGGACTATTATGTGAATTTCAATCTGCGTACAGACCTTTGTTTAGTTCGAACACAGCTAATTTAAATTCTTTGGATGATCTGCGTAGAAATATGGATGAAACAAATGTGTCTTTATTAGTCTTATTTGACTTTAGTAAGGCATTCGTTAGAGTTGATCATAAGACACTGCTTTCCAAACTTACCAATTATTTTAATTTTGATAACACTGCATGTAACTTGGTTTCGTCTTATTTATTGAATCGCTTTCAAGAAATTCATATTAATACTGTGTCATCCAAACTTGCTGTTCTATCAGGAGTACCACAAGGATCAGTATTAGGACCTATTTTATTTGCTATGTACATCAATGATCTGCCATCCAGTTTAAGATTTTGTAATTACCATCTATATGCAAGATGATCTCAAGATATATGCTAGTGATAAAATGTTACGTGTGACGGATCTGATTAGTAAGCTTAATACTGATATTGATGCTATTTCTACATGGGTCACAACTCAAGGACTCAAATTAAATACGTCCAAGACCCAATGTATTTTAATATCTAACATCTTCCTAAAATATCAATTAATGGTGAATTGATTAATTATTCGGTTCATGTTAAGAGTTTAGGAATTTATCGGAGAACTTAAGTTTGACAAGCACGTAAGTGAAATTAGGAGAAAAGTTACTTTTATTCTGAGAAAGTTATGGAGGCTTTCCAGCTTTGCTGATGTAAAGCTTAAAATTAAGTTTTTTCGTATATACATCTTTCCTTATTTTCTATACTGCCATTCTTTGTTTTTTGGACTATTAAAAGAACAATTTCACATATGAAATCTATCTCTCAATTCTTGTATTCGATATGTTTACAATTTGAAAAAGTTTGACCATATTTCTAGTATAAAAAATCAATATTGGGTTGAGATCTAACCGCGTTTTATGACTTTCACGTGGTTACATCAATTTATAAAATTCTTTAGGAAAAGAATCCTTTCTATCTGTATGGGAAACTGAGATCTCGACGCACTGGCAATATTTTATTACCGAAGAACCGGAGTAAAGTTCTTAATAGTTCATTTTTTGTCAGAGGAGGTGGCTTATGGAATTCTTTGCCGTTTAACATTAAATCGTCATAATCATTAGGCATTTTTCGTGAGAAGTGTAGGCAGTATTATTCTATTCTTAATATCTAATTATTTTTATTATTAATATTATTGTTATTATTATTTTTATTTGTATAATTTTATTATTTATATTGTATTATTTTTATAGTTTCTATTATTTTGCAAATATTTATTTCTATTTTTATTTTAGTTTGTATTTTAGTTTTAGTTTATTTTTTGTTTCTTACCTAAATTTATAACGGCTCAATCATATTTTAATAAGTTTATAACTTGTATGTGAAATTAATAAATAAATAAAAACTATATATCTAACTTGGTTGCATATGCTTAAAACCGTCGCCAGGTTTTTGTCACATCCTAAACAGTAACGTTAAATATGTACATAAAAGAATAAATACAGAAACGTATTTTGCCTTTAATTCGTTGACACGATCCAGCAGTAAAGTTTTGGAATGATTAAACTAGTTCACACTACTCGACGTATCAGAAAATATTTAGCAATAGTGAAAAGAAGAATGGCGAATACGATAAGGTTACTGAAAATATGCGTCCTGAATGGAATAATATTACTGCCAAAAACACATCGGAAGTTGTGTAGAATCTCACGGAGAACATCAAACCTCATTTACTTGACTATATCCGTAATAATAAACATATAATAATTTATATTGTTATAATATTTTACTTCGTAATATTTTACCTGTCGACAACCGGGTAGATTATACGGCGTAATCTACCTCGCCCATACCTGCTCTCATTTGATTAGTCCTATCTTTAGGAAATACGATATTAAAAAACACATTTTGTGTCTTTCATAAGTTGAAAAAAGTTTAGCTGAATTAATTAGAACTCGAAACTGTTTTTAACATCTCCAAAAGCAAATAATTTTATGGTTTGAAAACCAATTTCGCCGTGAATTCAACAGTCAATAATTTTCTCTGGAAAATCATACAATACAAATATTGTATGATTTTCCAGAGAAAATTATTTAAATATTTATTTAACATTTAATTAAATTTTTAATATTTGACATTTTGTGTTATAATTAAATTCTAACTAAATTAGGAAAATCTCTAATTACAATAAAGCTTCAGATTTCCAGGAAATTCTATAATTCAGAAGTTTTGCAATAGTATTTTTAATAAACTCTACCAAAATACAGAAATTCCATCAAATTAAATATTGAATTCAATAGAAATAAAATATCAGACCACTTTCTATGAATTTACGAAAATGTAATGTTCATCTGGAGTTTGGAAAAATTCGAAGTGATACAATCAAATTATCAGCTTGGACCAATTATGGCTATAATTCATGGCCAAATAAATACTCAAAATACATGTCCCTCTTTTTATTTTCGGTCAAAAAATTTGAAAGCAATTTTCACAATGAGAGGGGATCAGAAGAGTACATCCAAATTATGAATTAACATCCAAAATTTGCTAAAATTAATTTTCTTCAAACTATAATTAAAAAGTATCAACTTTGGCTTTTCTCACTATTTACTCAAACTTTATTCAAGTTCTCTTTTACATTCGTTTATATTACATCAAACTGGAACTTTTACTATAGTAATATTCTCTTCAAACTAATTTAAAATCAAGTCGAATATGTATTTTACACTATTTCTAAATTGCGTGATTAATTTGATACTTTCAAACTTTCTTGACTGAATAATATCTAAAACTAATTTTAGTTTCGTTCTATGATCATCGTTACAAATAATTTGAAAAACTTACGTAGATTACGCCATGTAATTAATCTACGCGGTTTTCAACGCATAAAATATTACGTATAGATTACTTGCGGCAATGTTTTTTTTAACGTCGACAATTAAAATATTGTCAACGACCTATATAATATTTTTGCGATTTGAAACCGAATGCGCCAGATCGGAGTTATATTTTGTAAAACGGCGATTCAGTTAAGTCGTATAGGAAAAAATTAAAGAATTATTCAAATTAAATTGGAATCACATAACATATTATAAAATTGGAAATATATGTGGACATAAAATATACAATAGCTTTAATTAAAGCATATTTATTGCACTGGTCGTTCAAATGGTTTAAACTTCAAATTTTGTTATTTCCATGAAATTCAGCACCTTATCGCATTCGACATACTTCTTCAACATTTTGAAATCCGCTGGTCTGTTTTTCTACCTCGAACAAAGACATTTGGTTTTGGAAACTTGAGTCGCCCTACCTCATTTTTTTCTTCAATGACTAATTTCAAACGCTGTTTCATGGCTAAAATAAGATTTTCAACAATGACATTTTCTGTTTCTTCTTCAGAAGATTGAGTTTTCATCTCAAGCCTGTCTATAGAACAACAATAATTTTCCATATATCCGAATTATTTGTTTTATAACATCTTTACATTAGGTTAGGATAATGGATACTAAATAATGAAAATTCAGCTAAATATAGCGCTTCTAACGGGGGTTTGATGGGAAATGTTTTATCATTTGATTCATAATTTTGAAATCATCTTCAGATAATTGAACATCAATGTTACGGTCGATTGGACTTTTTTATTATACAAGTATGATAATATTTTTCGTATTTTTAATTTACAGACTGGCAAATTCTGATTATCTGTCCGATTTGGTTTTTTAATAATTGCGTAGCTTTTATAGCTTCCTGAACTCGAACTCGTCTTTCCCCGCTCCATGGTATCAAATTTTATGGCACGGTTTTAGTCAAAGATCCCAGGAATATTTTTAATGGAAGTAATAACATTCTTGTAAAATGGTTTATCATAGTTGTGCCACGTTTTGCTTTTTGTAAGCTAATCGCTCTAAGCTGAGGCCTTCTTTATACTATTTTATAACGATATACATATATCGTTGTTTTGGGGAAATTTAACGATTTTGCAATGGATAAACCTGACACCGTATGTGTTTCAAAGTCTTTATGCACAATTAGTTTTAAATTATTTAATCAACGTTAATCACTTTTTACTATTATACAACCGGTTTTATTGAAGCCTTGAAAACCATGTAGATTAAACAGAAAACAATTTTTTTTTTAAATTGTAGATTAAATTGCATTGAGGGAAATTCAATAAACTTGTCACAATCGCATCGATCCTAAAGAAATTTGCTCACCGTAGTATAGAATAATGACGCGTAAATGCTCATCCCTGTTCGAGACAACAGGACTATAAATTAATTCGGCCGTTGGCAATAACAAAACTATTCAAATTTTATTTCAATATTTTTCATTTTAATTCAGTGGGAATAAGAATAAGTCATTTTTTGTTCAAAATAAAATCAATTTTATTTGTTTTCAACTGACTACCAAAATATAATGTCTTAATTAGGATAAAATCATCAAAGGATGAGGCAAATGCTGCACCCTCAAATCGAAATTTATTATTGTAGATTCTATAGTTTTAAAATATTATTTCTCTTCGGATGAGCGCACCGCTAGTTAATCGATTTATATGAAAACAAAAGAAAATTATTTTCCCATTTCCCCAAATTAGACAATAAAAAAACAATATTACCTGTGGTTTTCCACCTCAAAAAACGTAATCAAAACTCAGCACAAACAAAATAAAAAACCAAACGTTAGTTGCACGTTACATACCTGAAAATATACAAAAATACGGGGAAAATTAGTATTTTTTATTTCATCGATTTTAGATTGATAATAAAAATATATATATATATATATATATATATATATATATATATATATATATATATATATATATATATATATATATATATATATATATATATATATATATATATATATATATTTTCTTTCAGCTATTAATTTCCACCCATTAATTAAGTTCCCATATACATATACATACATTCTACTTAAACGAAATTTCAAATCCAGGTCAATATTCTAATTCGAATGGAATACCGGAATCATATCCAACCAACAAGAAAATATATAATAAATTGAAAAATCCACTCTGCCAATTACACCATGCAATTTTCCCAACATACATTACATATACATATGTATATGTGAAATTTTAAGCGAGAAAAATATGTATGTATATAATCGAAAAACTGCTTGCATGGAAATTTATGGAAATCATTTTTTCCCAGTTATTTTGAATTATATTCACTTAAAAATAATCAAAAACTATGTACATAAAAAACTTGAAGAAAATTGAAAAATATGTATGCATATTATGATTTTCCTGGAGAGAGAAAATTTCTTTACGGAACAAAATTTGAATATGTTCGGTACATGAAAATTACATTAATAATTTATATATACAATTTTTTTTGGAAAACATATAAGTTTTCTAAAACGCTCATACATCGTGCTTTTTTTTGGAAAAAATGAAAATTTTATATATATACGAGAAGTGCTTTACGTTGATTTAGATCATTAAGCAAAGTAGTTTTTCTGTTTTTGTTTTCTATTTCAGTCGCTCGCATTGTTGTTGATACAACAACGGAAAAGTGTAATTAAGTTATGTACAGTTTTGTTGTTTTAATTTTGTAAGATGATTGTCGTTTGGAACATATTTTCCGGTGTAATTAACTTGTATTTCTTATGTGTATGCTGTGTGTGTACATTTTTGTGACAAAAAAAAAAGGGCATGGAGATTTTCGGATATTTCCGGAATTACTTTGTGTACATTTTCATATTACCGAAATGAGGTTTTAATACTTAGCATTATTTGTTATGTACTCGTACATGTAGTATATGGAGAGGATGCAAACCAAAAAGAATTTACATAAAGACATTTTGGTGACATTAAATTGCTTTTGTTTTTGTTTTTCGACGATGATAATTTGTGACAGACGGTTGTTTAAATTCAAATTTATAATATTTAATTTGAATTAACACAATTATTTGATCATTATGGACTAGCAGACAAATTTTAGGAAGGCAATCAGAAAAATTATAAAAATTTTAACAAAGAAATTTGAAAGCTCACAACATAAAGGAAATGAGTTTATTTTACTGAAATGTTGATTTAAAATATTTTTTATTTTCCGTTAAAACGTACAAAGTGCATTACATTCAAACCACTATTCAAATTTAATCCTGTAACTTATTCAATTTGCACTCAAATTAACTTTTCAAATTTTATACAAAAAAAATTCTAGACAAAATTTTAATTCAAAATATGTGAATTGTAAAATTGTAAAATTTCGTTAAAATATTTCATCCAATTCTACCTAATTTTTTCCTAAAAAATTTGAACGATTTAACTAAAATTTTAATTGAATCTTGTTGGATCCAGGTATGATAGTCGTCCCTGCAACTATTGGCCTCAAGCTTCTTTGCCAAACGCTCCGCTATAAAAGAACTAAGACGAGGTCCCGAAGGTATGGCCAGGAAATTAGTTGAATTTCTATTAGATTTTATCAGGATTTAACTAATAATCGACAAAATGCCATTCGAAAATCTGTACATACGGTTTTCAGATACCATCAAAATATTATAATATTATTTGGATTAATAATCGAAAGCCACAGACCCTTAATAGTGCAAGACTCCAAGAGGCTTTTGACTTTTTATGTCAGAAGTCAGAAACTCAATTTTAACAATGAATTTACAATAGGTAATGATTTTTGCTTAGATTAAGCTTTTTAAGCGACTAAATGTGACTGACCACAAAACTAGATAGTTAAATTTAGGTAACGCGAAGAAAATTTAACCCGATTTTTTAGACGATAGTTTCCGGCTGAAAAGAGACGATAAAGAAAATTTTGTTTTTGGGAGAGCTGGTAAGTGGAAGAAATTTTCCAAAATTAATTTGAATGTGTATGTAAAAAACTTGTATAAAATCAGGCCATATATAGAATGCTATATCTGTAGATTGAGTGCTTTAAAATATTTTGCCTGTAGTTACTATTGAAAAATTGGTATAAAAATTGGCATATTCAGTAATAAAAAAGTTTTGATTTTCGATGGATTTATCAGGTTCAATTAAAATCTCTTTTTAGTTCTTGAGAACTAAACTAAGATAAAAATACGAGAAACTGTGTTGAACTGAAACTGTTTATTTATTAACCATCAGCACACTGAATAGCTCCATGCCACATTGTACTGAAATGGAAGATATGAGTCGTCTCATCATATGTGGACTTCAACAGAGGATCATATAGATGTTTTCGATTTCTCACTCACAGCCTCAGTAAACTAGCGTCTAGCTAGTTTGTTATGTCTGGAGATGGATTGTTTTGATGTCTTTTGACAACATATTTTCATTCCCAAATATGAACTAGGTACATAAATATTTTCATCGCACCATTTACCAAATTTGTTAAATTTTTCAAATTTTTCAAGATTTTTTTCAAAGTTTTAATTTCAGATTTTAATTAGTAATCCTGGCCAACTGTAACACAATTTGTTAGAAATCAACATAATAGCTCAACAATTTTGAATTTTTACAACATAGAAAATTATATTATTATTCGTATGCTTAAGATTGCTTAAGATTCAAAGACTAGAGAAATAATTTTAAATGCAACTCAAAAAGTTAAATCTCGCACTAGTATGATGAAACAATTCTGCCGAATTCTCTAATCTATAGATCACCACTTGAATAGGTACCCTCGAAAATCTTCTCAAAAATATTTTACACGAATTCATCATATTCGTTGAATATCGCTTTGTGTGATATACTAAGAAAAATGAAACTAATAAAAAAGAAACAAATTGTCAAAGGAACCACAACCGATAAAAAAGAAACTGAATTAATATACGGAGCACATACTAACTTACCAAGTAGAATATTTTTAAAGCAAGACATAATACTGTTTTGTATTTAGAAACAACAACAATAGTGCTCAAGTATTTTCAAGCATTCCCAAGTAGCATTTTGATGAAGTTTTTGAACGTGGTGACGTCGTTGTATCAATATTTGTTGCTATTTGGAAACATTGGTTTCGAAACGGCGATGACAATGTGTGTGTTACCAGTTTCGGAAGTGGTGCAACACAAAATGGGAATTGTGTTGGACACTCAATTATTGTGACTTAAAAGCACATTTTCAATACACACTGTCAAAATTTGTGCCTTCTTTGACTAATTAATTCTCTGTTTCGAAACAATTTGATGCACAACAACTTATTTGCGTGAAAATATGTTTATTAATTGATACAGTTTTGACACAAATCGGGAATACTTTCTTTTTATAATAAATATCTTAACTATATAAGAATAACATTTTGTCAGTGAATATTGCTATTATAGATCGAAAAACACAATTCTTTACCTAAAATATTAATTAATTAATTTAATCATATTTTTTTTAAAAACTAAATAAATGTAATTTCTGGAAAACGGAATGTTGGAAATAATTATAAAATACTTCCTTTTACTTAAAAATGGTCAAATAGAGATTTCTTATGTTGTAAAGCATGAGATAAAGCATTAAAATCATGAAATTAGAACTCATAAGTTTTATTCGCCATTTTTAAGTCGGCGGATAAATAATGTCGGCGATTAATATTCTTAGTTGCGAATTGTCTAAAAAAAAATCCTATTTCGGAATTGTGATTTATTTTCCTTTTAAATAAATCACAAATATGGGAATTGTGTTAATTTTGCGTGAAAATGTGTTCAGTTATGAATTGTGTATAGTTCGTGCGTTTAAAATAAGTCCTATTTGGGAAATGTGTCTGAAAGAAATCCTGTTTGGGAATTGTGTATTAGTTGCGTTTCAAATAATCTGGGTTAGTTAAGCATTTAATCTTAATGTTTATAGTGTGCCGAATCACCCGCAAGCCATCATTTGAAATTGCAACGAAATCAACCACGAAACAATTGAGAAAAGATTGGGTTAACATTGCCCCAAATAAAGTTTAATTACCATAATTGGGTGCTTAGGTAGCTCATAGCGTATAGCGCACAGTATTGGCCAAAATTCCTTCTCCCATTTTCAAAATATTTATTACAATGGGTGTGGCCAATAAAGTTCTGATGTCTCTCGGCAAATACTTGATATTGCATGTCGAATAAAATATCCTAAGTAGATCAAAAATAGCAAGATACGTTACGCGCGTATTTATAAATCATCAAGTAACACCAGTTTTTCTTCCAGTTCTTCTTCATCATTTTCATCGTCTTCAGGGTTATTAGATCCTGATTCACGAATTCCGAATGCTGTTGAAGTTGACAAATTATGATCAAATACAAATCGCCTAATTTCATTATCTGATGATGATTCAGAAGTGCTTTGCAATTTAAAATTTTCAATGTTAGGAGATATCGGATCTGAAGCGCTGATATCGCGAAGATAAAAGTGTATTTAACATTTTTAAATATGAATATTTACAAAAGAAAATGTACTCAAATAGTTAAGTAATATATATACTATTTAAGAGCTAACCAAGGCAAGGAGATTATTCACTGGTTCGAAATTTTTTAATTCACATGATGCAGTGATTTTGCTTTCAACTTTATGTTGCTGTAGTTTAATTTGTTTTTTAACTTTTCGATAAAACGATGTTGTTGTTTTAAATGGTCGATATTCTATTATCTTTGGCATTATTTTAATAATTAAATCATAATTCTCATAAAAATCGTGTTGCGCATTGGAATGGTTTGGCATATACATATATGCACGTACATGACAGTATCTTTAAATTGACACAATGTTAAACGCAATACCGGCGCTGAGTGTAACATTCCATTTTTTAAAATAATTGGGAATTGTGTGCATAATGTGTCAACAAGACACATAAATGCACACTGTGTCAAATATTAGCTATTTTACAATCTGTTTAGACGCAAAGACTAAAATTTTGTGTTTTGCTTGATTCCAAATAGGATTATTCCTAAAATGGAATTGTTACTTATCGAGGGTGTAAAATGTTTCTAATTAGGAAGCAATTTAGGCAACAGCGACGTAATGACGTAGTCGCCAATGACACAAGAAACATTAGGTCGCAAAATGCTACTTGGCTTGCAACCACTGAACTCTATATTAGTAGCCGTATTACCAATTGCATTTGTATTCGTTCGTAATTCTCTCGAAAATAATCAGATATCTCGCTCTTTATTAGACTCAGGATCTCTTAAATCTGAAGTGTATTATCTATTTTAGACTCGATGGCATACATGGTTTTGGCATACTTTCTACGAATGTCGGCGGGAGACATTTCAATTGACTTCACAGACAAATTTGCATATAGCCGTAGAAATATATTTTCGTAACTGATTTGTTACTACTGTAGAAACGAATAACTCAGTTGACTAAGACAAGAAATCATAGTTTCAAAAAGTTTAGGAGAAAGTTGCGTTCAATTTGAAAATAGTTTCGTTTATATTGGAACAAGTTGCGTTTAACTTGGAAAAAGTTCAATTTAATCTGGAAAAGCTATATATGGTGAAAAATACGTCAACTCACAAATTCAATGATTTAAAATCACAATCGACAAAACTTGACAGATTTGAAAAATGCAATTTTATGTTTAAAAGTTTAATTTCATTTGGAAAAACGTACATTTGAAGTGAAAAATTGTTAATTTTAATTCTAAAAAGTTTAATTTATATTCATCAATGGTTTAATTCTGTTTGAAAAAAATTTAATTTCAAATGAAAAAGTTTTCAGTGAATTTGGAAAAAAGTGAAATCTGTTTAGAAATAGTTTAACTTAATTTGGAGAAAGTTGTGTTCAATTTGGAAATAGTTACATTTATTTTGGAAAAAGTTGTGTTTAACTTGGAAAAAGTTCAATTTAATCTGGAAAAGCTATAGGCATAGTAGAATGAACAAGAGAAAATAATATTTGAAATTACGAAAAAATAATTAAGCGAATTGGAAAAACCTATCTTTTTAACCTGATCCTGTTTCACTAACCAATTTGAGTTTTCGTTCAATTAAAAAGATTAGGTTAGATCAGTTTCGCACATCACTAGTTTGGGATCTTGCTGGCCACCACAGTCTTAGCGTTGATATTTTATTGACCGTTGGAATTTCCGCAATATAAATAAATGTGGCGCCTTTGCCATCTTTTCAAAGTAAAGCAAAATCGAAAAAAATCGTATGGTCAAGCTTTTATAGGGTAGACTTTTTTCTCATATCGATTGAGTTTGGGAACTTGTTGGCCACCGCTGTCTCATAGTTGATATTATATTTTGGCCGTTGGAATTTCCGCATTATAAATAAATGTTGCGCTTTGAAACAGTGCGGTGGCCATCAAGATCCCAAACTCAATCGATATGAGAAAAAAACCGACCCTATAAAAGCTTGGTCATACGATTTTTTTTTCGATTTTAGTTTAGGCCATAAAATTATCAAAGTTGCCATAATGATTGCCGTCCTTTAAACGACCTGCCCAGAAAAATTAATTTTTGGCCATATTAACATGGTCCGGGATGAAAATTTTGATAACAACTGTATATTTTTTTGTAGACGAAAAAGTCTGTGATAAATGTAAAATAATCGTGGGATGAACCAACTATATAAATTTTATATGTATGCTTTTATCCAAGTGTTCAAAAACTGAATCAGATTTGGATGTTTATGACACTCAATTTTGGTTAAACTATACACTATACACTGGCAGAACGAAATCAATTTAGAACTCTTAGAATTTGATATTTGCATAAAGCAAGATAATATTATTCAAAACTGGCTATACAAACATATTTAAGAACTACAAAATTGCTTCGCGTCTAGACAGTATATATCTATGTACCCCAATAATTTAAATATTCAAGATGTTTCTTTTATTTATATCAGTTATTCTCCGAGTAAAACAATTATATTTTTTTTGGCATAAATAAGCTGCCATAAAAAAAGTGTACTAAAAAATTCCATTTTCATTAAATAACAATTTTGTTGGCAAATTAATTTCTTGTCAAACAAAGAAACAGCACAAATAATCATCAGAAAATTAATTTTTGCTCGAATATTTATTGTGTACGTAATATGTTCGGCAACGAGGGTGAAAATTATTACAGTTAATCCATATGAATTGTTTGGTATGTCATACCCAGAAACCACATTGTTCGTATAAATAAATTATTTCTTAATAACATTCGTATATGGTACAATATGTATAAGGGTGAATTCACATGGAAAAATTTACGTTTAGTTATATACACACACACACACCTTTATATAACAATTTTCCCATCTTCCGCGCAGCCACCATACACCATAATTATCTACCACCACTCATTAAAATTATATTAAACACAAAGAAATAAAATAAAATCCATAAATCCTTTTTCACTTCCATTTTTGATTTTAGACATTTTCATTATGCAAATTATATACATATACATATATAATGTGTACGTATGTATACAAAAATCAGATGAAAATTTTCAACAGAACAAATTTATATTTTCATTCGTTCACTGCTTTATTCATTATTTTAATTAAGAAATTCAAAAACCATCTTATGATTACACCAAGGAAAATATGTTTTTTTTATTCCCCTATAATTTTCCTTATCACAAACAATTGATGAGGAGACATTATATGTATATAAGTATGTACATATATAACGTAGATTCGAAAGTCAATTAAAGGAGTAAAATTTATAATAAACAAAAAAAATAAAATAAAAAGGATAATGATCAAAATAATGAACTATAATGGCGCGTTAAAACGATAATGATGATGATGATTATATGTTCATGATAATCATGATTATATGTATGTCTCCCGCATCATTGTGCGTAAAAGTTCACATAAAAAACCGCCCTCGCTGCATCCTCTTTAATCACCTTTTCCAATTTATTAAAATTAAGGCCATTTCTATAATTTAATCGGTACAATAAAAAAATCATATATACGTACAACTATACATACATATATAATAATATATACACGCATATACACGCACACACATAATAAAAAAGGATATCATAAATTGGATGGTTGGAATGTACAAAATAAGACTATGTGTGTTTATATTTAGAAATTTTCCCCGAGTGTTTTTTTTTTTTTTCATTTTCCAGTTTTTCACTCAAAGGCACATATATCATATGGAAAAACATAAAAATCTGTAATTTAAATTTATTCATCTGAGAGACAGAGCAACAAAGTACAACAGTACACATACACACAGAAAAAAAAGGATAATTTCCTTTATTTTATTTTTATCATCAGCAAGGACATCTAATTTAGATTTTTTATTTTATGCTACATATTTGCGTTGCCTTGCTTTCTTTAGCCTTTCCTCGTTTTTTTTTTCATTTATTTTTTTAATACAGCTTTTCTCTCTTCACACACACATAATATATCCTTTGTTAATAATATGAAGGATAAAAGTGGGGTCAGTTCTTGAATTCTTAAAAAATAAAATAAAAATTATTGAATCCTTGGTATTAATATAATGATTCGGCAGATTTGCTGCTGTCGTTCATTTTTTTTCTTTTTTGGGTCATTGGAGATTGGGGCAGAATATTTTATTAGCAATCCCGTAATGATACTCTGAACCAAGGGAACATCTGGGTAAGGTATTTTGAAGATGTATAGATGTTAAGTATATAATATGTATAGTATACAGAGTTTAGAAAAAAAAATACAATAACAAGACACTAAAACATGTCGCTATCGATATTGACGTTTGTAACCTTTTGAACTCATGCCAAGTACATATACAATTTTCAAGAATTTTTGTTTTGCAGAAAATCTATTATTCTGTATCTAATTTATACTGTACAGTGTATACATATATGTATATCTCATATACAAACAAACATGTTAGTTATAGAATAAAATAATAACTGGTTTTTGTTCAAGTATATAAATATTATGTTTATAGTTTATGATTATTTGTATTACTACTGAGTGAACTCTTGTAGAACTTTAAATTATAAATTTTTTTACATCTATTCTATACAGCTTTTCGAGTTCAAAAGCTTTTATTTAATCAACACAATTGATTGGTATATGTTCTGGTTTTTGTTTCGATTCGAGTGTCCGATTGTTGCAATTTTAATTAATTTAAAACATGGTACATAGTTGTGTTGTGGTTCTATCTTCGGTGCATTGCATTGTATTTTATCGAGAGCTTTTCATGTTCGCTCAAACTTAACTTTTAGTTTTGTAAAAAAAATTCTGTTCATAGTTTTGGGAGTTTATCTGTTCGTATTTTGAATTTTTTTAAAATACTTCAGTGATACCAAAATTAGAGAAAATCAGTTTTTTACCCTCAATACTTAGAAAATGGAATTGTAGTGCCAAAAATATTTCGCATAGTTATGAATTTCCTTTGTACTATTATCAAAATATTTTAATGGATTTTAAAAAACTATGTTCTCACAGTTCTTTCATCAAAGGCACGTACACGCCTGGAGGTAAAAACTAATCTAGACCTATCGAAAATTCTCAAAAATTAGCGTAGTAGCAATCTAGACTAGACCAGATCCATCTAGTGAAAGCTTTTTGAAACAATTTAGAAAACTTCAAATATGTATTTTATACATTTAAATTTGAATATGTTCTATTGACGTGTCCATATATTTCAAATTTACGAATTATCATTACGAAATTTACAGAACTTATTGTATTGTGATTTTTCTAAATTTCGTTTATTCTTTAAAACTCTGATATTTTCTAATGAGACTCGATTACTCTTCATTCGATGAACAAGACCAATTGACTTGATCGTCCCTTCGACACGCAATTTGAACTGATTTAGAAGGTTTGAAAGATTAGCGGAAAATGTTCCTCTTTAGATATGCTGAAAAAGCAACGATTTCAATTATGCAACAGACACGCCCTTGACCACACCGAAATCATGCATATTCACACATAAAAACCGAGTGGTAGAAGAGACTATGGTAAAATTATCGTCCGCAACAATCGATATGAGCTATAGCCTCACAAAGAAATAATAAGCATTGATAAGTAGTGCTCTGCAAGATGAACCATTACACTCAGAGAAAAACACCGTATAAAAATTCAATAGTACGCCTATTAATTTTATGGTACAAGAAATAATATGTTTTCCTTTTAATTCAATAGTTTTCAGAACTTTTTATACTATTAATTGTTAAAAAATGTATCAATGTTAAATCAACAAGACAAACTATTGATTTAAAAGTAATTTTTCTATATTTTCAATAGTATTTTAGTATTAGAATTAACAGTACAGTACTATTGAATATTAATAAGATAAGCCACTATTACTTTCATAATATTATCTTATTAATTTAATGGGACATCCTATAAAATGCTTATTTAAAGTATCCATGGTATTGCTTTCATAAGATTTTCGGTTTGCTTCAATAAGACATAACTATTGAATGCTAATTTTTTTCGAAATAACGCCGAACGTGTTCTTGTTGTACAGGCTTATTAGTATGCCAAATTTTGTGAAAGTTGGACGTGGTTTTTCTGCTATTAAAATTAATTAATAGTAATAAATTGTTAATTTTCATTTAAATTAAATAACCAAACAATTTGAAATAAAAGTGATTTTTGATTTATCTCTATGTACGTCGTTTAGTGGAAACAGTTTTATTAACATTTAGTTGAAAATAAAATTATCGTTTGATTCCAGCAAACGAAACATTTTTTTGGATCATTTTAACTGTAATTGCAACCCAAGCAATTATGAACCATTACTTAAAGGTATGTATTAGACTCTAATAATTAGAGAATATTTACTTATCCTATTGTTTGTATTTGCCACATATTCTATTAGTGTATTTAGTAAATTATTTATTCTTCATATATTTTAAAGCGCTACAGAATATGAGAACAGTATCCATAATTTTGAAATCCTGCTAATCATGTCGTGATGAGGCGATACCACTCAGGTTGCGGACTTTGTTGTATGTATACATATAGGTACATGCTCGTATATGCATGTATAATATAATTTTTTTATAATTTTGTGAAAATCTATAAGTACCTATAATAAAATACAATATTTGAAAAAATAAAATCTTTTATTTACAAAGTTTTTCTGTGAAATTAAACAAAAATGGGGTAGTGCCAGCTGTGAAGATGTGATTTCACTTTTTGAGCTACATTTAATTTTCAGCAATGAATCGAGAATTTGTTTTAATAAAAATGTAAGTATGTAATAATTTAGGACAATAGTCCTATTGATTTAATAGTATCATTCAAATTAAATTAATAGGAAATATACTAGTTTCAATAGTAAGTTGTTTGAAAATAATGGGATATACTACTTAGTTTCAATGGCCTGAACTATTGTTTCAACTTTGCAAAATAATCAAATCAATAGTCTGCAGTATTAAATTTATAAATTTGTCACATTGATTTAATAGGATCATTCATATTAAATGAATAGGAAATATAATAGTTTCAATAGTATGTTTTGATAAAAAATCAAAATAATGAGATATCCCATTAACTTTCTATGGTATGCACTATTGAAAACAATATTATAAAGACCCTATAAATTTAATAGTTTTTAAACTATAAGAATAATAGGAAAAATCGCATTGACCATTTTTAATAGTAAAAAATAATTAATTCAATAAGAATTCCTATTCTTTCTAAAGGATTTATTTCTGAGTGTATGTGATCTATTAAAGCAAGAGATTTCGATACTTTGGTATCAAAAAAATAAAATAAAGGTGTAGTGTTAGGTGGTGTTAAAATAAAGGTGTAGTGTCAGAATTTAAAATGTTAAATAAGAAATCTAATTATATACAGAATGCATACACAATTGCGTATATCAGCAAAGACGCAAACCATCATATTCACCATCATATTTTATTGAACGAAAAATATATGGACTGCAATACCAACCCAATGGAAAGAAATGGTAAAGAAGACGAATCGGAATACGTCAAACGTAATGGAGTTATGTCAACTTTGTGGATAATTTATTAGTAACTTAATTTATAAGTAACTTCTAATACTGCTCCCCCACACATTTTTTTTTTTTAGATTTATTTTTCAAAATTTCGATAAAAATATTGCGTTTGTTTGCTAATGGCGCCATCTAGTTGAAATAATCAAACTGCGATAAACTGCTATATCTTGATACGCAAATCTGCCTTATAGTATTATAAGTTAGATGCTTAATTTATGATGTAAAAAATTATTTAGGGGGTGATGGGAAGTAGGATAGATCATACGGTTTCCAACATTACCCAAGAGGTAGGCTCCAATTGGTTTTTGGTGAGGAATCCCCAATTAAATTAAGCCTAATTCACTTTTGTAAAATAAAAATATGGCTAATTGTGAGGTGACATTTATCGTGTCTCAAGTGAGACCCTTCGAGCCATCCATTATAACGTGTTGCACCAACCGTGTTGGTAGTCGGACGAATGCCTAATTTTAACGCAACCATTTGAATATTTGAAGTAGTATTTTGTATAGATGTGGTGGAAGTTGTATTGGTTGATGTGGCCGGTTGCCTTAACTCAGTACGTATTGCGGGACCAATATGTCCCATTCTATGTGAGGTCTACCGAAGTACTTTTCGTTCCTTGGTCGTTCCAACTTTTTGGGACCGGAAATGTAGGAGGATGCTGCTCTTAGAAGGTGGGTGGGATTTCTACAATAGATGTGTCCCCAATAATTAATTCGGTGTACTATGATTCTTCCGGTAGTAGTTTTACCATGTAAGATATCCTTGATTTTACGAGAGCGAGGATGGTAAGGACAGAACTCGAGTAGTTACTTTAAAAAAAAACCGTATTTCATAGGCAGCGTCGGTTTGCAAAGGTTGGAGCAGCTGTCTGTAAAAAATATGTCAACACTGCAGGGGTACATAGAGATAACAGTCTCATAGGGTACTGGAATTCTATGAATGAATTTCTGCATATGATGAGTTATTTCGAGCGCCTGCGCCTGATGACACCGAGGACGAATGGTGAGAGGCCGACTTAACTTGGAGGTTAAATAAATTCCAAATATCGTATGGTATCAACACAGTTGAGAGTAACATCAGACAACACTATGCTGCGGGGTGGTACAAACGATGCTGAGGGATCTCATATCAGAGCAGTGCATTTATGGAGGTTTAATTCTAAGCCAGCTAATTGAACAAATAGTCTTTGGAATTGAAAGTTGAATTGAATTTACTCTAAATCTATTTAGCAACAAAATACTTACTCTCCAAATTAAATTTCAAAATTTTCTCAAAATTCTGTATGACAAATTAGTTATTCACCAAAAACTTCCTAGTCTGATAATTCCTAACCACAAATTGAAATATGTAAGGAAATGTTCCTTACTCTAGAATTTAGCAATTTTCGTTCTAAGAAATATTACAATAGTATAAGTATATGCCTAGAACTAACTATGCCTAGGACTAACTCAATATTAGGTCCAAAAATTAATCTCTCAAAACTATTAGCTACAATATAATATATTAAGTTAAAAATATTCCTATTCTCATAATTTATGTCCTACTAGAAAAACTGCACGTTCGAATTAATCAAGATTGAGATTTGGAGTCAGGAATAAATTTACAGTTCGAAAGAATTGACATTTTATGGAAAAGAAAAATGTTTACTTGGAGGAAAGAAAACATTGAAAATAATTTGAAAATTATAAATGTAATTTTATTACATATTGAAAATCGATCATTTTAATGGCAGCAATATTGCAGTACATACTAATTGACCAAAATTATGCATAAATTCATCGAACAAACATAATACCCATCCAATTGGTATATTTATCAGTTTTCCACTGGGAATTTTACTAAATCCGGTTCCCCATAAATTAATTTCCGTATATATAATTTTCCAAATTACATATATTACGAAGCGGGTGTAAAAATATTATAATTAGCATATACATAATACCACCACACCACAAGTACATATAAAACATATTTATCATAAAATTATATGTATTCATTTTAAATTTACTTTATTTGTTAATAAATTTATTTAAAAAAAAAAATATGACCCAATTTAATTGATTAATATAAAGTTTGTATTATACTCTATATGTAAACTATAATAGTTATTTTGTTTTTACATGTATGTACATAATTACTAAATTACATAAACAAAAATAAATAATAAAAAACTTTATTTTTTAATTGAGAGGCTAAAAATGTATGTATGTCGTTAACCTTTTTTTTTTTAGTTTTTTTTAATGTGTGCTAAATCCTTTTTACCCAGGATTTACATATTATCTAAGATCGGTATCGAATTTTTGATGGTAAAATAATAGTTTTAACTATTTAACTCGATATCTTGATTAAGTCTCTAATGAATATTTAGCACGTACACAAATATAAATTGGTACAAAAAATTGGACTTCACCCGCACATTTCAAATTTTTATTATACCCATTAATTTTCTAAATTTCTAAAAATAATTCGGAAAATAAATTACGATTTTACGATATACGTTGCGATTTTCTAAAAATAATTTAAAACAAAAAAATTTGGTCAATGTTAGTAATTAATAATTTTAATTTAGTTTTTAGTTTTATGCTATCGATCCATGTCGTGTGTTTGTTTTTATTTTTAGCCTTGCACTTGATTGTAGCCTTGCACATTTACATATGTAGATACTAGGTACTGCACAAATTGGTGGGAAATTTACACATTGACTCTGGGTAGAAATATAACTATTCACTTGGTAATCTATTCGTTTATATGTACATATTATGTATGCTAAATAAAGGAACATGTTGTTGTCCTCTAAAAAACATTAACCAGTCGATTTCAATTTCTTTAAAAGCTATTTATGTCGTGTGTGTGTGTGTGTGCTTTATAACGGTAATAAAAGTATAAAAAAACTCGGTTGAAACAATCTTCCTCTTATATATGTATCCACTTGTTTGTCGTTTTTGTTTTTCCCGTGTTTTTTCTTTCTTTTTTGCAAATGCACTTGGGACCAATTTTAAGAATGAAATTTAGAAATTATCTAATAAAAGTTGAATTAGTAACAAATTTTCCTTTCGTTCTAGAAAACAATGAAAAAGTTTTTATCTCTAAGAAATAATATGGGCAAGACGATATATAGGAGTTCTGTTATTTAACACATTTACACTTTGGTAATTGGACCCTGTATGAGGGGACAAAAATGATAAAACAAAACGAACTAAATAAAATTTGCCTAAGGATTTTCAACTCAAATAATTGATTGGAATTAAAATTTTGATCTGGAATTTCTGACGAATCCAAAACCATATATGTATGTATGTATAACAAAAATTGGGCTTTTCAACAACAAAAATTCGGATATTTTCCGAAATAGGTATATAAATCAAATAAATATCGGCTTGAAACATTTTCGGTTCCAATTTTAATTAAATTCGATTATTTTAAATCTGACGTCATATATTGAGGAGTCAAGCTTATGTAACTGTGACATTCGTTTGTAATTTGATGACGTTGAGATTTAAATATTTGAAAATTCGTTGAGATTGAGATGAAGATTTAAACCCACAATCTATTGACTTTTATATTTTACTTTACTTTACATTTGAAAAAAAAAATTAAATTGATTTACATTTTTGAATTAAAGGTTAGAAATTGTTTCACAAATAAATACTTATTTCGAAAATTCTCAAAACAATTTGAAATTAGGAAATTTCTAACTCAGAAATTCGACAAGTAAAAAATTTTACAATTTAAACTATGGAATTAAATAACAAAAGAAAGTTGATTTATTTTCTTTCGTTTCGAGTCTAGGCGTTCATTACGTTTGAGAAAAAAAAGGGTCCAGTTAAATTTTATGAATTTCAATTGAACTTTTCTTAGAAACTAAAAATAATAAAATAATCGTTAAATAGCTCAGAATTTAATAATTTTAAAATCTTGCATTCAAAGAATAATGAAGAATGAATTTAGAATTTGGAATATGTACATATATCTCCTGAGAAAATATTACCAAATAGAAGGTTTTTTTACAGCAGATTTGCGAACTATAAATCAGTGATTGATTTAAATATTTAGAATTTACACTGAATAGATCACAATCCTTTAAACCGTATTTAGATTTTAAAAATCCAAAATTCGACAGCACATATTTTAAAAGTTAAATTTAAATTTATAAAAGAAATGATTTGACTCGATTTGTAATTTTATACAACATATTGATATATTCTGGCTTGCAATTTATGGAAATTAAAAAATTTGAAAATAGTTCACCAATTATTTTCTAAAATTTCTTAAATTCAAAGAATTAATAAAATTAAATTTATTCAGAACTTAGAATATAACAATAACTCGAACAATAATAAATGTAATACATATCTTAGAAGAAGATGTTAGAATATACACGTATTATCCACATGTTTTTTTTTCAATTTAAGGATATTTTCCACTCTGGAATTCAACACATAAAAAATTTGGAATTAAATTAAATTAGAAGAGTTTGATTTAAGTTCTTCGAATTTAAGTATTTATTAAATTTAACCAAGAGTGACAGATATCTATGATTCTCATTTTTTAAATATATAAACGTTCCAATTTTTAGTTCTCCGATCAAAACAAAATGATATTGTAACTAAAACGAAAAGTTACACCTCACGAGGCGGCCAAAACAATTAGCTAATTGAGGCGACCAAAACAGTTAGCTAGCTCGAATAACATCACAACTAATCATGAATTTTGAAAAGTTTACAATTTAGCCGAAAATGTTGGCGTCAAGTACACAGCATTTAGTTGTATAGTTTTCATATTTTGTTTTGGTCTAAATTCTATAATTGGAATTTAGTCTTAAGTTAACTTGATTTATTGAATTGCGAGGCAGTTTTTCGAGTACTTCCAATCAAATTATGTGGCAACGCCTTGGTGAAGTTCTAACTAAAATTCTAAATTTAACTTTGGATAATTTTAATTTAATGGCCCAAAATGCACACTAAATCTAAGTCATGGAAAACAAAATTGTCGATAACCTTTAAATATGAATAGTTATTTAAATAGGTTCTTAGATATATTTGTAGTAATTACAAGTTTCAATTCAAATCTTTACGCTTCATTTTTTTACCAAAAGTATATAAGATCTTCCCTATACTCGGGAGAAGTCAAATTCTGTTGTTATGTGAATTCCAGTGCTTCCTATTTGGCAAAAATATTTTGAGGTGTGGTTCTTAAAAGGCTTCTGTGACTGAATAATACAGAAAATAATAAATTGTTGCCTTTATAAAGTGTTAGTTCATTCAGACATATCGAAACTAAATTCAAATTTAGCATGCAAAAAAGCGTTATATATCGATACAACTACCTCTCCGTGTCGCAAAAATTATGATTTGTTTCACAAAAAATAAATTTATTGATCAACTAAGTGGGCCATGCTTTTAAAAAATTGTTAAAGCCCAAATCGATTATTACAAACTTAACGAAAATCACAAAAATGTTTATTCGATAGTTGTTTGTTTTAATTTGTGACAAAACACAACAAACAAAAGTAAGTTCGGCTAGTTAAATATAAAAAAAAATTGTTTGATAATTAAATTGTCAATTTCAATAATATGTAATATATTTTTTTAGTAATAGTTTTATTAGCAGACCTCATTAAAAAATCGACCATAGAAATATTTGCTAAAGCACACTGCTTGAAAATATCAAAATGTATTTAATAATTGACATGTTGTTCGGGTTTACTGTGGTTCGGTTTCGGTAGCAAATATATCCATACGAAACAGTGCAACAATCAATTTTTTTTTGGATTTTCATCATATACTATTTACTAATACTGAAAATTCATAATTTTTATTTTGAAATATTTTTTACAATTTTAATAAAACACTAAAATTATTTTAATAAAACTTAAATTAAAATAGTGAAATATTGTGAAATTTAAATGGAATTTGAGAAAATTGTAGCATGGATGAATTTTTGGTAATGGAATTACATTTTTAAGAACTAATACAAAATTCAGAATTTTACAAATAATTAAAAATGTAATCGATACTCGCAATTTTATACATCAAGTATAAATTGGCGCATTTTGACTTTGTACATTGAAAATTGGTAACATATTTGTTAAGAGTCATAATGATCTGCCGGATTTGAAATATTTCGCAATTTAATGGTTAAATAAAATGTTAACACTTCTAAAATTAGAATTTGAGTATTTTTAAATATTTTTAAGATTTGTGGATGAATAGAAAGAAGTGAAATGAAGACAATTTCAGGCCATATGAACAAAATTCACACTTTGGATATAATTTAATACGCAGTATTAGGTTTAGTTCCTTCTCACGAAGTTGAGATCAGCCTTAGAATTGTGAATTTAATTTAGTTTAATTCGCTAAAGTAAATCACGTTGGACACTATACTTATTAGCAATTATATTTTACAAAATTTCATAAAATCAATTTCATAGAACCATTTTTGATCCGAAATTCAAGAATTTTGCAAATCAATTTTCATATGAAAATATGAATATGATGCTCAGGGCATTATCACTAATTTTAATAGAATTATCTACGCAGATATAATTTAAAAAAAGAAAAATCGTATAAAATTAAAGCGCATATTTATATATATATATATATATATATATATATATATATATATATATATATATATATATATATATATATATATATATATATATATATATATATATATATATATATATATATATATATTATATATATATATATATAAATATATATTATACATTTTATTCATTTAAATATCTAGGTACATACATCAATTCTCAATGTTTAATTTTTATTTAATGTACATGGAACAAACATAAACGGGAAATGTAGAGTATATTTCCCGCGTAATAAAATATGGTAGGCAATTAAATTAATTTTGGTTTTATATATCTATTTAAGTACTCTAGACATATAAATATATATATATTACAAAATATATATAGATAAGAATTAACCTTATTTTGAAATTTGTTATGCCAAAATGTAAAATTCCGCACATAAATTATAATAGGAAGGAACGGACGATAAAAAATGTTGGTGGGTCTGCAAATAAATAAAATTGTCAAAAAGTTATATTTTGTCAAGTACACCAAAATGTGCCGCATTTATAAAAAAACGATTCAATGTCTAGTGGTTGCGAAACTATATTTAGGTAAAAACGAGATTCTATTTTTGACTCAATTCAAAATCTCTGACAGCTATTTGAAATTTACACATATGTCACCCTTGGAGATTCCACTTGATTATGTAAGTATAACTTATTTTAATTCAAACCGTTTTCAGCCGAATAATTATAATATATTTGTCAGGTGTACAACCAAATCCTTCACCGTTCAAAGTGAAAAATCATAATATATATATATATATATATATATATATATATATATATATATATATATGTATATATATATATATATATATATATATACATATATATATATATATATATATATATATATATATATATATATATATATATATATATATATATATATTTATATATACGAGTATATATACCATTAATAATAATAACAAACAAGGGACGATTTGGGAGCGACAACAATTGAGTAATCCCTGTTCAGGGATCACTACACCCATTTCATGCATCTAAATCAAAATTTGTTTAGTTCGAAGGAAACTCAATCTTCTCGCACCAATCGTTTATTCAATAATTTGAAATACCGATGAATTTTGACTATGAATTTTGAAAATATTTAATAATACACCTTAATACTGAAACATGCCAAATATACAATAGGAATTATTAAAACACCAAGTTGTTTAAAAAAGAAACGTGGATCAATAAGGTAATTATGTTTAAAGCAAATAAAAACGTTATAGGCGACGACCAACGTCTTTTCAGGTTAGTGATGTATATGATTTAGAGACGCGGATAATTTAAAAAAAATTAAAAGGTTTTTTTTTTATTACATGACGGTATTGATATCTAGCTGGCTTTAATTTAAGGATTGACAAAGGCAACTTAAAGCCATTAGGGATTGGAAAAGACTTAAATTACACATTACACATTTACACTTTAATTACACAAGCACACATTTATTTTTCTAATATCAAATTATGCCTTTGCAATACATCGCTAAAACATTGAAAATGTCCATAATCAAATTTTGCACTGAGAATACCAATATAAAGTGTTTTGTATACCCCTTCTCAAAGTCGAAGGTATTATTTTAACCTTTGTCTCCCAAACTGTGCCTTACATTTTCTTTCAGATTGAAATATAAAATAAAATGTTTAGATCAGAGATACATACTTTAACATCTTTAATTAAAAGCCCAGGACGTGTTAGCGGAAATATCAAGTGATAGGATTTAAAAACTGGGTAGACTGTTTCGCATTAACTTTATCAATCTATATTTAGTCAGAAAAAAATATAAGTATGTAAGTGGTCCTATACGGATAAAATGGTATTGTAACTTGACATTAAAAAATAGAATAAAGATTAATAATTTAAAAAAAATGATTAAAAAAAGTTTAATAATTAAAACTGCTGTTAATGTATTAAAGCTTAACTAACAAGAGAGGAAAACTATAACCTTTATTAAAATTTAATAAAGCTTTTAAAATCAAAAGCTTCATATTTAAAATTTAACAAAAATATTTATTACTATTTAAAAAAAATTTTAATTTTTTAAAATTTTTGTGAATATCGAAAGGTCCACATTATAATCCCACCTTGATTTGTATTCGACCTTGGGTCTTGATTTAAACCACTTCTCAGGAAGGAGTTTAGATATTTATAAAATAATTATAGAATGGTAAATAAATTTAGTCATAATGTTGTTTAAACTAAAACCAAATTTCTGTTATCGCTCAATTCAAAAGCTAAAAGCTCCCACTAATTTAAAATTAAATTTTATAATTTATCATCAATGGTCATCCTATAGTAAAAAACGTTGTATATTTCTTTAGTAAAAGCTTAACTGAAGTATAGTTTTTTATTTCAAAACCTCGAATAAAATTTAATAGTAAATAAGCTTTTATTTTCAGAATAATAAGCTTTTAAATCATAACATTTACAAAAGCTTCGTGCGGATGTGATATTTATTATTTAAGATACGTATTTTGTATTTATTAAAATTTTGGTTGTTTATCTTGATTGTATATTTCTAGATTCATGTAATGGATTAGTTGAGACTAAATTATATTATAGTGGTAAATCATATACATAATCGAGTCATTTGTGGCAACATTTAAGATTTCAACGAGGCGTTAAGAAATTTGTATGCAGTGTCGAAGAATGTACATACTTGAAAATTTATGATTCGCCCTTATTTGAATGATCATATTCGAAAATACCACACTGGTGAGCGGCCGTATCAGTGCCTAATATGTGGAAAACTTATTTTCACCGGATCAGTATTTTAACAACACAAACTTATACACTGTGGAGAACGTCTATATGGATGCGAACTGTGTGGTAAACGATTCTATCGAGCAGACGCATTACAAAGTCATTAAAAAAAACAAGTTGCTATTTTTGGATGTCTTATAAAGGAACATTTTTTTAGGCAAAATATGTTCCATTGACGAAGAAATAGCAACACAAGTATAATCTTCAGTTTTGTTAATATGGCTATCCTGATGAAATATTATTCGAGTTCAGAATATTTTAACTCAGATCGCTAACTTCGTGGTGAATCTTGTGCCCCAGAATATTTTTTTTGTATTATGTACGCGGCTTGAGAGTTCAATTTTACCCATTTTGTGAAATTTACCATGGTTTTGGAAAAAAATGAAGATCTCAGAAATTAAACATTTTAATTTTTGAAACCTGCTGGCCACAACTTGAAATAAGTCAAATATATTCAACAAATATTAAAACAAAACTAAAATTTAAACAAATATCGGTTTTCAGACTACCAGAATTGAAAATTAACTCTTTGTCAATATTTAAATAAAATTGTTCATCAGATTTTAAATCAAATTTAACGTTAAGTTGGTCTTAATGAATAAATAAATAACTTAATCTAAATAATTTAGAGTGTTAGACTAGTCGCATAAATATAGATTCATATTTTTTTTAAATTTGAGGCTACATATTTTAAAAGCCACCCAATAATCATATGAATTTTGTATTCTGGATGACCCAACGATACAAAAATAATAATTTCATGCGAAAAGCTATACAAAATCCGAATTTGTTTTTATCAAAAAATAAAGTTCTAAAAAAAAATATATGTTATTTTCAACTATAATCTCGGATCAATCCATGCAACCCTAATTATTTCCGTTACATAAACCCTTCATCGTTTCCTAATCTTCATAAATCTATATATAGGGATTGCTTGTCCAATTAATTTTTATGCGGCCATATACAATGAATATAACTGCTAAATTATTCGGAAAGTGGCTTGAATATTGTAAGCATACATCAACCACATTAATTTGATAAATTTGTTAAATTATTTATAGCAGAATGTATTTTATCATTAAACTTAAAAGCTTAAACTTAAACAAAATAATTTGCCAAAGTTTTACGAAATAGCAGGAATTTAAATAAAACTGGAAATTGGGCAGAATTTTGTAGAAATTCATTCAAATTAAATTCAATTTACATAAAGATAGCATAATTATAGTAAATAATTATACAAATTAAAACAAACCAAATGTTCCTGACTATAAAAATTTGATATTAAGTAAACGATTGACTGTTAACTGCATTCTAATTATAATTTATTTACTTTAATTTGTCGGTCAATGAGGTAAACGAGTCTTTCTATCACGGTTCATTTCTTTGTTTTCAAACTGGTTTGATTTATAATATATGAGTCACTAAGCCATTTAAGGCTTAGTGACTCAAAAGGAATCGCAGAAACAATACAGAGACAATCATATTTGGTGACGGAGGTATATAAATTCATGGATCTACGCAATAATAAAACTTTATATGTATATCGTTCCGCTGTTTATCTATAGCCAATCTAGCATAAAATTGTCACTCTATAGGGACACTCATAAAAACTTTGTCATAAACATACTATGTATGAGCATTGTAGTCCGTATATATTTTAATTAACATACAATTTATGTACAAATTTTTTATAGTATGTTATTTAGAGAGATTCGCTTCAAAACACAGAAAACATATATATACGCGAGCAGAAACAAAAACATAAAAAAAAAGTTTGGATACTTTTCTGACAGCTCCCGGGGAAATTTTTTTTTTTTGCTATAATTTTGATACAAAACTTTTCAGCTCATTGCATATGTATGTTTTCTGTTGTGAAGGTTTCTGTGCTATTTATACAGAATATATATATGTATATATATATATATATATATATATATACACATACAGCATGATTAAAAATGCACTAAACTCCAATCCAAAAATTTTGCCAATTTTTTTTCACTCGATATGTAAACGACAAAAATTTTCCGTCTCATCACCTAAATAATAATAAAAAAAAATTAAATTTGATTTTCATGTAATTACTTTTCGAATGAATGCATTTACAATATATTAGCAAAAAAAATGCGAGAGAGAATTTAAACGGGTAACCGGATAAAATAGTTATCGCTTAATTTTTATTCCGGATGCAATAGAAAAATATTTGTGTGCATGGATATACATACATACATATATCCATATGTTAAAAGGAAAATTTTTTCCTGGAGAATATTTTTGGTTCTTGTGTTTTAATTATAGAAACAATGAAGAGATCACTGATCTTTGTTTTTTTGTGTGTGCAAAGTGTAATGTAAATTTGGTATATACACTCCTGCGCACTTTAGGGTAGAAAACCGACACAAAAAAAAAAAGAAAATCTATTATATAATAATATTGTTAAGAGCTCTACCTGAGTTTTCCACAGGAGTCGTTTTAGCTGGCGATGGCTTAGAAGCATCAGTGGCGGCGGGCTTAGCTGATTGAGTTTCACCATTCCCTTTCTCGACATCACCTTTTTCATCAGCCATGATGATGAAGATGATGAACTATATAATAGGTTGTTTTCTATTTCCTTTATGGATATTAACAATTTTCACTTAATTCGCACCAAAGCAAAATTTGTATTTATATTTTACGATATTTTCCACCAGAAGAACAAAACAAAAACAAATGAAACACACACCAAAATAAAAATTATCCTCTTTTTCCGTGCACGAGAATTTTTGATAAATAATTTTTTTTTCCACTTTGCTCCGACGTCTTGCAAAATAGTAATAAATAATAAAAATAAATAATTTCTGCTAAAAAAAATATATTTTAAAATTATGAAAGGAAAATTTATGAGAAAATTATTTTATTTATCCGATCAAAGCTCGGAAAATGTACATGTACTATATGTGTATAGTATTAAATTAAGATTTTACAAATTTAGTTTTATTTCCCTTAGATTTTATGGGTGTGGTGGCGCCACTTTATGTATGTACATATATACAAAAATGTATAAGTGTGTTTATGTGGAAAACACACAAACAAAAATTTCCCAACACAATCTTCCTTTCACAACACAAAAACTATTTTTAATTTTTCGAACGAAATTGTAATTAAAAATAATAATAAATAACACTTTTAGTTGTATATAGATCAATTATTGTAATATTTTGAAAAATTTCCCGTCTCATTTACTCGTGCTCTGTTTCATAATTTTAAAACGAATAAACCAAAATTATTTTTTTTACTATATATCTCTTCATTTACATAAAAAAAAAAAAAAAATTTGACACAACAATTTTTACATTGACAAATGTCACATATTATTTCTCGATTGGTTCGTTACTTATGTACTACGTCAATTTTCCAAAATACAACATAAAACTATTATTTATTATTATTATTAATATTATTGTGTGTGATAAAAATAACAAAAAAAAAAATTTCCACACCACAAAAAATATTCAGTTTCAAACTATAAAAACACTTTGCAAATTTATATGAACATTTTGCACAACACACACCAAACAAAAAATTTTTTTCTGAATTACAAATGTTTTTCTTTAATTATAAATATTTTTAAATTTATTTTGATTAATTAAATTTTTAATCAAAAATTCTTTCAGAATTTTCCTTCCATCAAAAATTGTTCATATTTTTACCCGTGTGACGTCAGCGCTCTACTGAAAAAACTACTTTGAACTGGGGTATTATTTATTTTTATCCATTTTTAACTGTGTGCTTTCTCGGAAAATTTTTATTTTCTTGTTTTTATTTTTCTATATATGTATCCGAGATGAGATGAGAAAAAAATAAATTTTCATTCATCTCGTTTATATTACATCGAGATGAAAAAGGAAAATATATCGTACCATTCTCTATATACATACATATGTATATATACTATAATGTTATACAGACAACATTTTTTAGTTTGTACACCATCATATACGAATTTTCACGATAACCGAGCATGCCTGGGATTTCTTATGCCTATGTGTATGTGCAGCATCCAGTAGATACAACAGACTCTATGCACCGTCATACAAAAGCACGTGCAATGAAACGAGATGAATATAGCCCAATTTACGGAAAAATAAAAATAAGCTTGAACCGGGACTTTTTAATATCCAAAACAAAAGCAAAACAAAAAAAAATTAATCTAGAGTAAAAAGCTTTTCCGAGAGAGGGAGAGAGCATGTATTACACATGAAAATAACTAAAAGCTCAAAATATTTTATATTTTTCAAAAACCATAAAAAAATTTTGATTTGTGAAAGCTTAATACAGAAATAAGATAAGCCCTATACTCGTATGTATGTAAGTATATTTACATATTTAAACTTTCTTCTATATATTTTTTTGAATATTCACAACTGTCCTAAAATTAAAGTCATGCGCGACAACATAAAGAAATAAAACTTTTTACTCTGTGATGTTGTTGTTGTTGTTATTATTTTTCTTGTTTTGTTCCAGGTGAAGGGCGAACAATCTCTCGATTTATTGTTCGAATAATAATAAAAAATAAAATACAAATATAAATTTTATTTTTCCAGAATGGAAAAAAACTATCAATGTTCTAAAAAAAAATAAAAATATGTATCCAATAAGTTTCCTCCCCATTCTCCCCCACAGATAATTCAGTATTTATGAACAAGGAATTTTGTTTTCATTTTACATCTCCTGGAGCTCTAGAGGAACGTAAAAATTGTATCGCATACAATTTAAATTTTTTTATTATATTTTTTCGTGGAAAATGTAATAATTTTTATTTATTTATCGTTGTTGTCAATTTTCCTGATGATGAGATTCAATATCATAATATAATATGGTACGAGTCATTATCGACACAAAATATACACACACAGACATACATATACACAGAAAATTAATTTAAATTCGAGATGAGATTTTTCTTGATTTTAATTTTCCTTTTATTTTTTATGATTTTGCTATTTTGTACCGTGCAGATTCGAATATAAGATACAAATTAATTTAAGGACTGTGTGTGCTTGAGAAAGAAAAAAATTAAGTTTTCTTCACGATACAACGTATAAATTAGAAAACTTGATTGGAATGAAGTTGAGAATTGTGTTTGATTTTAGGATTTAGTTATCATTCTTGTTATTATAGTCATTACATTACTTGTGTTGCCTAGCGGCTTATTAAATGTCTCGCCTAATTAGGCAATAAAGAAGGACAGCAACAATAATTGCCAAATTTCGTAAATTATTGATTTTATACTGGAAACGTAAATTCCAAAAATACTTTAATGGCAGCTAAATATTTCAAATTTGTAAAATTACCTGAATTGAAAAAATTTAATTAAAATTTATAATTTTCCAATTAAAATTTGAATTTGGAATTTCATCCATTTAAATTTGTAAAAATCAAAACTAAACTATAAAAGGAAGGTCGGAAACCTATGGGAAGTCGTCCAAACTATAAAGTAAAGGGTGTTTTTTTAGAGGTTTACAACTTTGAGTTGACTTTGACCCCATCTAACAGCTGATAGTTGCTTTTTGTATAGGTTGGTTTGACATTTCAGTATGGATAGACTTACATCAGAGAAACGCTTGCAATTTGTTGAATTTTTTTATCAAAATAATGGTTCTGTTCGTTAATCTTATCGTGCACTTTGTCCATTTTATGGCGCACATAATCGTCCTTCAGAGCGGCTAATTCGAATAACAATAGATCGTTTTCGGACCACGTTTACTCTTAATGATAATGTGCATCCCGTGAGATGCCGAACAGTGCACACTGAAGAAGCTGCAGCCGCTGTACAGGAAAGCACTGCAGTAGATCCAAATCAATCAATTCGTTGCCATTCTCAGCAACTGGGGTTGTGTCCTTCCACTTTATGGAAGATGTTACGAAAGGATCTTAGCTTAAAAGCATTCAAGATTCTACTTGTGCAGGAATTAATGCCAAACGAATATCGTATGCGCCGCCAATCCGGCGAATGGGCTGAAGCACAAATTGAAATTGATATTGTTCTCCGATGAAGCCCATTTTTGGTTGAATGGGTACGTAAATAAGCAGAATTGTCACATTTGGAGTGAGGATAATCCACAAGCTTTTGTCGAAACACCATTACATCCGCAGAAAATTACTGTTTGGTGCGCTTTATGGGCTGACCGAGTTCATTGGTCCATATGTCTTCAAAAACGACGATGGTCAGAATGTTACTGTCAATGGCGCGGTATAGGTACATGATTAGAAATTTTTTCGTACCTCAATTAGCTAGCATTACTTTTACAAACATGTGGTTTCAACAGGATGGAGCCACATGCCAACCAGCGCGCGCTACAATTTATTTACTCAAAGAAACTTTTGATGAAAGAATAATTTCGCGTAATGGTTCAATTAATTGGCCCCCAAGATCGTGTGATTTATTTTCTTTGGGGTTATGTAAAGTCACTTGTCTACGTCGATAAACCAGAGAGAATTGAACACCTGAAAATCAACATTCGAATAGTTATTGGCAAAATACGGCCACAATGCGAAAAGTTTTTGAAAATTGGTGTTCCAGATTACGCCTTGTTCGAGCCAGCCGTGGCGGCCACATGGCCGAAATCATATTTAAACATTAATGTCATAAAAATTTGTATCCAATAAATCCCGTTTCATTGATATTAAAAATATATTTCTTTGTTTTATTATGATTTAAACTTGTGTAACTCTATAAAAACCACCCTTCAGTAGTGGTGCGACGAATGCGAATCTTTTATGGGCAACAGTAAATTTGAGAGAGATGAAATTGAAAATTATGAAGAATATGAAACACTAAAAACGGAAAATATTGAATACGATATTTTATAGAGTGGAGCGTTACAGAAAATATTTCAAACCACAGTACGAAGTAGTTCCACCAACCAACTTTGGCCTATTCTTGCAAATGTCGTTTCGCATAGATAGGTATAAGAAACCTTATTGTGTTGATGTATTTATCTTTTATAAGACACAGAAATTGTTAGAAAACGGATTCGAATTTTCGGATTTCAGAGGCTGATAAAAATTATATTCAGAGCTTACTTTAAGCTTAGTTTACTTTAATGAAAACAATCTTTGAACTGTGCAAAAGAGACGATGTTGCAAGGACATTGCTATATTTTGAAGTGCCGCAATATTTTACGTGGAACAAATCGAAGAAAGTCTTCAATCGTCGCAAACAACGCCCAATTGTAGAAGGACATGGTGGCGTCCGTTCTGGTGATGCACTTGGTCGCTTCAATACAGTTCATCTGAGGAACTTAGAATGTTACTACATACAAATGCTTCTACCTACAAGGGACCTACAAGTTTTAATAATTTACGGGCCGCAAATTGAAATTTATGTGAGACATATCATGCTGCTTGTTTGGCTATGGGGCTCTTAGAGAATGACAACCAGTGGAATGAGTCATTGAACGAAGCGAAAGAATCAGATTCACCTTAAAAAATTCGAATTCTTTTTTGCTATCTTATTCTCATGCTGTGGGGTGTCCAATCCAAAAGCTATGTGGGAAAAATACAGCGATTGCATGTCTGAAGATATTCTGCGACGTCTGCAACGAGAAAACCCCAATCTGAACTTAGATTTCACAATTGAAATATACAACGAAGCACTGATAATGATCGCAGCCAAAATTATTGATGTTGCGTGAACTTTCAAATGACACTGACAAAATGAACAGATACGTCGAAATAAATGAACCACTTATGAATGTGAGCAACGAGAAATTTATAATGAAATCTTTCAGCGTTTGGTTGACAATAATGGTGGCATAATTTTCATAGATGCACCTGGCGGAACTGGCAAAACTTTCCTTATCAACTTAATACTTGCTATAGAAACAGAGGAGAAAAGAAAATTGTACTCGCAATGGTCTCTTTAGGCATCGCTTCTGCCCTGATGGCTGGTGAAACACTACCAGTCATTAATAGAGGTAACATGTACGAATGAGTAAATTTTTGCAACACATGTCAAAACATTAAAATTCTGATTGACCACGCGTGTATCGAGACCTAACAAGATGGTAGACGAAGAAGAGGCCACCAGTTATCCAGTTGAATTCTTAAATACAATCCAAGTGGCACCACAACATAAAATCACACTCAAGATTGGAAGCCCTATTTTGTTGTTAAGGAATTTGGATCCTCCAAAACGCATAGTTTACCCTGAACACGTATATAATTGAGGCAACAATTTTGGTTGGACAATTTAAAAGGGAAAATGTGTTAATTCCCAGAATTCCAATTATTCCCAATGATCTACCTTTTCAATTCGAACGCCTTCAGTTCCCGATTTGTATTGCGTTTGCCATAACGATCAATAAATCCCAATGTTGTAGGAATTGATTTAAAGGATGAATGCTTCAGTAGTCATGGATAATTCTACGTAGCGCAATGTCACGGACGGACACACCTAAAAACTTATATGTGCTGGCAGATGAAAATAAGTTAACAAAAAACATTGTTTATACACAGGTGTTGAAGGATTGAAGTGAAAACTTAATTAGAGAAAATATTTAGTTAAATTTGTATAGCTGTGGGAGGAAAAGGAGAATATATCTCTATGTAGAAAATTATATTCTGTATTAGTTAATTACGGGTGGTGACAATGACATAGAGTGTGGCGAAGAATTAATGTTGAAGAAATATAAAAGTGGGTGTTCATAATAATGATTGATTAAAACTATTCAGCAGCACGAGAAACTTTAAACGACAATATAATTAAAAGTAACTTACTCGTATTCGATGTGACCACTTTTATTTGTGTTTATGTTTTGAGTGTTCTATTTACTTGAAAAGATTCGGCCGTAATTTAAACACTCACATTATGAAGCCAGAAAGCTTAACTTAATCGATTAACTCACCTGAAATGAAACAAATTAAAAATACATCGTTAGTAGGTATTACATATAAGTAGGTACCACTAATGATTTATATGGAGTAGTGATAGACGTGCCGATTGACTTGATTCACTTCTGATAGATTCGTAAAAAAACTATCTATCGTTTATCTCGGTTTTATTTATATATTGAATTTAATGTTGCGACCGTGTATAAATAAATTATTTTAAAAATTATGCTACTATAGAAATTATAATTCGATAAATATTTTCATCCTACTATCTTATGAAATTAAACATAGAATATATTATTATATTCTATATAGGTTTAGATACCTAAATAAAACCTCCCCATACGATTATATAATTTATCTCATAAATACATCACGAAAAAAAATTATCAAATAGACCCTGAATATAAAATATTCGTATTTATTTTTGAAAATGCTAAAGCTTTGAAATAATAATTTCCATTCAATTATCTACTCGACAAAAAATATACGCGAACACAATTCCCCGCAACATCAATTGAATATTAAGCATCTTTCAATTAAATTATATATCATCTACACGCGGGTACATAAAAAAGAATTTCCTTAAAAAAATTATAATAACGAAATATGATAAAATATTCGATAAAATATTATTCCAATCACCCGATCCCCCCTTCCAACCTCTCTATAATAAGATATAGACCTATATACCTAAATTTCTATTGTTCCAACAATAACAAGCTCTTATCATTCCATCACATTCAGCGCATAAATAAAATGATTGAGAAACAACAACAAATATCTAAATAACAGAGCTTTATAAAAGTTCGCCTTGGAAATAAACATAAAAACAGTTTGACCTACGTCTATTCTCGTATGTGGTATACTTCCGCATATGAGTGAGATTTGATTATTCCGTCATTTAGTAAAGACACAAAACCAGCACAAAATTAGAAACTGAAAACTATATGTATATAAGTATATGCCTTTGTTGTTTTAATCGTTAGAATGCTTTTGTTATTCTGCTCCGATTGGATGATGGCCAAATCAGCTATAAGGTATGTTATTTTTGTCTTCTACATATAATGAAAGTTTATTGAACTAAATACGTTTAAGTATTGATTTTTACGCGACTTTATATTTTTGTTGTTTTTTTTCTTGGCACTCGCTTTAAGTACATTTTTATAACTTATTATCTGCACCGATTATATGAACAGTACACATGTAATTGTATTACATGCGATACAAATAACAAAAGTAATAATCTTAATACAAATCTTCCATCCGTGCACACTAAAAAATTATGGATAATTACGAACGTAGAATTTGAATTACTATGCTAAATAAACTCCATTTCGAATTGTATTCCTGATTTGATTATGCAAATATCATTGTGGTTGTGATGTATATAAACCACTGCGCCTGCATTTCTTCCATCTTGATGTAAGAAAATGTTTTAACTAAACGAATAACAACTAGCTATGTACATAAATTAGATCAGTGATTCATACCTTATTTTCCGCGAAATAATCTATAGTCTGCTTGAGAATTTAATTTGCTGAAGATTGTTAAACCTGGATGATCAGTTTTAGATAGACATCTGAGATCGGCACAAGAAAAAGTCAAAATACTTCTCGATTTTATACGTTAGAACTTACAGAAATGTACGAAAATAAAATCAACGAAAAATAACCTATTAAGGTTGATATTGGATTTAGCACGGAAACAAACCACAAAATTAAAAAGATTTTCAGGATAAATTTTACCTAAATTGGAATGAATTTTAAAAATCAAATTAAAAATAAAAGAAATTTCGTAAAGTATTAATTAAATTTTACATTTTATCAACGATTTAAAATAGTTTATAATTGTGCTATGGCAATTTAAATATTAAAGTAATGAAGATTGACTAAATTAATTTTTGGTACTTTAAGTTAATGTAATGCACAATTTATCTGAAAAATTAAAAAACTCGAGTATGGATTAAGAGACTAAACTTTTGGAAATATAATCCCTTTGAATGAACTCTAGAGAAGATCATCAATTTTTCGGTTCTCTATATCTCTAACGAGATAGTAAATATGTATTGCAAATATACGCTTAAATTATCATTAATTAAAAGTTGTTAGCCGTTAAAGCTCACCTGAAAAAGTATAATATATGAAAAACATTTAATAGTACATTGTGTCATTATAGGATTAAAAGTGATATTTTGTTTGACGAGCACTTTTAATCCGAATAACACATACTATTTTTTATCCAACGAAGAAAAGCTCATTGTAAACTAATTATACGAGTAATGGCTGATTTACATTCAACGTAATTTTGAGAAAAACATTGAAAAATCATTCAACAAAAAACGAGATAGAACGTCATCTTTTTGAAAATCAACATAAGAAACCAGAGAAACAAACCCAAAATTATGGTGTCTTTTATAGCACAAGACAAACGCAGTCATCTTTTTACTGAAACAAGACGAAAATACGTCATTATTTCGCTATAAAAATGCAAATACGGACGTTCAAAACTAGTGAAATAATACCTACGTTCAAAGTTATTTAATATTATAGTTCATTTTGACATTTTTAGTGGGAAATATTGGTAGTTTTTAAAAATTTTAAATACGTATTGAATTTTTTATTGCTGAGATCTTGTAAAAAAAATTACGTAACTTGCAACAAAGTATCTTTATCTTCATTTTAAAATCATGAACCTCAAATTTTTGACATAAGTTTTTCCTATAATCTGATATACAATAGTGGAGACAATTATTTTATCTCGCTTGCTTAATAGTAATTTTAATCATGCTATCTTGCACCAAGATGACCTAATCTGCAAAATTACCTTGAATATAAATCAGCTATAAGTACAAATTATGTAATTAAACTCGATTTGGCTGGCAATGGCGTAAGGCAAGGACGTAAATAAGTTAAAACTGCGAGAGAGCCGGGAGAGCATTGATCCTGAACAAATAAAAGTATAAACATAAAAAAAAATGGTTAAGGCCACATTGAATTATAAAAATGGCGTAGTTATCGAAAAATATTCCAAGCTGCGGGCAGTAAAAAAAAATAAAGAATTTTGGTTACACAGCAAAAAAGGGTTCTCGATAAAGCGCAAATCAACTTGTTTTTAAATCATTGTTTGCAGGTTGTTTTAATACTGGGAGTAGCGAGTGCATGTCGTTTCGACGAACTGGTCCATTTAATGATAGATGACATTGAAGACGTTCAATCAGCTTTGTTGGTAAAAATGTCCAACTCTAAAACAAAGAAATCGCGCCACTTTACGGTTTTGGGAGAAAATTATTTGGAGATTTCCAGAAAATACTTTGCTATTCGACCAGAAAATGTTGAGGTACAACGTCTTTTTATAAAATACCAAGGTGGAGTATGTCATCGGGTAGTAGTTGGCTTTCACAAAATTAGTAGCGTTGGAAAAGTAGTGGCATTGCATTTAAATTTATAAGAATATACCGACCATTGCTTGCGTTGAACTTCAGCTACACTCTTTGTACATTCTGGCGGTGACCTCACTTGCCTTAAAAGGCATTGTAGGGGGAAATCTAATACTGTAGCTGAAGGATACTTAGAAGATTCCACAACAAATAAAACAAACACTGCTATAAGAATATTACGACCCGATGAACTTAGTACCAGCTATAGTACTAGTACCAGCTAGAGTACTAATCATGAAAATACAGCCGCTCATGATACTTTAGAAAATGAGGAAACCATTGCTGCAGAAATATTACGCCTCGAAGATCCCAGTATACCGAATAGTTACCAATATTGTTGGCAGTTTTTCCGAAATAAAATAAAAATACTTATTTCATATGCATTATATGTACATATTATTGGGTCTTCACTATAATATTTTTCTCCTAGTATTAAAAGTACCTATAATTTCGAGTGAAAGCTTACAAAATATAATTTTTTTGTAAAGAAATTAACTGTCAATTAACTGATTTTTTTTCAAAAGACAAGTCAAAATATCTAGTCAAGTAACAAAATTTAGATTCTAAGCTTTTAATAACATTTTCATAACGGTTAAAGCTTCAACGTTTTTCCGTATTCGAAAAGGTTTCCTCAATATTATCAATAAAAGTAATTGACATTTAACTTTGCTGCATAGATAATTTTGAGATAATGAATTCATCTTTTTGTAAATTTATTTAAAACTCAAACATTTGTATGTTTGGTTAGGTTCATTTTATATTGATCTACATATACGGATTTAATTGAGTGGACTTAAAATAGCGACTATATTTAAACAAAAATATTCAAAATCAAATATTATGGTTTGGCTCACAGCATAGTTTAAAGCCTCATGAACTCTATCGAATATCATAATGCACAATTCGTTCATAATCGGTGACCTTTTATTTGTTGAAATAGCAATTTATGATCTGTAAGCTTAAAAGTGTTCGTAATTTGGCTCACAAATAGTAAAACTCATCGTAAGGATTGACATTTACTTTTAGTAGAATATTATAGCTTTATGCGGCTATTGGCTATATTACGGTATAACCATAGTGTAATTATTCGTACCAGGTTCATCATCGCGCCGTTGTCATCACTAATTGCCGGTTGATTATATGATTAATAGATAATGCGGCTGTTCCCACCCAAAGCGAAAAACCTGATGACCAACTTAAAATTAAAAATTCAAGAACATCAGCCAAAAACATTCCATCTAATTCAAGTTATTTAGGATTAGGAATTAATAAAACTAAATAGTTCAACCTAGACGATGGCTCTTTATGAGCCGCATCCATAACCCAGTATGATAGATCATGTGTCATTTAAAAAGCTGTGTGATAAAATAATTTGCACCAGAGAAGTATATACACAAAGAATTAGCTCCAAATCATCTTATGGAATGCAGTACGATTATGTATCGTATAAAATAAATATTCCAGAGGATTCTTTTAATAAAGGCTTACACTCTAAACTCTGGCCTCCTGGTCTGTTGTTAAAGAGTTGGGGTGGGGCCAAAAGAAGTCTTTTTTTTTCAAAAACTTCGGATGAACCACAAACCTCGATGAGAACTTGTAACCTATATGAAACAAATGCATCTACCGAATCCCGTAATCATAAAAAATACTGACAATAGTATACTGGTGCAATGTGGAGTACCGACTGATATCCAGAATCGACAGGAGCATTCCTCGTCTTCCAAATTTATTTCAAAATCGACCTCAATACTTTGTAAATCAGGTACCAGAGAAACAAACCTATAAAACTGCTTCCAATTCTTAGATGTCATTCCTAACGCATCGTTTAAACAAGCCGAACCTCAACTAATTATATGGATAAAAGCTAAATCATTACCGGATATGCCACTGTTGATTTCCGTAGCCGCATACGACAAATTAAACAACTGCATGCTGAAAGCGTTTCTAAAGAAAAACAAATTTGACCTCAATAAACAGGATAAGACGACTATTAATTCTGTAACCAAGTATATAATATCTCAGATAACAGTGATAATTAATAATCATTATAAATCACATCTTTACTTCATCACAGACATCCTCAACAATTCATGATTATACTGGATTTGTCGTGCAATATTAATCGTCTAGATCTAGAACATGCACTCAACTTTATTACAAATCTAAAATCTTCAAATGTAAACATCCCGTTTAATGATTCGGTCAAATTTGAACGAACTTTATCATCACGCTGGATTGTGTATATACCTTCACCGTGGGCATTGAGCAATGATAAACCTCCATATGCGGTAGTTCCTCCAGCATTTCCTTTTTACTATTCTGAAGGGGAAACCGATAGCTACTATAAAAATTTTATGAGAGAAATCCTGCATTACATGAAGTATTCAAACGATTTTATTGTCGATGATTTGTCAAAGCTTTATTTCAAATCAATTGCTACACTGCCTTACTCAGCTAACTCTCATTATCATCGCTTAAAGTTGTTGTATACGACAATGTGAACCAGGTATATTTAGAGGATTCTGTAGCTGGTTATCGTTGGGGGGGGGGGGGGGGGGGGGGGGGTACGATGGAGACACTTTGATAGAGTTTGATTCAGATAAAAACCGTTTCAAAACAATCAAAACATACATCTTTTGTTCTAAAGCTACAAAAGTAATGCTGGACCAAACAAAGAATATTTTTGAAAGAATTGATCAACTTACTTCATCTCTGGATAAAAGTAGGCCGGATGTCATATCAGTACAAGGAGTTCCAGGGCGTAGTAAATCAACGTGGATTCTAAATTCACACCGAATTGGGACAGATCTGGTCCTCAGTGCTACGAAACATGGCATTAAAGATATAAAAAGTAAAGTGTACAGGGATAAAATTTAATGATATCTCATCATACCTTTTAAATGGCTCTAAAAAATATGACACCGTTTACATTGATGAGTATATGATGGTACATGCAGGATTACTAGGGCTAGTGGCGCTGCTAAGTGACTGTTGTAAATTGTTTATCCTGGGAGACCAAAATCAAATAGCATATATTGATAGACTGAACTATGTCAACATGCGCTATTTTGCTGCTAACAAGTACACAACAAAATCTAAAAATCTTAACACAACCTATAGATGTTCGGCTGATGTTGTGCATGGGTTACAGCCTATATATACCACGATTTCTTTACTACCAATACCATCACAAACTCGGACACATTGTATCTAACATTCACGAAAGCCGATAAAAAGCAGTTGAAAAGCAAACTGAAGTTACCAGATTTAAGTGAATTATTGACTTTCCATGAGGCACAAGGTCTAACTTCAACAAATGAAATCTGTGTGAGGTTACTTGATACAAAATTGGAAATTTTTGAGAGCATACCTCATATATTATAGTGGCATTAACACGACATATTTACACGGAAATTTTATTACTTTGCACCAGTGAAAGACGACCAACTGTACACATTTGTGCGTAGAACAATTCATGCTAACATATGTACATAATCTTTAGCGAACTTTTGCAAAACCAAGTTACACTAACGCCAGCAATAAACAAATCCAACTATTTACTTCCAAAATGTAAATATAGAATGTCATCAAAAACAGTATAATTCCATAACTTTGTATTAAAAACGTCGTTTCCTGTTTAGATAATATGTATGAGACATCCCTTAACAAAGAATTTCATAGTTCTGAATTCTTTCCGTCGCAATACGTGGTATACAGATGGGACAGTACGTCTTTGTCCAGCAAAATGAAGAATGGCTGTGGAGTACTCATCGCCATTGAAAGGTAATTTGAGGACACATATTTATTTGCTGTCATTTTTCAAGTCGTTGATTAATAAAATAGATTCATATAAATATACTCTTCGATCTCCTTAATGCATTCTAAATATTTTATATAGAAGCATGATCGGTTAACGTCATTCTATTCACGTATATACGCAGGCCTTATGAAACTAATAAATTTTTTTAAAGAGATGAGACTCGACAGCAAGGGAAATGTTACATTCAAAACAAATAATGCTCAATTCATTATTAAAATATATTTCTCCGTCTTGGACGCAAAATGAATATTTAAAGCATCTTTTTAAGATAAACGCAGCACAAGCACACTTTAATGTTGTGTACTTGGTAAACCATTATTCTTCTATCTGAATATAAAAATGTCATATACAAAAAAAAAACCATGTTAACTAATGCACCAACGTAAAAATCTTCGACGATGGTTTCAAAAATGGTTGATTTTGATTTGCTTCTTCAACTAGAATGATTTTATATATGAATCCTTCTAATTTAAGGCTAAAATTTTCACAATTCGCTCGAACGTTTTTATCATACTCGCTGCCCCTTAATAAGTGAATTTTCATTTAACTAAAATATATTTTATTAACAATATTTTGTTTTACCCTTTATACTTATAAGACATCCATAAAGATTTAATGTATTCTTCTTTTGTTAATTTTGGGTTCCATGGTTAGACTATGATTAAGAAACACTGAACTAGATAGTTGAGGTAAACTGCTTTTTCCTAATGAAAGTTTTTCACTATTTCTTTTTTACAATGAGATTTACAAAAATTCTTATCAAGTCTCAAGATAATTTACGAAGAAATTTTTATCTTAAGAATTTTTTTTGCTTTTCTCTATTGAATTAATTCATGAATTCTATTAAAAACATTTTCGCTTCGTTCTTAAAGTGGTTGTTGCGAATAAATTTTAATTTGTGAATTAATTTAGAGTTCACCGCACATTTTGTTGGTGCATCCAATTTAGGTATCTATACATACATATAATTTATGTATGGAGGTGAATTTTGATTATGTATGCAGTATTTAGATGCCATTATATGAAACCTTATAAGAAGCATAATATATACGTTGTGTTATCGTCTTGGTTATACATATGTATGTATGTGTATAGACCAAATCCCATATCAAGAACGAAGAAGCAAAAATTCAATTTTATATCCATAATTCACACTTAATCACTTAATTCCCTCATTACACATTATTAACTTCCACCCAAATATAATTTTTTCTTTTCTTTTTTTATTTCAATTCATTAAAACCATAAAAATTGGATATATAGAAAATGGAAAATGTTCAAATAGAGTTTATAAGGAAAATTGAGAACAAAACAAAAATATCGAACACGATTTTCGTATACATATACATATATACTATAGGTATGAGTATAACATCGAATCAAACATGCGGCGATGGAGAAAAACTCTAGGGGAATTATGAAAAAAAAATTCAATTCACTTCACCATCAAAAGGCCATGTATGAATCTGTTATTATTTTTTTCCCGGTCTCACCCACCTCCCTCATCTCCGATGTCCATGACGATGATATACTAACATACATACAAATATACATATATATTTTTTTCTGGAACCAATCGATTTTAATTGAAGTTGAAAATCTGAACATTTTTCCAATTTTCATCTAGTCCGCAAATCCAAATTCCAATATTGTATATAAAATTGGGCTAATTTAAAATATGTTTTCGATTATTTTCCAATATATACGAGTAAAAACATATATGTTTTTCTGTATATGTTTGTATGTAAAGATAGGGCGGTCGGAGGAGAAGAAATCAATTGGCTAAGATTAATGATCATAATCATAATATATTGGTTTTATATAAATCAGAAAATTTATCCTATTTTCTTTCTTGCTGCTTGCTTGTTTGTTTTTCTGTGTCCGGAACAAAATGTGAATTTAATGGTTTACGATATTTTACAAAGTATTTCGGACAGTTGTATTTTTCGATATCCAAATTTAATCGAGGGTATATAGGTTGGTACAGGAAATGGTGAACTGTATACATAACTATACATTTTGAATGTATTTTGCAAATTTTATTTGCTGATGTAGAAAATTTTAAACTATATACATATTTAAATTATTCACTTGCCACATTTGTAAATTATATATTTGCATAATATTGAAAACAACTATACAGATAATTCTATATTATTGCAGTGTTATAGATTTTGTTGGAACACGAAAATACCTTACCTTGGGAATAACATCTTTAGCATGACATTACTGTCAACTGTTACATATGCCATTAAGAATATTAACTTATAATGCGCGATTTGAAACATCGAAAGGTGTTGATGATAAATAATGCGAATCATTTGCATACCAACCGACAAGGACGAATCGAATCAAACGGTGTAAATATTAAAAGAAAATAACAATTAAATTATGAATTTATAAAATAAAGTAAATCATCGATAATTTATGATTTATAAGAATGTACAAGAAAAAATAAATAAAATAGAAAATTTGATTGATGAGATATGAACGTTCAAGCGATTTTCTTTATAAAAGCTTAATTGGACATGACAAGCGATATCGCATAGTGCAAATAAATAACATAAGACAGTGTAAAAATAATAGGGTTTCGTACCAATGTACGATGATCCAATCGAGCTTTAAACCTATCAATTTCAAGTACATATGTATAACAAAAACAAAACGCTGGATTGACAGCTCCTGAATATTTTTAACCAAATTTAAGTTCTTTGTTATTTATTTGAATTACGAGCCTTAATAGCAAAGTAAAAAGAGCCCATGGTTTAGTAAAACAAATCTAGATACCTAATTTTAGTCGATCTTTTAAAATAATTACATACTAAAACACACAGAATCCTATCTTGAATCAGTGCTAAAGAATTTCTAGTGCGTTTTACTATATGAGTTTTCATACTTTGCCGACCAAGTCAACTAAAATATGGTATCGGGAAACTTTCGTATTTTTTTTTCTCAGGCGATACTATAGTGATAAACTTCTGGCAACTTTATATTAAATTTTATATATTTAGACTGCGGATCAATTGGCTTACAATTCACTTAGGTAAAAGTCGATTTTTAGTATTTTTATTTTATTGAAATACAGGATTTTGTTTATTTTCAGCTTACTTAATCCGTAGATTGCCGCCCTCGATAGCACAGTAAGTAGCGTGCTTGCCTTGTTATTCGAGGGTTTCGGGCTCGATTCCCGATGGTGACCAAAAATCACGGTTGGGTGTTTTTAATGTGTAAGTATTTGTGTTTGTCCGGGTATTGCACCGTGGGCCCATTGTGGCATTGAGTGCTGGAATAATCCGCCCAATTTTAATTTTTTTTTTTTTTTTAATCCGTAGATCACTAATAAATTAACAATCTAAACGTTAAACATTTAATTTTGTGTACTCGATTTACCCTACTTTTTGATAGGGTAAATGAATTTACCGAAAATTAAAGTACAAGTCGAGTTTTACCCGTGAATTGGTCCGCAGCTTAAGTGTTGGTTTTTGATCGTCGTGCAGTTTGGACGTAAAATCAATGTGCGCGTAATACAATTAAAATAAAATTAAATTAAAATAAAAAGTGCAGTGTTAGTTATTTTTAATTATTTTTTAGTATTTTATTTAATTACTTTGCATATAACAAATAATAATTAGTGCTAAAATAATTTTCCCCCAAAAAAAACAATATCAGCATTAAATTAGAATAATGCAATGAGTGCAATGGGTAAAGTGGAACATAGCCGCAAAAAAATATATAATAATGCCTAAATGAAGAAAGTGCTTCGACATCAAATTCAACAGCAAATAAACTCAGTGCAATGAACATGAATAACGACATTAATTTAATTAGTGAGATAGGTCACTTATATAAAGAAAATTTGGTGCAAACCGGAATATCTATACATTCCGGTGTATAACATAACTGTTCAGACCAAAAGAAAAAGAAGCCCGAAATCAGCGAAATTAGATAGTAAGACTAAAGCGTCTTGATTAGAACATAGTGCTGACCAAATACCTATCGGCAATAGATTTTCTAGCTTGGAGGAGGACGGTGCCGTCGACACAACAGCTAAAAAGATAGAAAAGCCGCTACCAATTTACTTAAGAGAGGCGTCAAATAATGAACTCGTCAGTATAATCGTCAAGTTAACTGACTCAAAATTTTATATTGCCCCATTTAAAAGTGGAAATATCAAAGAAACGAAAATCCAACCTTTGGAAATTGATGGTTTCAGAACCATTTCGATTAAACCGAAAATCGATATTACACTTACCAGCTGAAAAGTCAAAAAGGGTTGACTGTTGTTTTAAAAGGAATGGAGAGTAGCGTAGAGGTGACCGACATTCATGCGGCTCTCGCCGCACAAGGTTTCCATGCCAAATCTATTGCAAACATTTTAAATTGAGAGAAGGTTTCTCAACCGATGTTTCGCATAGAATTAGAGCCAGATGAGAAAAACAAAGGAAACCACAGTATATTTAACTTGAGATCAGTACAATGCATCAAGTTCCAAGAATACGGGCACACAAAAGCTTATTGCACGTTGAGTGAAGTTTGCGTTATTTGTGGTGAACTTCATGATTCCAAAAAAAACGCGATAAGACATGCAATGATCCATCAGTAAAACGCTATAGTAATTGCGGTGAAAATCGCACAGCAAACTACAGAGGTTGCTCAGTATATCTGGATTTGAAGCGTAAGACCTATCCAAAGTTACGATCCGAGCAACGAATGCTTAAGTTACGTTACAATCAAAGAGATATGACTCCAAGAAGTACCATATGCACACTCCACCACACAAAATTACCTTGAGAATGTTACAAGCAGTTTTGCATAACCAGGAGTGTCCTATGCCAATATTCTAAAAGGTACCGCCCCAAAACCAAAGTTTTTGTTTTCAACGAAGAAAAATTAAATATTCACGCATGATGGTTCAAAATATATACACACTAACACAAATTATCGTCAAAAGCGAAAAATGACGCTCCTAAAGATAGCTGTATGGAATTCGAATGGCCTTTCACAGCACAAAGCTGAGGTTCAGTTCAGACCTTTCTTGTCGTTAAAAATATTGACATCATGCTAATATCAGAAACACACTTTACAAAAAATACATTTTTTAAAATCAACGGATATTCAGTTTATGACACCAAACATCCAGATGGAAGAGCACACGGCGGCACTGAAGTCTTGATCAAACGAAGAATTAATCATTATGAACTCAAATGAAACAAATATGATAAAGATCACATCCAAGCAACTAATATCTGCATAGCAGAATGGTTTGGAAATTGTGTAATATCGGCTGTTTACTGTCAACCGAAACACGCAATCAAAAAGCAGCAATTTATCGATTATTTTAATCAGCTGCAGGGCATTAAATTTCTCGTAAGGGGCGACTACAATGCTAAACATTTGCAATGGGGTTCGAGATTAACAACAACTAAATGAAAGCAACTATATGACGCAAAGAACGAAAAAAATCTGGATTATTTATTTTCTGGACACCCAACTTACTGACCATCAGATATAAATAAAATACCTGATTCAATAAATGTCTGTATAACACACGGAATTGCACGCACCAATGCTCAGGTAGAAGATTGCTATGACTTATCATTAGATCACTCACCAATAATAAGAACTCTGAGTACCAGAGATTTAAAAGCAAAACCACCTCAACAAGTCTAACAATTAAATTAACTAAATGGACTCTATATAGAAATATAGTCGAACAAAATTGCCAATTGGATATCAAACTTTGCACCATGGAAGATATTGATGCGGCGGAGAACGATTTAACACATATATTGGAAATAGCAGCAAAAGGGGCCATCTCTGATATTAACAACTTTGAACAAGTTAACAAGGCTTCACCAAATATACTGCAGTTAATCCAAGAAAAAGCAGCAAAAATCTGCTGCTTTCTCAACCCACTTGAATAAAATATTCGCACCAAACGAAAAACCTACCAACAGTGAACTACCAACGTTTTCAGAGGACCCTTCGAAATCAATCCCTTTAAAATTTAAGTGAAAAAAAGTTAAAAACACCATTAAAAACTGTATCAACCCAAAGAAAGCTACAGGACACGATTTTATGACCGGAAAAATGATCATAGAATTACCTAATAAATGCATAAAACTCATAACTTATATCTTCAATGCGATTATGAGATGTGGGTAATTCCCTAAAAAATGGAAAATATCGCTAATTACAATGATTCCAAAGCCTGGAAAAGACGAAACACAAGTCGCATCGTACAGGCCAATAAGTATACTTCCGATGATTTATAAACCATTTGAAAACCCAATTCAGCCTACACTGGACTAAATGATATAAACGCGAGAGTTCCACAAGGCATTGGGGCCAGTATTGTATTTGCTGTATACTGCCGATCTAGCAACAACTGATATGGTTGTCACATCATACATTTGCAGACGACACAGCTATCATGTTTTCACACAAAAATCCTCAAACTGCATCAAGAGAATTGCAAGATCACTTATACAAAATTGAGAATAGGGAAAGAACGTGGCGGATAAAAGCGAATGAAAACAAGTCAACACACATCACAGTTACGTTGAAAAGCTTACATGTCCAGCGGTTAAATTCAACAATGTCACCATCCCTCAACAAACAAATGTCAAATACTTGGGTCTTCATCTTGATAGAAGATTGACATGGAGAAAACACATTGAATCAAAGGGCAATCAAATAAAAATAATATTTTCAAAAATGTATTGACTGATTGGAAGAAAATCAAAACGTTCCCTAGAATGCAAGGTTCTACTATACAAAATGATCCTAATTCCAAAGCGCAACAAATATAGATCTTTAACAAATGCCCCGTGGTATATCCGAAATTGCAACATCCATAGAGACCCTGGGATTAAAACGGTCAAAGATATGATCCAAGCACACAGTTTGAAGTACCTCTCGAAACTGGAAACTCACCCCAATGAATTAACAAGGCAACTCTTAAGGCAACCGAATTATAGACGGGTTCGCAGAGCATATGATCCACTAGATCTAATGTTAAGCTTAAGCTAACACACATTTAAATTAATTAATTATTCATGAATACTAATAATAAGTATTTAACATAGGTTAAAGACTTAGATAATACATTTTTTAGACTGTACGCTTTGCACACTTCTTGTTAGTTTCATATAAAGAAAGATTCCACTGGCAGTTCAAAAAAAAAAATTATTATTATTAGTCCTGCATTAGTGCTAAATAATTTTTGATGTGTTGTGTTTGCAAGGCCGACTAAAATTTGGATTCGAAAATTTGGAATTTTATTTTATTATAAAATCCCATTTACTATCTATTATTGACAAAAGAGTTGTGAATTTTAAACGATCGCCCACGATACGATTAGTCGTAAGGTGGCACATATACAGCAATGAAGAGGAACTCACCTAGATTCGAAACAGTACCCAACTGGGTTATAATAGATCCAAAATAATGTCTGATCCGCTTTGACCTTATAGGTGAATCCTTCTTGATCATTATACCGACTCCACGCTTGCGGGCCTTTGGATCGTTGGCAAGATTACAAGTATAATGAATGGGACGTTGAACAGACACCCGCACCGATGTTACTTTCTTGAATGCTACAAATTTGAATATTATTTCGTAGTAAAATACCATTTATCAAATTGCGATTTACGTTCGAATAGAGCCCGCAAACATTCCAGGTGCCAAAACAAAGGGTAGAGAATAAGGGTGATGAAGGGGATGGAACAGGTAGTGACGCATCAATGAGTGTGTAAGGATTAGTATGAGGTTGAATGGAAGGAAGCTCGGTGCTCAGTGCCGGCATAACAAACAGTAATTTTGATATTTTATAAATTTGAAATAGCGGAAATACACTCAGCACTACCTCAGAAGCCATCAGTTCGAAGATCCGACAAATATCTGGAACAAATCGCAAACTTTAATTTAAACTTGTAACTGGGAAAAAAGGAAGAAAAAAATTAAAAACTATACCTTTCCACTTTCGGTTGGATTTATATTCAGGTTCTGCTCTGTAAACTATATCGGTTGAATCCAACAATGTTGGTAAATAAGCATCAAGATGCTCACTAATAAAGTTCACAATTTCAGATCTTAATTTGATTAGATGATCCGTACGAACTAATTTTTTCCAGTTGCAGCTCATGTATCACGGCATTGAAAACGCAATTACCATTGCCGGGTGTCAGATGAACTTCCATTAGAATTACTTAATAGTTTTGGTCTGTGTAGGATGACAGTGACGCAGTCTCAATGCTGTGTTAAAGTTGAGAACAGGCTATCGACAATTTTTGCAGTTAACTCGGGTGTTCGGCAGGGCAGGATGCTCTGTCCCCGATACTCTTTAATCTCATGTTGGAGTACATCTTTCGTAAAACTGAAACACCTCAGCGCAACATCTTATATCGCTAGTCCAATCAAGTGCTTGCATATGCAGATGACATATGCGTGATTGGACTGAATAGCAACGGAGTGAAAGAAATACTTGATCCGCTTGTAGAGTTTTCAGCTTCTGTTGGACTCCAGATCAATGAGTCCAAAACGAAATACCTGATCTCTGGTTTTAGAGACAATGGCACACCAGATTTTAGTAGTGGCCACCACACGTTTGAGCGAGTGAGGAGGTTCAAATATTTGGGCTCTCTTATCACTCACGATAACAGTGTGGGTGAGGATATTAAAGTGCGGCTGGCAGCTGGCAGTCGTTCTTTATATCCTCTAAGGCCACTGCTAAAATCTAAACACTTATCAAGTGCCGTGAAGCTGAATCAGGCCCGTTGTTATGTTTGAATGTGAAAGTTGGGCGCTGACGGATGAGTACGAGAGATGGCTCTTTACATTTGAGAGAAGAATCATGCGTGTGATTTACGGCCCTAAACGCGAAATAGATGGTACATACCGAGCTCTGTACAATTTCGAGATCAGAGATCTGATGAAGATCCCAGATATTGTACATGAAGTTAGATCTCAGCGAGTACGCTGGCTCGGTCACGTTCTGCGTGCTGATCCGGAACGAATTGTGCAGCGATCTCTGAAAGGAGAGCCACCATATGGTAGGCGCAGAGGTCGTTGCAGGCGATGATGGCTCCACGATGTAGAGAACGACTTGGCCTCTTCAGATTGTCTAAGACAGTATGAAGACCAAGCTCAGGATCGAAACCGTTGGAGCCAGATTGTTGATTCAGTAAGGGGCCAGTAATGGCCTTTAACACTGCTATTATTATTACTTAATAGTTTTATCTAATACAGTAATTATATAAATGTATCTATATTTAATTTGAATTTAGGCAAAAATGAAGGCTAGAAGCAATAACAAAACTTATTTCAAAATTTAGGATTTAACGAGGAATAATTTCAACAAAGACATAACAAAATACCATTTATCAAATTGCGATTTACGTTCGAATAGAGCCCGCAAACATTCCAGGTGCCAAAACAAAGGGTAGAGAATAAGGGTGATGAAGGGGATGGAACAGGTAGTGACGTATCAATGAGTGTGTAAGGATTAGTATGAGGTTGAATGGAAGGAAGCTCGGTGCTCAGTGCCGGCATAACAAACAGTAATTTTGATATTTTATAAATTTGAAATAGCGGAAATACACTCAGCACTACCTCAGAAGCCATCAGTTCGAAGATCCGACAAATATCTGGAACAAATCGCAAACTTTAATTTAAACTTGTAACTGGGAAAAAAGGAAGAAAAAAATTAAAAACTATACCTTTCCACTTTCGGTTGGATTTATATTCAGGTTCTGCTCTGTAAACTATATCGGTTGAATCCAACAATGTTGGTAAATAAGCATCAAGATGCTCACTAATAAAGTTCACAATTTCAGATCTTAATTTGATTAGATGATCCGTACGAACTAATTTTTTCCAGTTGCAGCTCATGTATCACGGCATTGAAAACGCAATTACCATTGCCGGGTGTCAGATGAACTTCCATTAGAATTACTTAATAGTTTTGGTCTGTGTAGGATGACAGTGACGCAGTCTCAATGCTGTGTTAAAGTTGAGAACAGGCTATCGACAATTTTTGCAGTTAACTCGGGTGTTCGGCAGGGAGATGCTCTGTCCCCGATACTCTTTAATCTCATGTTGGAGTACATCTTTCGTAAAACTGAAACACCTCAGCGCAACATCTTATATCGCTAGTCCAATCAAGTGCTTGCATATGCAGATGACATATGCGTGATTGGACTGAATAGCAACGGAGTGAAAGAAATACTTGATCCGCTTGTAGAGTTTTCAGCTTCTGTTGGACTCCAGATCAATGAGTCCAAAACGAAATACCTGATCTCTGGTTTTAGAGACAATGGCACACCAGATTTTAGTAGTGGCCACCACACGTTTGAGCGAGTGAGGAGGTTCAAATATTTGGGCTCTCTTATCACTCACGATAACAGTGTGGGTGAGGATATTAAAGTGCGGCTGGCAGCTGGCAGTCGTTCTTTATATCCTCTAAGGCCACTGCTAAAATCTAAACACTTATCAAGTGCCGTGAAGCTGAAGCTTTACAAAGCGTTGATCAGGCCCGTTGTTATGTTTGGATGTGAAAGTTGGGCGCTGACGGATGAGTACGAGAGATGGCTCTTTACATTTGAGAGAAGAATCATGCGTGTGATTTACGGCCCTAAACGCGAAATAGATGGTACATACCGAGCTCTGTACAATTTCGAGATCAGAGATCTGATGAAGATCCCCGATATTGTACATGAAGTTAGATCTCAGCGAGTACGCTGGCTCGGTCACGTTCTGCGTGCTGATCCGGAACGAATTGTGCAGCGATCTCTGAAAGGAGAGCCACCATATGGTAGGCGCAGAGGTCGTTGCAGGCGATGATGGCTCCACGATGTAGAGAACGACTTGGCCTCTTCAGATTGTCTAAGACAGTATGAAGACCAAGCTCAGGATCGAAACCGTTGGAGCCAGATTGTTGATTCAGTAAGGGGCCAGTAATGGCCTTTAACACTGCTATTATTATTACTTAATAGTTTTATCTAATACAGTAATTATATAAATGTATCTATATTTAATTTGAATTTAGGCAAAAATGAAGGCTAGAAGCAATAACAAAACTTATTTCAAAATTTAGGATTTAACGAGGAATAATTTCAACAAAGACATAACAAAAAGAAGAAAGACATCTGTTGGGGATGATCGACCACTATCGACGTCAACAGTAGGTTTACTCTTAAAGTTTCGTCTTGTGGTAGTTAATCGTTAGTTGTATGGTAGGAATGAAGAAAGTGGGTTGGCTGAATATGGAGTATGAGGAAGGAGTATATGTATATATAAAAGAGGTACTAAACTATTAATTAAAAGTTGGAATGCAGAATAGAATAAATCGTAACTAATTTGAGTTTAATTTTCAGGAGTATCTCATAAGTTTGATCCAGCAAACTAATAAATTTTATTTCAGAGCCCAGTGATGCTGAAAAAATTATAAAAGTTGATTAAAACTGTATCGTCCTGTGTTACTAACGATTGGCTATACTAGGTGTCTATAACCGATTCAATTTCTATAATACTGATGGAACCAGTAGTTATATGTAAACGAGTGTCCGGTGAGGCTCGGCCATCTCCGGGAGATCCAGCTTAATGCTTGGTCAAACATTCCAATCAAATCAAATCAAATCAAATCAAAATTATAAAATTTCATTTACTATAATTTAAGAATAATAATTTTAAAAAATTCTAGATACCAAATTTTAGTCGATGTTTTAAAACAATTAAATACTAACACACATAAAAATCTATCTTGAATCAGTGCTAGAGAATTTCTAGTGCGTTTTACTATGTGAGTGGCGCGGCAAGGTCAACTAAAATATGGTATCGGGAAACTTTCGTTTTTTTTGAAATTATTGTAGCATTTTTGAATATCGTTTTGTCCGTTTTTTCAGGCGATACTACAGTTATAAACTTTAGTCAACTTTAAATTAAATTAGATAAATTTAGTGGGTAAACTCTTCCAATCCACTTCCCTATAAATTGGTTATTGGGAAATTATCAAAAAACGTGAGTTACACAATAATAAAAATTAAGTCTAGCATTCTAAGTATAGAGGTATACCTACCTAATTAAACGCTGCTATTTCTGCAAGTTAGTGTTTTTAATTTAACAGAACATAATTTAAAAAGGAAATCTTAAGTATTGTTCACGCGGTTACAAAACACATTGGTAAATCCAAATGTACCTACATATTAATGGAAATGTGAAAAGTAAGTTCATATTCCAGTTTATGTACTAAATATAATTCAACAAAACCATTTCATGTATACACGTTTAATCCCAGCTTATGAAAAAATCATAAAGTTGAAGTTAAATAGTTCTAATTCATAGTTTTTATTTCACTCCTCTTTGTAAAATCCTTTATAAAAATATCTAAAACATTCCAAAACTTAACGACATTTTGATGATTATTAAATGATGGGTGGGACAAACATTCCATTAATCTAGATAAACAAATATAGAACGAGAGATTCCACCCAAATCTTATCTCAATCCGTTCTTGCACTATACTATACGTACATTTATATACATTACTACTTACATAAGAAAACTTTTCCATAAGGAATATATATGTGTATACATATATACGTTAATCAACTTTTTAGAGATTTTCTTCATTTCTCAACTCAACATGTATAGTACAGAATTAAATTTGACAGTTTTTTTTTTTGTATGAATTTCTTATAATAAATTTTGATGTTTTTCATATACATACATTTTTTGATATATTCTTAAGAAATCACTTAAGAAATAATAATTTTTCTTTTTACATGCTGAATAGAGAAAAACATGAAAATAAATTAAAATTATTGATTGAAATATTTTCCCTTAATTCTTACACTTTTAGCATATCGATATACATTATATATTTAGAGAAGACAAAAAACTTTTTGTGAAAGCACAAAATGAAATCGGGTTTCTTATTCTTATCTCGCATTTGGATTCCTCGTCTGTTTAAATATAATATAAATAAGAAAAGAAAAGTTTATTGAATTAAAAAAGGCATAACATACAAGACAAAAAATATTGGGTTTCTATAAATTTTTTTCTGAGCTTTGTACATGAATATATAGTTTTTCACCAGTTTTCTTTCTACTTTACTAATTTCAAACCATCTTGTGTATTTTTTATCTATATATATATATATATATATATATATATATATATATATATATATATATATATATATATATATATATATATATATATATATATATATATATATATATACATATATATATATATATATATATATATATATATATATATATATATATATATATATATAGATAAAATATATATATCTCCGTATATATATATATATATATATATATATATATATATATATATATATATATATATATATATATATATATATATATATATATATATATATATATATATATATATTATATATATATATATATATATATATATATATATATATATATATATATATATATATATATATATATATATATATATATATACATATATATATATATATATATATATATATATATATATAAATTAAACATGAAATAAAGAGAGAGTAATGCAACCTACTTTAGTTATATACGAAAAACGCTTTTAATGCCTTATTCACGAGAGATAATCTACACTATGTCGAGATAAACCTATTGAATTTTAGCAGGAGTGATAATGCCTATGCTCAGTGTAGAACTTTGCCAAATTCTATTTAACACATTTTTTTATTGTGTTGGTGCTGATTTTCCGTATTTTTGTCAGAAAATCAACAGACATTGAATTATAAAAAAATGTCATACTATCGAATCGAGTCGAAAAGAAAAACTTGAAAACTGTGTACGTTGTCAAAAAGTGATCTGAATTTGAATAAGTTTATCGATTGGTGTGTTTTTGCAAACGAAATATATATTTTGGTAGGATTTTATGATGACCTAATTACGACTGTTTATTGTGTAAATCATCTACATCTGCTGGAGGTGGTGGTGGTGGATCTATAACATGTATGTATGTATGTTTGTATGTATATGTGGTAAACAGTATTCAAGTTGAGAATTTGTCCGGGTCTTAATTTATTCTATTGTTGTTTACTTGTTATATATGGTGGACATGATATGAGAAAAGTTTGTTTTTGGGGTTAACAGTCGATGGGATAGATAGAAGGATTAAATAAAATAAATATTTTTAAATTCCATGAAAATTTATCTAGATTATAAGTTTTAAATGGTTTATCGTTCAATTTTTCAAAGTTTACTTAGATATTTATTCTGAGTATTTTGCTAGAATGTTGTTTTCTCATATTTATACAAACTACATCACGTTATAAAGTCATCAGGTTGTCGACACGTAAAATATAACGTAGATTACTTGGTAGTGTTTTGTGTCAACGTCAACAATTAAGACAACGTCAACGTCGTGCGATATTTTAGCGTTTGAACTCGAATGAACCTGTCCACAGTTGTATTTGTAAAAAATCTTATACGAAGAAACTATCATAAAAACTAGTTTACTAGTTTATTAACAAATACAGCATATTTTTTTAAAACTACCTGCAAAATGTTAGAAACAACGTTAAAAATTGGAAAATAATAATTTGCTAGTTATAGTTTTAATTTTATATCCTCTAGCTATGGTATAATATCAGAGCTTCGATAAATAGTATATGTATACGTAACAGATAATAAAATAGGTCATCCAGAACACATTGAATTATTGAAATTCTAAATTTCTAGAGTTAAATAATGGAAATAGAATACATAATTTAAAACTTTTCTAACCTATAACTTAATTATCTGAGAGGATAAGTCAGATTAAAATGCATTGAATGATATTTTTAAACTGTCACCCTTCGCATCGTATTGTTATCCTTAAGAAATCTAGTCACCGTAGTTTACAACTAGTTTAAAAATACCATTTTTACATTAGCGGCGTTGGTAATATTATCTATGTTGTATATACGAGTTGTTGACGCGGCAATTTTTCATCTATAATACCACCGAGCGTTGTTTTTTAACTTCTCGTATAGCTACCAAAAATTTACTTCTAACCAATCATGCAGGTTATGCCAATTTATCTCTCCGTATGCTTTGTAAAACCAGATTTGACAAGAACGTAAAAAAACTTGTGTTAAATCTCCCATTGGGCGATACTATTCGATTTTCGTTCCTGTAATATACAGAGATAAACCAATTTCACTGATTTCAACCCTACGGTATTAACCAATAGATCTGCCTCAGATAATATTAAAATGAAATATTAAATAGGAATTCGTTTATGTGTAAATCCTTACACTGCCATAGAAAACAAAGTATATCCTCAAATTCAACTCAATGCTCAAGTTCAAATACAATTTCTATTTTTTTTCAAATTTTGCTTAAATCTTTTAGGATTGCATAGCAGATCTACGTTGAAATTCTCTATAAATTTAAAATTTGATTCCAGCCCATTTTAGAATTTTAGGTGGAATTTTGCTTCAGAAAATCCACTCAACATAGTTCAAAAGCAATTCAAACCCAAATACGATTAACCATAATTTTAAATGCTTTCAACTTTTGTTCATATTCCGCTGTAATATTAATTTATAGCACTCGTTTAATTTAACTAAAGAGTTTGCTTCAAATTTACCTAGATTTCGCTCTAATGTGAAACCAAAACTTAAATTCTTATACCCTAAATTATAATTCAAATTCTATACGCAAACTCATGATACGACAAAATATTTTTTTAAACTCAATCTTTGATTTTTCACTCAATTTAAAATGTAGTTCAAGTCAAAGCGAAATATTTCCACTCATACAATTCACCTAAAAAACCATTAAAGCATTTGGCTCAAATTCATACCAGAACTCTATTCTAGAATTTCACTTAAGCAAATCCACTCAAAAAATATATACTTTGAAGTTTATGCAAACTAGAATATGAGTAAATATTGAAAATTTAAGTTACACTGAAACAATCTATAAATCGCTTTTAAAATTTTACTCAACTTCATGGTACAAATTGTACCCTAAATTTAACTTAAAAAGTTCCACTCAAAATATATAATTCAAAGTCTAGTCATTCACAATCGAATATAACAGACAATTATTTTTATCAATGTTTGAGTTTCAATTGCACTCAATGTCTGCAACAGGCGTTTCAAATTCCATAGTGCAATTCTACCTTGAATTTCACTTAAAAAATCCACTCAAAATATAAAATTTAACATTTACTAAAATTTATAAAAAAATGAAAAAAGCGGGCATTTTTACGTTTTCGTTTGCTAGTTTTCCTCGGTATCTCTTTTCATGGTATTCTGGGCGACCTTTATAGAGCAAATGCAGCTTCTTATGCATCTAGAAACGGATCACTGTGAACAAACGTGTATAAGTCGCACGCAAAACGGTGACTTCGCAAACTATTTTAATCGGTAATGGCAGATTTTGAATATAGATTATTTGAGCGTCTCAGTTCTAATTTTATCTCCCCAATAGTTGTATAACAGATTTAAAAAATGTATAACAGATTAAGAGACAAAATTAATTTTTTGAACATTCAGATTACAATGTATACATAATTCTAAATTTCTTAAATGTAGATTTTGAAAATATTTTAATCAAGAACTATACTAACTGAACTTGAATTGAAAAGAGATTAAATTGCAACGAAAAAGATTCTAAAACTATCCCGCTCGAATCGCATTAAACCTAAAAAAAAAATCTGGATACCGTAGTTTAGAACTAGTTCACTAAATCACTCTATCAATCGTTTACATTATCGACGTTTTCAACGAATTGTCTACATTGTCTACAATATCTACATTATCTACGTTGTCTACGAGTTGTCGAGAAATTAATAGATGACGCGTAAATCCCCAACCCTGAAAGTCATTCCATCCCATAAAATCATTTATCCTCTCTGAAATTGAACCAAATAGATACATATATCTTTCTAAACAAATAACAAATTTTGTCAATTTAAATTTTGACACCAGGATTTTGAAAACCATGTTTTCATACTAACCAATTTATACTTCGATACGTGGCCCACATGAATTACTTAAGCGCCTAAAACTAGACCTTATTAATATTTTGGTTCAGATTTAGCTTCATAAAATAAAATATTCTAGTTCTTGAAAAGATTGGAAGGTGGTAAATATGCTATTTGGTAAATTAAAACTGCAATCAGGGATTGTGTCATCTATTATTTTCTACGTTGACGTGTGTCGACAACGTCAATAATGTGGATAATTCTTGGAATAATTTTGTGAATTAGTTCTAAACCTTTATTCTACGGTAACCCATCAATGCGATACGGGGGGTGATACTCATAATTTAATAGAATTATGTCCGCTAAACGTGCCAGACTGCTCTATGACCATGTTTTGGTCAAATTTAGTGAATGTGGTTTGATGGATGATAAAAAGTTTTAGTTTGCAAGATACAAATAGTTAGCGAAAAACTTACATACTTAATCAGATATTACGTGCCCGTCAGTTGCCATTCTTAGTTACTAAGAGAATGCAGGGTCGTATAACCACAAAAAAGCCAACACCCGTGCTGTGACAGGCCTGCGGTGGTCTTTGTGCTTGTACGCACTAGCGGCCCATGGAACTTAAACCAGAATGTGCAGCATTTTAATATTGAATGTTAAAATAAAAATGAGAAATGCAATCGATACAATATGTAGATACATTTTTCAATTTTAACATTCAGTATTAAAATTGCGCCGAAGAATTGATTGCGGATAAAGTAACTTTTCGATAGGTTGTGTTGGACCCAGTAGCGTCGCTAGTCACAAAATATATGATAAACCCACAGTTCATTCTAAATAAAATTTCTTGTGGCTGTCATACTAAATCAAAAAAAAAAAAAAAATCGGAGATCGTCATTATTATAATATGTATTCGAAAGTACGAAGCCAATAAAAATATTAAACCTCTCTGATATAAAACGCCTTCATAAATGGAACAAAACAAATCAAATTTAAAGGAATCTCCTTCATTATTCTAAGTTCAAATTGAAAAATACTCAAAAAATTGGCTTAGGTTTAGTATTGCTCACCAGCACAACTTTTATTCTACCTACTTTCCACCCTTAAGAAAAATACTCTTAAGTTCGACTAAAATTTGGAAACGATATTTTGTTTTTTTTATGAAAAAAAAAAATGAAAGTTTGACACCAAATTTTAATCAACTTTCCATGCACTCATTTAGAAATACACGAAAAATTGCCTTGCATCAGAGCTAGACAATTGTTCGTGTATTTTACTATGTGAGTGTTTGGGAAAGTGGGCTAAGATTTTGTAGAAACTTAAATTTTATATAAATTTCCACTTGCTGTAATTTAAAAAGACTAATAATAGCTTGATGTGGATGCATAAATGGATCGCATCTGATTAAAAAAAATTTGAATCACAAAATACAAAATTTTGTTGGTTTGAAAAATTTTATTAAAAATTAATATATTGTAGAGGTAAAAGGCATTTTTTATTCGTCGTTAGAAGATATACTCGTATACATATAGTTTTTTATATTTCTTGGTTAAGCCTATGCAAAAAGTATGAAGGTGCCTAGGATTTGTAGTTAATTTCTTAGGGTCTGTGTGAAACTATTAAAAGTTGTTAAAAAGTGTTAAAACATAAAATTTTGACAGCAAAATTAAATTTATTCACCACAAAAAAATCAACAAAAAATTAATCACGGTCGGAACCGTATACAAATTTTGACAAATGTGTTAAAAAATAATAACCTACTATTTTTCTTATAAGAACGTATCTTTCAACAGTAATGGAGAAAATATGAATTCCACTAGGACGTACGTAGAAAACGGCACCACAGTTAATGATTTATATCCTGAACGTGTACCGACACCACCACTCGCCAGCCCACGGCCTTTGACGTATAACTATATAACCCAACGGTGGCTATCTCAGGTTATTCTTCAACGCGAGAGACGAAACAAACCACTTGAAAAATAAATAAATATTCTAATATGGCCAGATGGTGAAAACCGATTACCCCAATATTATTGTTAATGGTTTGCTCATATCGTCGGGTTGATACGATTTCGATTAAGCATAAATAAATCAGATAATAATGTGATTAACTTAATTTTTTTTATTGAATTTATGTTAAATTTTTTAGTTGTAAAAATAAAATATTGAAATACGTGTTAATTAAATGAAATTGAAATTTTTGCTGTTGTTTCATTAAGCTAATTGTTCCAAAAGGCTATTTCAAAAATTCAGAGCTTCTGTGGAGTCTGTAATATCTGCGTTGGTGCTTTCGTCGATCATAACGTCATCCTGTTCCAATTTATAGCATTGGCTTCAGATATTGGGCCAAAGTTGCCGCCAGATACACAAATTTTATGTAAAATATAAGCAACAAAAACGGTGTTTTGATACTATTTTGGATCCTTAAAAATATTTCTCCATCGCGGCTATATGCCGTGTTAAATTTTTTCTACAATCCAGTGGCATTCTTATACGGTGTTATGACTGTTACTGGGTTTAATGTGCAAGGGTACCTACTGTCTCCTAGACATTTAATCTGTATGTGACGTCCGTCTGATCTGTATGTGACGTCAATCATTATATCTTTTATAATAGCAAAGTATTTGTTTACGATGCGATTCATTTTAATTTTTGGCTGTCTAAATGTTAACTGATTCACACAGCAAAATTGATCACCACGTTAAAAATATTTCACCATAAAAAAATGCCTACGGAAACGTATTTCGCCTCTAATTCGTTGACACGATTCAGCAGCAAAGATTTGGCCTGATTAAACCCGTTCACACTACTCTAAAGATGCAGTAAATTGGAAAAAAACTAATCCAAATCAGTGTCTAAGCCGACCTGTTTTGTTTGCAATAGTAAAAAATGAGAATGGTGGTTACGATAAGTAGCTGAAAATATGCGTTTTGAATGGAATAATATTACTGCCATTGACATATTAGAAGTTGTGCAGAATTAGATTAGTGCAATGAACTTTCTTTAATTAAAGCTATTGGTTATTTTATTTCAACATATGTTTCCAAAATTATAGTGTGGTATTCTATTTCCGATTTAATTCGAATCATTCTTTAATTTCTTCTTACGGCTTAATTGAACCGCGTTTTTACAAAATACAACTATTGACATTATCTTAATTGTTGTCGTCAACAAAAAATATTGCCAAATAATCTACGTATTTTACGTAGTATTTCACAAAATGAAGTTGCAACAATTTTGAATCAAGACTTTGAAACCGAAATCTTTAGAATTTTGGGCAAAAATGTTTGGGTTAATCTTTCAACTATAATAAATGCATTATGTACTCTAATCGTGTTTTCTCACTAAATCAAATTTCGTTAATAAAAGTTTGTGATATTTTCGTAACAACATTTAAACTTTACCACTTTTCTCTTCGTGTAAATATTAGAAATACATAATGTGTATGTCTATTGAACATAAACATATATAATTACAGCAATAAATTCAACCTAAATTCGTTCAAATCGGTATCACATGACTTTTATAACTATACAAAAGAAAAACCAAAATTTCCTGATTTTCCCATAACTATAAAACAGTTAGTATCTCTACAGACAAAAGCATTTCATTCATCACTAAAATGGTATTATACATTTAAAATGTCCCGCATCCGCATTCCACCTAAAAATATAAAAAATAAAACAAAAACCACATACTCAATACAAAAAATGAATAAAACATATAGCACAGTGTAGTTGCCAGTTGCCATGACACAACATAGAGTATTATACTGAAGAGTATATAGAATGTCAAAAGCATACAATAACAACAACAAGAACATTTATAATATGATACAGAAAAAAAGCTCAACATTGATTTTATTACATTTCGTCGTTTGATTTTTTACGACGATTCGATCTAAAACGACGTACACACACATACACACAAAAAAAAAAGCTAAAACTTTATCGTTACATATTGCAAAAAAGGAAGCTTTATTCAGCTTTATATTATGTTGTTGTTTTTATTTTATTGAGGAGCTTTCTGTTTTGTTTTTTTTTTATTTGATTTTAGATAACAAAAAAAATTATTGCAACTTTGTCATAAATTTTATTTGCTCTTGCGTGTGTGTATGTTTTGTTTATGATCTGTGTATGAATAAGTATTGTTTTATATACATATTTAGGTTGAGCTTTTGGGAGAGAAAAGTTTTGGAAAAGTGTTGAAATATTATAAGTATATACGTTGTTCGGTTCCGTTTTATTATATTATATCCGCTTGGTTCGCGAACGAAAAACAATTTTCTTCATTCCATTCCAAACATTTTTGGTGTATATATTGTACATATAGACATACATAGTTACCACCCGTTGTCGCTTTTTAGTCGGGAAAATCATTGAGAAACTTTTTTAAAAATTTATGATAATCATTCGAACAAAAACTTTATAATTTTCACATTTAAATTGTAAATTTTGTTTCCCAAAAGCTTAACATTTTTTTTATTAATCTACTGTGTATATATGTATGCCTGCGCTACAGCAAAACTTTTATAAAGGCTCGACTCGATGTGCTAAAATCTATGTGTATGTACATACATATATACAGTAGGAAATAATCATTTTTTTTTCACGATTAAATTAAAGTAATGATGAAAAGCTTTATATATTTGAAAAACAGACTTTATATAAGTTTTTTCTATTCCTACAATCCCATCACTCCGATATATCGACCCCTATAGGCCTCCATCACAATACTCGTTTAACTTTTGTTTGTTTTTCACAAAATCAGAGATGAAAAAGCTATTATTCGATTTTATTTTAATGTATCAAACATTAAATTTAAAACATTATGACTTATGGTGGTGTATGTGCGAATGATGAAAAACGGGAAAAATTATTGTAGGCAGCTAAATGCTTGGGATATAAATGATTGACGATTAAAATGTATATCGAGGATTCGAGGCAAACAAAACTAAAAAATAAAATTTATGAAATAAAAATTAATCGGAAAACTATTGTGGAGCAAAATAAAAATAGCTTTTATGTTATTTTAGATTTGACCTACATATATGTAGTTTCCACACTGTTCATTGAGATGGAGGAATATTTTTGAAATGGTGGTGGAAATGATGTTTAAAAGAATTTCATTGTTTTTTGTTTTATAAAAGAACACGTTGTTGGTATAAAAACCATGTTTTTGTTTTTTTCTCGTCTATTTAGTTGATTGGCATATAAATTATGTTTTGAATGGAAATGTTATTTCAATATATGGATGTATGTAGGCTTTCATAAAACAAAATACAAGCATGTTAGAAATAGAAATGTAGCACAAGCCAGGGGGATAAATAATATATTTGCTAATATTACAAGAAGCATTGACCTCTCTTCTGTATTAATTCAAAACAAATTTGTATGGTTTCAGAAAGCCTATTCCATCTTGCCAAATAGCTTAATAAAAGACTATATGGAAAACAAGTTGTGAAAAGGCTCATACAATATTAGACAGATCTTTGAACATAAAGTATGTGACGTGCATTTTCTAGAAGAAGAAAATAAATCAGATTACATATCTAAAACAAACCATATACATTCAATTTTTAACTAATGCTGAAAAGCCTTCACTACGAATTGGAAACTTGTTGAGATTACCCAGTTTCTTTATAACTATTCAAACAATTTCGGAAATTCAAACAAGAAAGTTATGACAGAATACATTAAAGCTTCAGATTTTTATAAAACTTAAAAAGTTAATCTAAAATTGATCAAATTCTACCATTCAGAATCGAATTTGATAGGCACTAGAGCGTTTTAATTTGACTGAAGATCAAATAAAGCATAAATTTACTAAAATAATAAAAAGTTCTTGAATAAAAAAAATAAATAAAAAGATTATAAAAACTGTCATTTGTATATAGCCTTAACGAGATTCTAAAAAGTTTATTAATCTGTTTCCCCAGATAAAAGCGTCATGGAAAGAATTAACAATTTTATGGAAAAGCTCATTCTAGCCAAAATTATTATTTTATAAACATCAACAAACGCCAGACAGTTATATAAATTAGCATACATTCCCACATGCCAGCACTTAGTAATTGCAATAAGTCTTGAGTTCGATATGAAAGGTTCAATTTATCAGTACATTGAACAAAACTAAAATTAGCTTGATGGGAAAAATTTCCAAAATAATATAAAATTTGAGTTCAACATAACAGATTTTGAATTTAAACTTTGGCTAAAATTTTAAAAGAAAAATGTTTTTCCCATCCCAAGCAAAAAATGTCCTAATGTCGCGACAGTTTCATAAAACTATCATCCCAGGAAATCACTATAATCTTGAATTTCGTACCAAACCATCTCAATATCACGAAAAAAAGATAAACAAAAAAGTAGCATAAAAAACGTAATTCAATGATTTGATTTATTAAGTCGGATTCAGAAAAGATTCTGATAAAGTGACGGAGTGTTTTTTAAACTGGGCCAACAAAAGCAACTACTTCGAAACACTCGAGCCAATGTCGGACTAGCTCGGGTGTTTTTTAAGTTTGGCATACTAACACCAATTTAACCTGTTCGTTTCAAAAAACTTTCCACGGTCGTGAGCGAATTTAGCTTTAAGCTAACCATTTCATATATTTTTCATTATTTTTAATTATTTCACCAGTCCCATCGCCTGACATCTCCAGAGCCAATTAGGTAAAAGTTTATTTTATTTATTCTCTTAACCAAAAAATATTATATTACAGTAAGATAAGCAATTACTTAAAAGCTATTGGCAAAGAAGTTAGTAAATATTAAAAGATAATTAATTGTAGTGTGGGGCTAAATTAGCAAAAAATATAAACATATATACAAGATTTAACAGATATCAAAATTATAAAAACACAATGTACTAGTAAATATGTCATGTACAAAATAAACAATTCATCGTTAATAAGCTAAAAGCAAACCCAACTATTTTGCAAACATAAAGCTAACGTCTTGATTTTCTAATAACCAAACACTTAATGATTTAAAGAAGTTAACGAATCGTATTTGTGGCGACAATCGGTTCAAAAACGGTGGCGGAGCAATTAGGTAGTATATACGGAAAAGTTCAGTTACAAATCTAGGTACGTTGTAAAAACTATGGTAGTTATTGCGCACATCATACGCTGTATTCAATCTCGGCAACCGATGTCCAAATCGCGAATAAAATAATTTCGACACACTAAATATGTAAAGACGTTGAACTGGTAAGGTCGAAAAATATAATAGGCAAAATATACTTCTGCAAAATGTGAAGGGGTTCTAAAATATTCATCTAAACTCCCCCTCAGCATGACAACCCATACGTAAGTCGAAACTCAACACAAGCATAATAAAAATTCAAATCAATACATGCGATGGATAAAATGTACGCAACAAATAAATCGCACGAACCGCAGAGTTAAATTGCTCTTTCAACTTCTGTGCATGAATTCGCCAGTTTAGGTTTACATCAAGATTCAGACCTAAGTACTTAAATAGACTCACAGTATCAAGTTTTAGGCAATAGTCACTACAATTTACCAAATCATAATTTCGCACATGGTAGAATACAGTAGGAATATATCGTCAACGAATGTAATTATTTTACCAACCAGGTTCAATGAAAACAATGAGTTAATATAAATTAAAAATAGTGTAGGCCCAAGCACAGAGCCTTGAAGAACTCCATAATCAATACTAAATAAATCACTATAGGAGCTACCTATTCTAACCTTGTATGACCTATTGCTAAGATATGACTCAAACCAGTTCAACGAGTTGCCTCTGAATTCAAATGACCATATCGAACGCTCTTCTAATATCCACGAAGACTACAGCAACATATTTTTTTCATTTAAATTTATATGGACACAAATCAAAAACTCATTTAACGCTGTTTCAGTACTTTTCCCTGCCATAAACCCATGTTGATTATTACTTAAGACGTTAAGTTTCTCCAAAAATGACATCATTCGTGATTTCATTGTTTTTTTCGCAAATTTTTAGAATGGTAGGTTGGACAGCAGTAGGCGAAAGTTATCCATATTTGCTTCTTTGCCCTTTTTATATAACGGAATAATAATTGCTACTTTTAGAGCATCTGGCACATTACCATTAACAAAACACTGATTAATGAACTTCACTAAAATGGGAGTTATAACATTAACGGAAGATTTTATCATATTGGAAGTAAGACCGAAAACATCAACACTACTATCAACACCACTAAACTATCAGCGAAATCATTAGAACAGCATGAGTCATATGAAGACACAAAATTATTAGATGCTCCTAAATTATTAGACAGACAAAAGTGTCGGATTACCTCGGGTGTCTTTTAAGTTTGGCATACTAACACCAATTTATCCTGTTCGTTTCAAAAAACTTCCACATGTATGTTATATAAAAAACCAGTAATTGGAAACACTCTATAAAACACTGTATACAAAAGTGACCCCATCGTACTTAAATTAGTTTGCCAAGAAAAAAAAATCTTTTAATTAAAAATAAAAAAATTGAAAAACAAAATTTTCACGGGAATTTTTACATGGAAAATTGATAGATGATACAATTTTAATATTTTTGTTTTAATTGGCACACTTTACCTAAAACACAACCCACTAACCATAACAATGCGATAATTACTTTTTGTTGGACACCCTGTATCTTGGGCTGCGACAACAACAAATAAAAATTATAATAAAAATGTTATTCAATTATTTTTGGAATAACTTTATTTATAACTTTACCATTTATTAAAATTTTGATTTTAGTTTGGAAATATGTTCACATTAGGTTTTGAAGATAATATCATTCAAATGGTGTCCATTGTTTGCTTCGACCTGATGTGTTCTTTCCAGAGCATTTTGCATAATTTTTCTAAGAATTTCAGGTCCAAACGCCCTCACTTCATCTCGGATATTGTCCTTAAGCTGTTGGATGGTTCTTAGCTTATTGGCATACACTTTACCTTTTAGGTAATCCCAAAGAAAAAAATCTGGGGCAGTTAAATCGGGCGAACGCGATATTATTCGATTGTCAAAAATTTCGCGCTGGACAGCCATTGTTGGACGAGCTGTGTTAACTGCGGCTCTATCTTGTTGGAACTATTAATTCATAATTATTCTATTAATTAATAATAATAGTGCTATAATATGCTGAAAGATTCTAAATAAAACAAACTAATAAAGCTGTTTTGGCTAGCACGATATTGTTGCATTTTTCCGAAACGAACAGGAAAAATTAATGTTACTAAGACAAACTTAAAAAACACCCGAACTAGTCCGACACTTTTACCTAATTGGCTCTGGAAACGATGGAATAAAACTAAATTGGCTCGCTCACGACCGTGGAAGTGTTTTGAAACCGCAACAGGATAAATTTGTGTTAGTATATGCCAAACTTAAAAAACACCCGAGCTAATCCAACACTTTTACCTAATTGGCGCTGGAGACGTTGGAACTGGAGAAATAATTAAAAATAATGAAAAATTTGGGTTATTTTGAAATGCTAAAAATTTTGTAAATAAATTAATTATTTATGTTGAATGTATTTTACAGTTTATTACTTTATTATGTCAATTTAATTAAAATTTTAATCTTTAAACGTAATTTGTAATGATTTTACAACCTGTATTTACTGATTTAGGTTTTATATGCATTGTACATTTTTCATTTGGGATATAATTCTGTGATAACTTTTGATACGTATTGCAATTAATTATAATTTGGTAAAATCCAGAATTCGATATAATTCCGTAGCAATTATTACTCACCTTAACCATCAAATATAGCAAAAACAGACATAGCTATACTTAAAAATGTATTTCATAAGTTTCCATCAATTTTGGTAAAAAACTAACTGGAGTCATCGGGGGAATTTACTTTATATCATTTAAGTCTAAACGAATCATCTTCATGAGAAATTATTTGTATTTCCATCCATCATACCGCGAACAATAAGTTGAAACCTCATCAAAAATTTACCTTTAAACTTTCTCTAGTAAAAGTGCGTTACAATGTCGGATCATAAATTGTATTTCCCTTGGGAAAATAAGACATCTCGAATGGATCAAACACCGAAACTAATCTTACTGCTACAAGAAAAAAAAATTAATTTACGACCTGAAATGTTAAAAGTTTACCACCAGCAAAACTTGCCATCGCCTCACTCATCCCTGACATCCATAAGCCATACCAATCGCATTATAAGAAAACCATCATTCAAAAAAAAAAAAACACCGTACACAAACTACGTAATTTAAACTCATACCTCTGCTTGTAAAATTAATCTTATATATTCGTATTCTGCCAACCAACCAACTGCCTCACATAATCATCTATCTTAATCTAATCTTCTTGCTAACGAGAAAACCCAAGATTAAAAAAAAAATATATTAAAATGTAAACACCAACAACAAAAACTTGAATGAAAATGTAACATAGAAAAAAAAACGATAATTTTCATCATTAAATTTAATAATTTTCTTCTTCATTTCATTCAAGATGAAAAACGACGGTTTTTTTTTTTTGTTCTGTATGTATTTTGTATATAGGTATTATATATGGTGTATGATGAGGAAAAACCCACAACCAGAACAAACAAAAAAAATGGAAAAACGAACAATAATTCAACCACGCGCTTCTTCACAAAACACTGTTATAATTTATTACATCTTGTGCTAATTTACGTTTATGTGAATTTTCCATTTTATTTTTCTAATTTTGATTTAAAATTTATTTTAAAAATCAAATTGTTTTATTTTTCCTTGGAAAAATTGATTTTCCACTCGTTTATTTTGATGGTTTAAACTAAAATATATTTTTTTTTGTGTTTTTGAAAATAAAATAAAATACCAAGGATTCATTTTTAAAATAATTGCAAATTATTCGGGTTTCGGTTGGGTAATTTTCTTAGTCCATACATTCAGACCTCTAATATACTTCACACTGTGCAAACTTCATAATATTAAAAACTATTTTATCGTATAGGACTGGTTGTATATATTATGGTTATGTTACACCCCAAATGTCCTATATCCCTTAAACCACATACATACATATAATTGTAGTTTATGCTTAATAGTACATATAAGCATTTGATTTTATGACTATTACAACACAATAACCATTAAATCTCACACCCCTTATTGTTATTTCAAGTATGATGCGGTGGTAGCGGATTGGTGGTGTGTGATCATGGTATGCTGGTCAACCATAAAAAATAAACACAACATATTTTTGCTCTCTGCGGTGTAATGATTTAATAATTTTATTGTATTGTATGTATATCTATAAATATCTCTAGATTGTTCTTGTTGCTTAGATTTACAATCACCCAAAAAAAGAAAAATGTGAAAAAAGGAAAAACAAAAGAAAAATTAATTATAATTTTATTGTTATTACCATCGAGCGCTATTTTTTTTATTAACTATGTCAATTCACAGATGTTGGTGTTGGATTTTGAGTATGGTGTTGGATTTTGATTTAATTTTAATTATTAATTTATTTCCATTCATCGTGCACAACACCCTCATAAATACAATGAAGTGTATATGAAAATGTAGGTACAGCAGATAGAGTACATTGTAGCACACCAACAACAAAAAATATCTCATCATTCATTGAAACTCCCTGAGATCACATCAAAAAAGGAAATGAAGTAAAAAATAAAAATCAACTTAACCTTACTTCTTTTTTCCATAACCAGGCGTCTCCACTTGACTTAATTTTAATATATTTAAAATTTATACATTTTCACTATATATACATATATAGTTATAAACATATTGAATATTGTTGTTGGCGGTGGTGATGGTTGTTTAAATTTTTTAAAAGAAAATGATAATTTTCCAGCCGAATTTTTTTGTTTCTTTGTTTTCTTGTGGAGCTAAAGGGTAAATTGATAAAATGTGGGGCGCTATACTATAGAATTTCGTGAATATGAAAATGGAGAATTGATACACGAAATGAAAATTTTTATTATAAATTTTTTATACGATATTTTAAATGAAAATGGACGTGATATTTTTTTTAGGATGGGATTGGAAAAAATGTACAATTGAATTGTATTCAGGTTTTTTGTTGTTTGTGCGGTTTTGCATTTTTTGTTGTGTCAGTGTCGGTTATTCGAGTAGTTGAGCGTGAAATTTTTATTTCGACTGGCATACCCATTAACACAGTTTTTTTTTGTTTTTGTTGTGGATGTCGCGCGGTTCAAATTTTGTAAAATTCCATTGATTTTATTTTGTTCAGTTTTGGTTTCGGGAAAAGGGTAGTCGAAATGAAAAACAATAGATATCCGGTCGTTATTTATAATGTATTATGGTGTTTCAATAATTAATTATTGTTTTTTTTTAAATAAATTAACCCCATTTTCCAATAAATAAATGCAAACAAGAAGGATGGCATCCGTAAAAATTAATTTTCCGCCTCAATTCATTCATTACCGTTATTGTGAAAAGCTCTACTAACGCAGTGTATCGATATTCAAACAATGATCACGGTAGATATATATTTCAGTCTTTCCCAACTTTTTCTAGTAGTCACCACAAAGAATTATTTTCTTTTTAAATAACTTTATTGTGGCATTATTGCAAATTATATAATAATTGTATTAAAAGATATTTAAACCACTAAGAAGTTACAGTGAGAACCAATTTATAACAAAAACGCCTAAAAATTATATATATTAGTTATTTTATTTCCAAAAGGTTATTTGCCCAACGATTTAGTATTTTTCGGGACGAATTAGTTATTTTTATAACCAAATTTTCAATAATTCCACTCTAGAGATATTTTTATTTTATATATATTTTTATTTTATGGTAACTGCTCATTATCAACTGTGGGTGAACATAAATGGGTGAACAATGATAAGCCAATGATAAGAATAGTTAACAAGGTACTGAGGAAGACGCAAGTCGAAATCGATTTACCGAAAAAATCAAAAATAAAAATTGTCACAATAAGGAAGAATTAAACTATAAAATCAAAAATAAAAGTTTTTTATTTAAAATAAATGATAAGCCGACCAATGGTTAAAACAACATATTATGTTAACTGATATAAACTAACTTTATTTAGTTTTATTTATTTATTGTATCTTCTCTTTTTTGATTTATATAGGATTTAAACTAAGATATAAAAAGTATTTAAATGTTTTAAAATAAAAATTAAACAGTAAAACAAGCATATGATTAATTAAAGAAGCAGTGGGGAAGCTTCTATAAAAAACCATTTAAAAATACAATTCTAGAAACGAGAGAATTTAAAATAATACAGTGTTGAATTTCAATCAATAAAATTTAGTTTTAATTATAACTAAAAACGTAAAAGGAATGTGGTTTCATTTCAATGTGTGAAAGAGAGTTTCAATATCATTTACTTCCATTAGCCACGATTTAAAACCCTTCAAAAAGGTCAAACAGGAATTTGGTTTAAACTTTCTGATAGCTGATTATAAATTTTAGATGGCACAGAGCTAAAAAAATTGTTAAAATGCTCCTTTCTTGGTGGTGGGCAATTAACGTGGTTTGCATTACGTAATGCATAGTTAGTTACTTTTAAATTCCACTACGTAAAAAGAAAATTTTCAAAACTTTAAAACCGTATAAATGTCTTAACGGAAGAATGTTTAAATTTCTAAATAAAGGTAGGGTAGAAGTTAATCGCGGTTTGCAACATATCGTGATTATTATAAAATTTTATACAACTATTAGGGCTTTTAAATTGGAATAGTAAATTCAACCCCAATAAGTTAAGCAATACTGAAGTTTTAACTGCACAATGCCAAAATACACTGATCTATAAGTACGAACTCAGGACAAAAACGTAGAAGATATAATTTTCTATTACATATAATAACAGTGTTCGGCAGGGAGATGCTCTGTCCCCGATACTCTTTAATCTCATGTTGGAGTACATCTTTCGTAAAACTGAAACACCTCAGCGCAACATCTTATATCGCCAGTCCAATCAAGTGCTTGCATATGCAGATAACATATGCGTGATTGGACTGTATAGCAACGGAGTGCAAGAAATACTTGATCCGCTTGTAGAGTTTTCAGCTTCTGTTGGACTCCAGATCAATGAGTCCAAAACGAAATACCTGATCTCTGGTTTTAGAGACAATGGCACACCAGATTTTAGTAGTGGCCACCACACGTTTGAGCGAGTGAGGAGGTTCAAATATTTGGGCTCTCTTATCACTCGCGATAACAGTGTGGGTGAGGATATTAAAGTGCGGCTGGCAGCTGGCAGTCGTTCTTTATATCCTCTAAGGCCACTGCTAAAATCTAAACACTTATCAAGTGCCGTGAAGCTGAAGCTTTACAAAGCGTTGATCAGACCCGTTGTTATGTTTGGATGTGAAAGTTGGGCGCTGACGGATGAGTACGAGAGATGGCTCCTTACATTTGAGAGAAGAATCATGCGTGTGATTTACGGCCCTAAACGCGAAATAGATGGTACATACCGAGCTCTGTACAATTTCGAGATCAGAGATCTGATGAAGATCCCCGATATTGTACATGAAGTTAGATCTCAGCGAGTACGCTGGCTCGGTCACGTTCTGCGTGCTGATCCGGAACGAATTGTGCAGCGATCTCTGAAAGGAGAGCCACCATATGGTAGGCGCAGAGGTCGTTGCAGGCGACGATGGCTCTACGATGTAGAGAACGACTTGGCCTCTTCAGATTGTCTAAGGCAGTATGAAGGCCAAGCTCAGGATCGAAACCGTTGGAGCCAGATTGTTGATTCAGTAAGGGGCCAGTAATGGCCTTTAACACTGTTATTATTATTATTATAATAACAAATAATTTTGTAACGACTTAGCATGACTTTTAAAACTAAAACACTTATCGATCGTCACTCCAAAGTATTTAAACAACTCAACTACATCTAAAACTTTACAATAGTCTGAACATATAACAGTATTTTTTAAATGGTCTGAGAAATGATATACAGCATCAGTTGGGTTAGACACGGCTGAAGATAATTTAATATATAGAATATTTAGTGTAGGTTAAACCACCGTCTTAGAATGCAAAGATCGTTATCAATCTTCTGGACATTAGTATCACTATTCCTGGAACTATATACCATCCCTACATCATCAGCAAAGCCAACCGAATGCATCTCACTTTAGTTCGAAAAAAGAATTAATACAGATCAAGAATAAGATAGGTCCTAAGACTAATCCCTTTGGCACTCCACACCTAATTTTTCCAAAATCACCAATACAATTCCCAATTTTTACCGCCTGTTGTCTATCAGAAAGGTAAGACAGAAACCATTCGTTTGAAATGCCGCGTATCCCTGCTGTATCTAGCTTCAATAATAATAAATTGTGATCAACAGTGTCGAATGCTTTTGTAACATCTATAAAATTTACTGCAGCAGATTCATCGTTATTTAAAGAAAATATAATTTTGTTTGTGAGGTCTAGCAGAGCAACTTCAGTATAAATTTACCAAATCTGAAACCAAATTGGCTATTTAAAAAAAAAATGAATTTTGCCAAAAAGGAAAGTAATCTTTTCTTAATTATTTTTTCAAATAGTTTAGAGAAAACGGAACGCAGAGAAATTAGTCGATAGTTAGACAAACTAAGTGTATCTCCCTTTTTATGTATAGTGGTATGACCACAGTTTTCTTTAAGACATCAGGAAAAACACTGGTTGACATACTAAGATTACAAATATAACTAAGAACAGATGAAATAAGCGGTCCAACATATTTGATCAGAGAGTTACATATTTTATCATATCCGCATGATAATGAATTATTTAACGAATTAATGGTATCAAGTACCTCACAGCTATCAGTAGGATTAAAGAAAAAAGTTTTCTCTTGTGTCTTTTTGAATAAATACTGGGATTCTTCTAATGCCACTGGATTTGCACATAAAATAGTATCTTTAAGATTTTCAGCAAATTCATTTGCAATATTTACTTCATCGTTTAGAATATTATTATTCTGAGGTTTCAATAATAGCTTTCTCACAATTTGAATTTATAAATTCATTTACAAGTCGCCATTGAGATTTCACATCGTTTTTACAGTTATTAAAACGTTGGTAATAATAAAGTTATTTTTCTATAGGAATTGCGTCACTTATTTTACTCTCTAGAGTTTTTAAGAATTTATTTTTCAAAATAATCGTTTTGGACAAAGAAATCGAAATCCAAGGGGTTTTTTTTTAGTTTTTGCGTGTGAGAAGGTTGAACTACATAGATATAGAACAGTGTGTAATGTAAGTTGACAAAATATGAAGAAAACTGTTGTACGCTTTATTTGGATATTTTAGCATAAAAACATGAGACCAATTTTCCCTACTCAAAGCGTCATTTAACTTAGACTAATCAATCACTTGCCTAGAATGAATATTTTTTATTTTTTATTATTATTTTTTTTTTAATTGGGCGGATTTTACTCCAGCACTCAATGTCACTAATGGGCCCACGGTGCAATACGCACATTCACACTAACATTCATTCAACCCATTCATCCCATTCACACAAGTACAGTCTACCACCGGCGCATTGCATAGCTGTACAGTATACATGGAAGAATGAATCGTTAGTCTATATTCGATTTTCTAAGGTCAGTTGTGATTTCAAGCGACAACATACATTATCTCCAAATGACTAACTTTGATAATATGTTCGAAGTCAACAACATTTTGGATGAAGTAACTCCCAGCTCTCCAGTGCCAAGATTACTACAGCATGAAAGCCCACCAACTATCTGATGTTATCTGATTTTGGTCGCAAAATACAACTTTTTGTCTTTGGTAGTTAATTATTTGTGCACATATAAAAAATGTTATTTTGTGGTCGTGACAATAATAATAAAATATTTAAGTTGGAAATTGGTTTAAATATAACAAAAAAGTTGCAAGGCAATCACGAAAATCGACATATTATGATTATATTCTAAAAAGTTAATTTTTTCTGACCAAGCAAATAGCACAGTGGTTAAGGCAGGAGACAAGATGCAAAAGTGATTCTTGATTTCCATCTTTGATTTCGATCAGGATAATGATTAGACATCTATGACCTCTCTGTTGGAGTGCATAATCCATGGACCGAACCATCGTTCATGTCAGTACAGGCTGACATGGAGATATACAATGTTTAGATAAGCAATTAGAACTCGGGCCTGTAAACGTTGTTCTATTTCGTAAATCTTATTGCGCAGTTCTGCGTTATCCCTTTCCAATGTGTTCGCTAATGGTGGTGGTGGTCTTGTCATCCTAGGTTTTTGTTCAAATGGGTTGGGTTACCCAAAAGGACTTTTAAACAAAGATTGGCTCACCCCAGAATCCGATGAGCTAGCTTCGTTAACCGCTTAGCTGAATTACTATCTATAGGGGTACAATTACCTAAATTTGTTGTAATCAATGTTTGTTTTACTGATCATGGGGAGCAGCTACCATTCTGACCTAGTGGTTCTGGTTTGAGATTATCAGTTACTAAATTCGCAATAGTCGGTTATACCGCCGTGTCTCGGTCGCCAGAGCCTCGTTAGTTACCTAGCATGGTGCACCGCATGCAGCTGGTTGTAGACCATTTAACTTAAGTCCCCTTTTCCACCACTATTTGTAAATATAAATATATAAATATTTTCACTGTGATACATTTGAGTAAATTTCAACGTGTATTGAATTCATATAGGAGCCATCAACACCTGTCAAGTATAGCAAACTCACCTATATCCTTATTAACCATAAACATTAAAAGTCATTCTATTAAAAATTATACATTTTTTACAAAAAAAAACTAAATAGTCATTGTCGATCAATTTTCTTAAAACCAAAACCAAATCTTCAATTATTTTAAATCGAAAATGAAAATTATGTATTTTCTCATGTCGTCCAACCAAATTATATATGATCGATTGAATCAGGGATAGGTTGTAATTTTGCGGTCCATGCTATACAAGAATGATCAAATTTGTTATGAAAACGGCGCACATACATCATTAGATGTACAATTTTCGTATATGCTCTAATCCCAATCATAAGTAATAACATATACCCTATATACATACGCACACACACACACATATAAGGTAAATATTCATTTGAATATTGTTGTTGTTATCTTTGTGTCCCTTAAAAACCATACGAATCCCAAAATTGTTGACCTTTTTTTTGTGTGTTGTTTCTTGTTTGAGTTTTTCTTATACTCGGTTATATAGTTTCCTTTATTATTATGATAAGAGGGAGACATGTCGTTGTCCTCTTCAGCCCATCAAAATCGATGCACGCAGACCAGCAATAAATGCTGTATCAAGACATGAAAATAGAATCAGGAACCCAATACATATTGTGTATACGAGTATATATAAAATCATCATCATTGAAATTGATTGACCACCCGTTGGTTTTTTGGGGATTTATATAAATAAAATTTAGTTTTGGTTTTGTTTGGATTTTTACCATTTGTGTGAAAAATAATTTTCACATTGTACTTTATATATATACGTACATATATACATATATAGATACATAAATACTCGTGTATATACGTATATGTATGTACATATAGATGAAGCAAAACTCTTGTTCTATATTTGTGTTTTGTTTTACGATTACATATTATTTGTTTGTAGACTAAAATACTGTATATGTAAAAGAAAAAAATAACAGTATAATCATAAAAAATGAATTTTCATTTATAATTCTAGAATAAATTTTCCCTTATCATTTTCATAGCATTTTCAATTTTAATATTTTTATTTCGTTTTTTTTTAATTTTTTTAATTACTTTATGGAATATAATAATATATTTAAAAAGCCACAATGGAAAATGAGAGAATATATTCTCTGAATGGAAATTCCATTTAATTAATTAAGATTTTTCTTTTCGTTTGTTTTTTGCTGCTTTTGCAGCGATCGAGTTTTGTGGGAAAACATTTTTTTGGTTTTGCTTTTTTTTTTTCATTATTAGTAATCATAAATTTTCTATCATTGCGTACGTATTATATACGGTTAGTGAATATTTCAGAAGTACATGTATGCCTTAGGGGCTTGAGAATTATATATATATATATATATATATATATATATATATATATATATATATATATATATATATATATATATATATATATATATATATATGTACATACATGGTGCCTTTGCATTATTTTATTACAGTCTAATAATACATTTAAAAGATATATACACCTTAAATTTGCTTCCAACATTAAATGGTATTTTTGGTTCAAAATTGAAAGTTTGTTTAAATTCTCTTTACTGTGAGGGTGGTTGAATGCTAAAATATATTGTTGAATGCTAAAGATATTAACCATCGAAAAACTCAGCGAAAGCTAATGATCAATCGTTTGTAGCAGCGTGCCCAATATTAAGGAAAATCAAGAAACTCCAATTCTTGAAAAAATACTTAGGAATATAGAAGATTTAAATATGCGCATATTGCCAACTGGAATTCAAATGGGCTACTGCCCCAAATTCCGCAATCATTATCAAGAAAGAAAACTTGCCTGTGGGATGTTTTCCGAACACTGATCAAAGAAAACACAGTCTTACAATTAATTGGTACTGCAACACAACTCGATGACCAATTAGAACTATTAAATAATAATATATTGCAAGCAGCGTGGAAGAGTACGCGCACTCTAGTCATTATAAAATATCGAGGCGAAATAACTATTCATTAAAAGTGAGAGATTTGGTTAATGAAAAGCGGAAGGCTCGTAAAACCTGGCAGAGTAATGGAGGACCACAAAGTAAATCGAGACTTAATCATCTAAGCAACACACTGAAGTTGTTAATCAAATAAATTACGGACAATTCATTTAGTGAAGATCTAATCGGTCTTTCCGGCTAAAAAGGCACAGACTATTCGCTCTCGAAAGCAACAAAAGGACTTAAACGACCGAACATTCAGGTGCCTCTTATCAAAAAGGATGATGATGGAACTTGGGCAAGCAGTGCTTAAGAAATGGCTATCTTATTCGCAGCCCACCTTGAAAATACATTTCAGCCCCTTCCAAGGCAATCAGCGGAAGAAAAAAAAAATGGGTAATAAAAATATCCAGCCAATAACATTACAAGAGCTAAAATATGAGCATATGGTTGCGACTTAATTTCAGGAGAAATAGTTAGAGAACTTCCCGAAAAGGGCTTACGAAAACTGATCCATAAGTAATAAACGCGGCGTTTCGACTGAAATACGTTCCATATCAGTGAAAGGTGGCAGAGGTGACTATGATTCCAAAACCTAATAAACCTACGAACTTTAACTCGTATAGACCAATTTCGCTACTTCCTATAATTTAATAGAAGAAAGAAAACTTTTTGGCTTTAATGATATTAAATAAAAATACTTTAAATCCGGATAATTGTTTCGTCTTCAAATTCACCAAACATTGTTAAAAATCAAATACATAATATTAATATAGTTTGACAACACCCAATTGCGACAGTGCTGCCACAAAAACAGCGGCAAGGATTGAATTATAAGAATTCCCCAGTGTTCTCAATTATTTATTCGATCAAATATGGCATGGGAACTCTTGAATCATGTCTGTTTCACGCATTTTGGTACCATATTATTTAAGCATTCAGAACTATATAAAAACATCTAAAAAACTTTTTATAAGTACAGCGGCACTTGGAGAACTTTGGACCCATATTTAACTATGACAAAAGTCTTAATATATTCATGAGTACGATCATGAAGTATCGATTTATAGTGAGATCTCCTATTAAAAGTAAACTTACATCGTTCAAGAAGCTTACTACCAAGAGTACGAATTTAGAGAATAACACCGAACTGTAGAACAACTTTAAAGAGTCAGGAACTCGATAGAATGAAAAAAGTACTGTTAAGCAGTAAAAGATAAAAGAGTATCTTTTATCGTTTATCTTCCAGAAGAGATAAAAGAGTATATTTTGGAGAAACAATACAAAATTAACGAAGTTAATGGCAACGTACACGAGACCACGCCGCCAAAAATAAATTAAATAGTGTAACACAACAAGTACGCAGAGAAATACGGGAATTTCAAATTAAATCAATACCTACAATCTCTCACCTACGATAGAGATAGTGATTATTCATTGTGGAAAGCAACCAAATATTTGAAAAGGCCAATTATGCACATACCACCAATAAGAACAAATAATGGTCACCATTCAGCTCAATTTAACAACACTTAATCAATGGGATATACTGATTGAAAACCATACAACTATCCTGAGACAGGAAATTCCATTAACTAATGCTAAAGAAGTGAAACAAGAAATAAAGAATCATGTATAGTAATTGAAAAATCACCAGCATATGACTTGATAACTGGAGAGATTCTAAAACAACTATTTAATAATAATAATAATAATAAACAGTATTAAAGGCCATTACTGGCCCCTTACTGAGTCAACAACCCGGCTCCAACGGTTTCGATCCTGAGCATGGTCTTCATACTGTCTAAGACAATCTGAAGAGGCCAAGTCGTTCTCTACATCGTGGAGCCATCGTCGCCGGCAACGACCTCTGCGCCTACCATATGGTGGCTCTCCTTTCAGAGATCGCTGCACAATTCGTTCCGGATCAGCACGCAGAACGTGACCGAGCCAGCGTACTCGCTGAGATCTTATTTCATGTACAATATCGGGGATCTTCATCAGATCTCTGATCTCGATATTGTACAGAGCTCGGTAGGTACCATCTATTTCGCGTTTTGGGCCGTAGATCACACGCATGACTCTTCTCTCAAATGTTAGGAGCCATCTCTCGTATTCATCCGTCAGCGCCCAACTTTCACATCCAAACATAACAACGGGCCTGATCAACGCTTTGTAAAGCTTCAGCTTCACGGCACTTGATAAGTGTTTAGATTTTAGCAGTGGCCCTAGAGGATACAGAGAACGACTGCCAGCTGCCAGCCGCACTTTAATATCCTCACCCACACTGTTATCGTGAGTGATAAGAGAACCCAAATATTTGAACCTCCTCACTCCCTCAAACGTGTGGTGGCCACTACTAAAATCTGGTGTGCCACTGTCCCTAAAACCAGAGATCAGGTATTTCGTTTTGGACTCATTGATCTGAAGTCCAACAGAAGCTGAAAACTCTACAAGCGGATCAAGTATTTCTTTCACTCCGTTGCTATTCAGTCCAATCACGCATATGTCATCTGCATATGCAAGCACCTGATTGGACTGGCGATATAAGATGTTACGCTGCGGTGTTTCAGTTTTACGAAAGATGTACTCCAACATGAGATTAAAGAGTATCGGGGACAGAGCATCTCCCTGCCGAACACCCGAGTTAACTACAAAACTTGTCGATAGCCTGTTCTCAACTTTAACACAGCATTGAGACTGCGTCACTGTCATCCTACATAGTCGTACCAGTTTTGTTGGCATTCCTAGGTATTCCAGGGCAGACCATAGACTCTCTCGATTGATCGAGTCATAGGCCTGCCGGAAATCCAGGAACACCTGATGTACGGGGATGGATGTCTCATAATATTTAGATAGAATCATCCGCAGCGAAAAGACCTGATCGGTGACTGATCGATTCGGACGAAATCCTCCTTGATAGTCACCAACCAAGCCCTCCGCCAGAGGAGTGATTCTATCCAATACAATGTATGACAGTAACTTGTAAGCTGTGCAAAGGAGAGCTATACCGCGATAATTCTCACACTTCAAGCGGTCTCCCTTCTTGAAGATGGGGCATATCGCGGCCACTTTCCATTCGTCAGGCATAACTTCGGTTCGCCATACTAATCGAATAAGGTCGAAAAGACAGTTCAACAAAGTATCCCCTCCGAATATCAAGAGCTCCGAATTAATGCAGTCCACTCCAGGTGCACGGTTTCGTTTCAATCTCTGCATGGCTTTAGTGAATTCCTCATGGGATGGCTCCTCAGTGCAAATCTCCGCAGTCTGTATTAGAGGTGGCTCAACAACAGTCTGTGACGCATGATGGACATCAAGCAGGTCAGTAAAGTGTCCACTCCATGCGTCAAGTACTGCGTCGATGTTGACACAGAGGTTTCCATCCCGGTCCCGAATGGCGGTTGACGTAGGCCTGAAAGTATGGTTCAGTCCAGTAATTCCTTTAAAGAGATTACGCGAACTGCGCTCATTACTGAGTTGTTGTACTTTCAGAACCTCGGCCTTCCACCATTCTCGCTTCTTCCGTCTACAAATCCGCTTAGCTGCCCTTCTTGCAAGAGCAGCCTTGTTTTTCCTCGCGATTGTGAGACGTTGTTGCACTTCATTATGGGCTATATTTTGTTGCTCAACTGCAAGACGACACTCGTCATCAAACCAATCATTCTTGGGTCTGACTTTCACTATACCTAAAGTCTGTTGAGCAGCACTGACAACCGAAGTTTTCAGTACCCCCCAGACAGAGTTCACGCAGTCAGACTGGTAATTAGCTTCATTAATGTTGTCGCTGACAAGATCCTGATATCGTTTCTTTTGATCTTCATTTATCAGACCTTCACAGTCGAAACGTACCATGCGTTTCGCTGTGTTCCCAGACTTGTACGAAAACTTCAATCGTAGCTTTACAGCGACCAAATGATGATCGCTGCCTACGTATTTGGTTGCTGACCGATAAGTTCTCACATCCTGCACAACCTGAGCCCGTCCTTTAGAAACTAACACATGGTCAATTTGGCTGCGGGAAGTTCCGCGAGGATGTGTCCATGTCTCAAGATGTATGTGTTTGTGAGGGAAGAATGTGCTTGCTACTCTAAGATCATGAGCAACCGCAAAGTACATCATTCTCTCACCATTATCGGTCGCAGTTTCGTGTCGGGAGTACGGACCTATGTTTTCACACAAGTCGGTCTGATTTCTGCCAGCTCTAGCATTAAAGTCCCCAATTACCATTCTAACATCGTGTTCGGGTATAAATCCCATCAGATCGTCCAAGTCATTGTAAAATGAGTCTTTATCTTGGGGCTGGCTGACCTCTGTGGGCGCATGTACACAAATTATCGACAGGTTAGCTAACTTCATGCGCAAGCGAAGCTTACACAATCGGTTATTAACTGCTTGGAAATCCAAAACAGCGTTCTTTACCTGCGGCCCAAGAAGAAATCCAGCTCCAAGATTTCCGAGGTCATCTCCACTGTAGAACAACGTATAGCCCTGGGACACATGGTCTCCACTTTTAGGCCAGCGAGTTTCTTGAAGAGCAACGAGTTCCAGCCGATACTCCTTCATGCACGTGATTAGGCCCTCTAACGCTCCTGGTTTCCTTAGTGATTGCACGTTCCACGTGCCGATCCTAAATCTCGTGTCCGGGTACTTGAGCGGGGGTCCGGTGTTGTTTTGGCGGTATCCATTTTTCTTTTTGTTGACTTTATAAACACTATATTTTTTTACGGATGCGGGTCGTCAGCCCAGCGATCCAACCGTTTAGTCGCCTCCTACGACAAGCAAAGGATACTGTGGTGGTATTCTTGGGAAACATGTTCGTGCAATTTTGATTTACGAGACATGTGAGTGCCCCCCGACCACAGGGGCCACTATTTAATAAAGCTATTAAAAAAAAATATCGGACATAATAATGCTTCCTTCAGACTCTTTATCTTGAAAATTTACAGAAGTAATAATGATACCTAAACCAGGTAAGCCACCAAGTGAATTAACCTCGTACAGGCCAATACCACTCCATCCAATTATGTCCAAACAGTTTGAAAGACTATTATTAAAACGAATTTTACCATAAATTGTAAAATCAGGAGCTGTTCCGCTCCATCAGTTTGGATTTACAGAGAAACACTCCACAATCGATCAAATCCATAGAATAACCGATTTAATAGGAAAATCGTTAGAGGAAAAAAAGATTTGCTCAGCCATATTTCTGGAAATAGAACAGGCATTTACCAAGTTTGGATAGATGGTTTAATATTTAAATTGGAAAAAACTCTGTCGTTTGAGTATTGCGAACTGCTAACGTCATACCTGAAGAGAAGATACTTTATAGTTAAACAGGAAGGAGTTTACTCCAGCATAAAATAAGCTAAAGCAGGAGTCCCGCAGGAGAGTGTCTTAGGACCATTCCTTTTTGTACTGTTTACAAGTAACTTATCGCAGACGAACAATACAACTGCCACGTTTGCAGATGACACTGCAATTCTAGCTGTTGGTGACACAATCGGTGAAGGCATATTCAAACTACAAATAACCATAAATAATATATAAGATTGGCTAGCTAAGTGGAGAATTAAAGTGAATGAACCGAATTTTACTCACATTAACTTCATAATAGATCAATAGAACTACTGCCTGTGACTCTCAATAATATTCCTGTACCACATGAAGATCAAGCAAAATACCTTGGTATGAATATGGATGCAAAATTAAAGTGGAAAGTACACGTGAAAAAGAAAGAAGAAGAACTTTAATTAAAATATAGAAAAATGTACTGGTTAATTGGTAGAATCACTCAGTTATCCATTCATAATAAACTTATGCTATATAAGCAAGTGCTCAAGCCGGTCTGGACATATGGTATTCAACTATGGGGAAGCACCAAAACCAGCAATGAACAGATAGTTCAACAATTTCAAAATAAAGTACTCAGAGGTATTGTAAACGTCCCTTGGTACTCTCGTAATAGTGACCTTCATAAAGATCTCGCAATAAACACACTCGTAAGTGAAATAAAAAAGTGTGCTCAAAAACACCAGGAGAGGCTACATACATCGTCACCCTAACATCGAAGCTGAAAGACTACTTCATCAAGAGGGTATCATAAGAAGACTCAGAAGACTAAAACTATTCTAATTATATTTTAATTTCTATCTTCAAATTAATTTATATACAAATTTGTGTACGACTGAAGATTGTTACTTGAAATATTATTTGAGCTGAGCTTGAATAAGCAATTTTTTACTGATTTTCAGATTTTTCTTCGATATGGTTTGAAAAATAATTCCTTATAATTTTAATCAAACTATGCTCATAATATTTACAACTCTTATAAAATACGTCCACTAAGTTTATTTTGAATTCCGACATAGGACAATTGAATTAGAGTACATTTTGATGATAATTAGAATAATTAAACACAAATGAATTCTGTTCCAGAATCAGAATGTTAAATTTCTTTCAATTTGCAAGCAAATTATAATCAATTTCCAAAATTATTTATTTCAAATCTCATACTGAAAGCTTTAACCGAATTTTTGATTTTCTTTATGACGATTTTCTTTTACTGAATTTATTGATTTCCTATATTGATTGGAATTAAACATTTTTTTTTTTTGTAACTCGGGTTAAAAATATTTAGTAAGGGATTTTTTAGAACACAGCAATGTATAATTTTCAACAAACTTCACACCTCGTTCTATATTCTTGAGTAATTATCCATAACTTTCAAAGGGTTTATTACCCGAAATTCCGTATAATAAAACATAAAAGAAAATAAATATTTAATTTTCATCGTTTTTATGAATAACACTTTACCGAAACAACAACAGCAAAAAATCTCATTTACCTAAAAATGAAATAAAATTAGCGATTTTGAAATTTTCAATAATTTACCGTTTAATACATTGTACTAAAGGTACAAGACAACACATATACACACACACAATTCTCTATATCCCATTAAAATTATTAAAATTTTACATTTTCATTGTTGGGTTGGGTTGGTTCATTGTCTCAAACGACGAAAAAAAAAGTGGAAAGCAGCTCTACATGTATAGGAAATCTGAATAAAATTCATCTACCACCCACCACTAAAAATATCCCCGTATATCATGCACCACTAAAAATGGAATTATTCATTATTTTCTTAATTTAAACAACAAAATGGAAAAAAGAAAAACCTGAAAAAAAATGACCACACCTTTTCGCTGTAACCAAAATTAAAAGCGAACACAGAAAAACAAAAAATCTAGGAAAACTTTTAAAATATATTCGCGGAAATGTTGTTGTTTTAATCATAAAAAAAACAAAAATAAATGTTCACGTTTTATTTTTCATATTTTAAAAATATTTTCAGTATGAGTTTTTCATTTACATGATTTTAAAATAACGGTTAAAAGAGGAAAGTTTTTCTCGTTGTTTTGTGAAAGAAAAAACTTGTTGGTTGGGATATTGTTTTAAATTACGGTAATTATAGATTTTTACCATTTTAATTGTCTTAATGGGTGAACGCAGGTATTTACGGTATCTACACAGAGCGAGTAAATGTAATGGATAGAAAGTCTTTTTGTTTTGGGTTTGTTTTTGAACCGTTGTCAAATATGTCAGTTTATTCTTAAAATTGAATTGGTATGGTATATAGTTATTCAAAATGAGATTGATTAGGAGCGAAGTAATTTACGGTAAAATTTGATTAACCTCTTATTTTCTTGGTTTGTGTGGTTAATTTATGGAAAAATTGATAAAACCATTTTTCTTATATACTTGACAGATGACATACATAATAAACGATTGAATTTGATTGTATTTTAATATACAAGTACGCTCCCCCGTCTTATGGTTTGGTTTGATCAGTTACGGGAGTGGGTTATATTAAAAATTTGCATATAAAATGTCGGTGTAATGTTTAGTGTATTCCGTGTAGATATAAAACATATGTATGCATCTCTTTTGGCCATTTGGAGGCTATTCTCATAAACAATCAGATACTAATAAATTTCTCATTTGTTCAACGAAAAGCGGATGCCCACACCGGAACACCGGCGGGTAAGTGGCAGAGTAAAGGATTCGACATTAAGGATGCTGCAAATATTAAAAAACAGCAAAAGGTAGATGATAAAGGCAACAGTGTCGTCACATAACGCGGGCTACCGCTATTCATGCTAACGTTTGGCAAGGAGAAAAATATTCAAAAAATTCATGATATTCGAGCAATTCAAAATATGAAAATCAGAATTGAACCCAGTGAACAAAAAGTCAATGCTGATAGTCCAATGCAAAAAATGTCAGGGCTTCAATGATACTCAGTGATACTGTGGACATATGTCAGGATGCGTTAAATATGCTGGTAACCACCTTATGAGCACGTGTACTTTAGATAGGAACTCAGCTGCAAAATGCATTAATTGCAAGGGCCATCATTCAGCTAATTACCGTGGCTGTGAGGTAGCTAAATAATTAAAAAATATAAGAAATCGCGCTAGAAAGTCTGATCCGTATAGAGACCCTGCTATGTGAAGCTCCGACAAGAAAGCCCGGGGGAAAATAATCATATGCACAGATGACCCAAGGTCAAGCGGGAAAATCAAAAGATAGCAAAAACGGCCAAATTTTGAGGGATGTCGTGAAATGCATATAGATGCTCTAAATAAAAAACTTGATGAGCAGGCTGAGACCAATAAACTCATATTTGAACATTTGAAAAACTTGTCATCATCGTTACTCAACGCGACTAGAAAATAAAAATAAATTTACAAACGCTCAGAATAGTAATCTGCCATTCTTATTTAAGAGAATATAAAACACAACGAAGAATTAAAAATTGAAAGTGAATCTATGCAAGTTACAACTGTCAACACTAGCACAAAGTATAAATAAATAAATATATCAGCAATAGACTGTCCACCACGATATAATCTGAAAAGGGACAATTATGAACAACTTTTTAACACCATGGGAGGTTGTTTTATCATTGGTGGCGACTTCAATCCGTAAAACACATACTGGAGTTGTTTGAAGCAGGAAAAAAATTAAAATACGACTTTCAATCTGGTGGCTCATCAATTTACTGGCCAACAGATTTAAACAAAACACCGGATCTTATAGACTTTTATGTAACAAAAGGTATAACTGATAACTATATTCGTCTGGAAAATAATGAAGAGGTTACGTCGGACCACTATACTGTTATTATGACGGTCAGTGAAACAATAATTGCAAAAGAAATCACAGCGAGACGGTCTAATAAGAATACCAATTGGAAAATTTTTGGAGAATTATTAGAACAAAACATCAATCTTCAAGCACCAATAAGGAATATTATACAAGTCGAAGAGGAAGTAGAAAGGCTAATAGAAAACATACAACAAGCTGCATGGGCAAAGTACATCTTTCAAATACGCAAATAACAACAACTGTAATAACTATCCACTTGAAGTAAGAGAAATTGTGGTAAGGAAACGTAAAGCTCGAAAGTCTTGGCAAATAAATCGAACCAAGGAAAATAAAACCGTCCTTAATAACTTATGTAACAAGTTGAATTCTTGGATCAGAACAGTTAAGAATGAATCAATAAGTACATATTTGTCGTCACTTACTAGCCAAAAACATACCGAATGGAAAGCAACGAAAGTACTTAAGGAGAGACCAATAAATTCGACGGGACCCATTAGAAATGAGGATGGAAGCTGGACTCGAAGTGGTAAACAAAAAGCTGACTTGTTTGCGAGACACCTTTGCGAGAAGAACCGTTCAACCAGTACCCCGGTAAACTGCGGATGAAAATGTTTACCTACTGAAACGATCTGATGAGCTTGAAATACAAAGTGTATCTCTACAAGAGCTAAAAGAGAAAATTCAAAATTTAAACATGAAAAAATTTCCTGGGTACGACCTCATAACAGGACAAATCATTAAAGAATTACCAAATAAAACGATACGTAAACTGCATATATATAAACATATATATATGCAAACATATAATAAATGCTGTGTTTAGACTAAGATAAGTTGGAAGGTGGCAGAGGCAATCATGATCGTAAAACCTTACAAACAATGTAACGATAAAAAGTCATTCGGGCCGATATCCATACTCCCAACCATTTCCAAGATTTTTGAAAAATTGCTCCTGAAGAATATTATGACAATATTATCACAAAGCGTAAGGGAATTTCATTACAAACAAAAATTGATGTTTGGGATTGTCTTGTGCAAGGCATTAGAGCCCACGAAAGTTGGTAAGTAATATGGGTTAAGTGAATCTACTGTTCGTACAATCAAGAAAAATGAAAATTCGATCCGTCAATCTATTATTTTTGGAAGGAAAGTAACAGCGACAACGTCATCTTACTGTATACATAGATGTTGTCGTCGAAAAAATGAAGAGTTTGTTGGCGTTTTAGATTAAAGATCTAAATCAAAAACGGATTCCAGTTGATACAGCCACCATAAAACAAAAGTCCATTCATATTTTTAATCACTTATTGACTTAAGAACCATCAATATCGTCAGCAGAACAACCAAAAAAACATGAATTTTCGGCGGCCAGTGGAGGATGGTTTACCAAATTCTTGAAGAGACATGCTTTCCATAATTTAAAAACAAAAGGGGAAATTGCATCTGCTGATGTGAAAGCTGCAGAAGAATATCCTCGAAAACTCGCAAATATTATTCGAGAAGGTGGATATACGCCACACTAGCAATGCTGATGAAAAAGGAAACGCTTACCAACTCGAACATATGTTTCAAAAGCCCAAAAATTGGTAGATGGGTTAAAAGTTGTAAAAGAATAACTTTTCTTCTTTGTAACAACGCATCTAGAAATCGAGTTATTAAACCACTACTCGTTAACAAAAGCCTCAGACCACGAGCCCTAAAAGAGAAGGACTTGAAATTGTTACCTTTACATTGGATGGCTAATAGAAAGCATGGGTCACTTCCGCTGTATTTACACAATGGGTTGAGAAATTCTTCGAAGGTTGAAAGGTATATTTAAAGTTAAAAACCAGCCATTCAAAATTCTTTTAATAATTATTAATGCACCCGGTCATCCGTTGCTAGTGCATCCAAACGTGAAAATAGAATATCTCCCTCCAAATACGACCTCAATAATCCAACCGTTGGACCAAAGGATAATTTCAACTTTCCATAATGTACTATCTAAAAAAACCTGTCAGTGCATTTTAGTAAAAGATTAAAAGCGACGAACAACTGGGATTCATAGATGCATAGAAAAAAAATTATACTGTGGATTGCATCACTTACGCGTCGGCAGCAATTTCAGAGTTACGATCATCAACGTTAAACTCATGTTGGAAGGTGTTATGGCCAGAATGCATTAAAAATGAAGTATCGGAGTATCTAACAACTATGCAGAGATAATTCAATTGTTACATACCATCCATGGCGAAGGATTTGAAGATATCTCGCACGAGGACATTGATGAGATTCTACTTGAACATGATCTAGACGAAGAAGATTTAAATAAACTTACATCGGAAATTCAAGAATCAAACAAATACTTAAAGCCGAAACAATAAAAGATGGCTTATCAATTGCGACAAACCTATAAAAATTTTTTTTAGCGCACGATCCAAATGATGAACGGTTTCGTAAATTTCAAAATGAATTGAGACTCTGCATGATGGGTTATAAAGAATCTTACAAGGAATTACTAGGACCACAGCAGATGGGATCGAACCAAAGACAAATAACCGAATTTACTGTAAAGACAATTAAATTGATAATAGAACAAGTTAATTGTACCGCAGCCATCAATTTTCAAAATTTATTGAATTGAATAGTCTGTTTGCTTAATTGTTTTATTTTTTGTTAGACATAATTGGGTTATATGCGATTTTTTTAATCTTCTGAAGTATTCAATCATATTTCCACAAGAATACTGTTCGTTATTGGAGCCAATGTACCGCGTAAAAAAAGGATTGGGTGTAGATATTTTCATGCAAATGCACATTATTTCTTACAGCTGTACTTATTTCAAACTAAATATACTTTAATAAAGTCAGAAGCTTACCAAAACACCATAGATTAAAGAGCATCAGCTCATAATAAAGTGTATAACAATACAGCTTCTTGCGCTCACCTGATTCACATATAATTTATTGCCTCAATATAAATATACACTGTAAAATGAACAAGAACTATCAAATTACTTCAATTTATTTTATGTTTTGGTAATGCAATTAAAACCAATTTACATAATGACTTGTACCGAAAGTCTTTATATATACAAAATTTAAAACTGACCAGACCAACCCAATAATTATACTACATAATATATATTACATATGTATATAGGCATACACAACCAGAAAAATAACAAATGAAATTCCGGAAAAACAAAGTTTTCTAATTTTTTCCCAAATGGAAATTATAAAAAATCCGACAAAACGAAAAAAAAAAAGGAAAAACACGATTTTTTATTAACTCTTCGAAACTTTTCATTTTCATCGGACACCTGCCTCTGAATGTGAATTCAAAAATTTATTGATCATAGCAACCGCATACCATCATCACCGAGTTCTGTCTGTATGTACTAAATAATTTTTCATTGGGGATTGTTATACAGACATATAGAGAGGAAATTCTCTACCAGCCAATCAAATTTTTATTTTCTGTTTTGGAAAAATAAACACAAAATAATTTCAATGAAAACAAACTATTTTACTATGCCAACAAAAAGAATTTTCATTTAAATTTTCTCGAAAATATTTTCAGATTTTTTTTTTTTTTTTTCACCCGGTACGCTTGAGAAAATTCATTGTTTTGTTCCGTCTATAGGGATTTTATATTTCCGATTTTTCATTTTTATTTTTCTTAATTCAAAAGTATTTTGTCTGTACATACATACATACATATATATGTATATGTATAGGAAAATTCACACGATATATTTTGTAGATACGAAATTGGGGCGCTGGAACAGAGCTGGTAAATATGGAGCGAACAACTTTTTGTTTTATTCTCAGATAGATATTATAGATTTTTATGAGAAATACAATTTTCGCTTTAAGTGAAACAATTACTAAAAGCAGTTAGAGAAATTTTCTTTGAATTGTTTTTATTTTTATGCTGATGTATTTTGTTGTTATTTTTATACATTTTGAAAACTGTTTTTCATGTAAAACAACAGCAGTGACATGATTAAACAACAAGTAGTATATTACTCGTATTTATCGAGAATAAAGTAGGAAAATGAAAAATGTTTGTTTTTTTTATTTTGTTTAATGTGCATACATTTTATGGTGTGTTAACGATATTTCAATGTTTTTTCGTGTCGTTGATGGTCTTGTTGCTGGTATTGTGTATGCAAAGGAAATGTATAGAAAAAAAACTTAGGGTGTGTGTACACAATATATGTACGTACATACGAAAGCATAATAGAAATCCAATTGGGGTTGGTATTTTGCTATATGCTGAGACATGGCTCCATGTTTTGTATATATATATGTACGTATGTACTTACATACATATACGGCGTTCACAGCTAGTTAAAAGTTATTACATTTATTTATATGAGCTTTTCATTTTATATGTATTTTTATTTAAGAAAATGAAACTTGAAGTGAAGATTAAAGCAAATATAAAACTTAACTAAAATATATAGTTTTTTTTTGGAAAACTCATACTTATTTTCCGAACCAAAAATAATAATTTTTCGTTTTATATTTGAAAAAGAAAATAATTTAAAATTATATTTTTTGTACCATTTTCGAGTGGGAAATAAAGAAAAATCATAATTACATTTTGCGAAAGGAATGACGGAAAATAATTTTGTATTTTTCATTTTATATCGTTTTTTAGTTGTAATAACTTATAATGTATATTTGCCTTCCTCTTCAAGGAGACGCCTGGTAGTAGAAATGAAAAACAATTTTTATTGTTTAATTCGTTATGGTTCTGTACGTTTTTATTATAATGATTCGTTTTGTTAAATCCTACAAATGATAATTTATTTAATTGCGCTGGTATTAAACTTTCTAAGTTTAATACAATTTAATTTAACTGGCTATAGAATATATTGTCCTATTTAGTACATACTATACGTAGATGATACAGTTATGGTACGCAAATCTTGCTGAATTATTTAAGCCCACCTTTCTAGTTTGAAAATTTACACAGAATATGGAGACAATTTTCACTACAATTTAATTCTCTAAAATATCAGCCAACTTATTTTTGAACTTCCGTCAAAAGTTATTCGAATACATAATTTTATTCGTATTTCAATTTATTCCGAAATTCATCAAAATTAAGAGCCGACTTCAACACCGTGATAAATATTTTAGTCTGACATAATATTCATAAAAATTACACATCTACATTTTGTTTGGTAAATTTTTTGACTACATCCATACTTACATGGATACTTTCATACAATGCTTTAAATCAGAAATTCAAATGGTTATCTGAAATATGCATACTTTATTTTTATTATGCTAACTTTGCTAGTCCAGGAATTTTATAAGTATAGAATTGAAATAGTATTAATAATTAAATTCAAACACCCCAGAGAGTCATAATCTCAAGACTTAAAAAAATCTCCAAAAAATTTTACGAATCTGAGTGTAATTTAAAATAGAATTTAAGATAGAATCCTACCATGGTTTTCTATGTTCGAGTAAAATTCTGACAATTCACGAAGCACAAGGCCTGACATCTACAAGTGTGATCCGTGTTCAATTAACAGACAAAAGGATTCAATTGTTCGACAGCCTACCACACGCTATAGTGGCTTTAACCAAGCATACACAGCAGTAACAGCTTGTGAGAAAAACTTCCGCCTAATCACTGAAAAATCTGATAATATCAACACTAAGGAGACTTCGAAACAAATTCATGAATCCTTATCATCCTTGACACCACATAAGAATAGGAAACATAAGTTTTATTTCCAAAATGTCTTCGAAAGTAGCGCAATTTCATAATTTTATTTTAACAAAACTTTTCTCGGTTTACATGATCTATGAAACATCATTCAATAATGGGATTCTAAGTTCTGAGTTCTTTCCTAGCAATTATGTGGTCATAGCTGTCGACACATAAATACCAAATAAACTAATTGGAAAACAATCGACGATCAATCAATAGAGCAATTATTTGTAAAAATTAAGATCAATAAAAAATCACTATACATTTACGTCGTATACATCCCGCCTGATTCACCTATATCATCTTACACTACATGCTGTGATACAATTATGGAAATTACCAATGCGCCTGATCAATCAGACATCATTTTAGTTACTGGGTATTTTAATCTGTCAGATATTAGATGGACACATGACGAAGAAATAAACGACATTATGCCTCTAAACGTGAGCTCGGATAATGGATACCTGTTCATCGACGCTGTCTTTGATTCAAATCTAAGCCAAATTTGGGATTTAAAAAATGGATTAGATGGACCTTACTACAACTTCAAAAAACCCGATATAATCCATCTTCATCAATATTTTGACAATATTTAAATTGGAAAGATGAACTCAACAGCAATAACATAGATATAAAAGTGGAGAAATTTTACAACATATACTGTTTAAAGGTATTGAATTATTCATTTCTGTAACGCCGAGAAGACCAAACAAATACCCTCCATGGTATGATGGCCAACTTATCAACCTTAAAAACAAGAAAGGCAAGGCTTATAAAGGAAACCTTAAATTCTGTTTCCGGGAAAACAAATTGAAATTTACTAAGTGTAACCAAGATTTTGAGTCCTATTTTGAATTAAAATACAACAGCTATATCAGCGACTTAAAGGAGAAAATAAAAAGAGATCCCAAACACTTTTGGGGCTTTAATAGAACCAAACGCGAAATTGACGGTTACCCAGCCTGGATGTCATTTAATGAATAGAAGTCCTGCAACCCGCTGATCATATCCAATATGTTTGCTAAGTTCTTCCATTCAGTTTATAAACCAGAAGATATAGATAAATACAAAGATTCAACAATTACTGAATATTTACCCCACACATCGACCCCGAGGACATTCAGCATGCATTGAATGGATTTGGAGAAGGATGTGGCCCGGATGGTATTCCTGGTTCTTTTTTGAAAAATTCCACAATATTGGGAATTCCACTAAGTATATGCTATTTAAACAATCCAGTAACGCCGATTTTCAAAAGTGGAACTAGAAGTGATATCTCATGCTACAGAGGTATTACATCTATAACTTCAATACCAAAATCATTTGAACTTGTATAGTATGCAGGTCATTCAAAGATTTAGTACCACGATATGCGTCCCAGAATCAACATGGATTTTTGCCAAAAAGATCAACATTGACCAACCTTATCGAATTTACCAGCTATTTGGTTAAAGAAATAGAGAACCACAAACAAGTTGACGTGATCTACACCGACTTTCCAAAAACTTTCGATTCCATTAGTCACTGTAAACCTCTGGAACACATTTACAAGTTTGGGTTTTCCAGCCAATTCATAGCTTGGTTTAAATCATACTTAAGTAATCGTATACATTATGTTGAGGTGTTCTAAGATGTTCCACAAGGCTCTTATGTTGGTCCATGGATTTTTATAATTTTTATTAATGCCATTACTGAAGTGATACAGCATTGTAAAATCCTAATGTTCGCTGATGACTTGAACATTTACGGAACTATCGAAACACTTGATGATACCAACAAACTGCAGGAGGATATCGACAAACTAGTTATTTGGTGTGAGTCTAATTCACTTAGTCTCAACATTGATAAGTGTAAATCTCTATCATTTCATATCGCAAAGTTAACCCTGTTACACAACTATATAAGATAAATAATGGACTTCTTCAGAAAGTATTTGAAATTAAAGACCTAAGAGTTATTTTCGTTGACCACATGTGGTTTATAAAGAACATCGAGACATACGTCTCTAGAGCCATTTCTATCTCGGTTTTATCAAACAGTTGACAGGCGACATTTTGGATTTGGAGACAATTAAGATCTTTCAAAAGAAATTCATACGCGTATATGATCATGATCTACCATACATGTTAACCTAGAGCGACTACCACCATTTTTAACTGGATGTAAGAACTACAACATGACAACATTGGAAAATAGGCGCGTGATGTTAAAGTGTTCGTTTGTTGGTAATCTGATCCTCGACCAAATTGATCCGCCTTATATTCTGGAATCAATTAAAATAAATGCACCTACTCGGCAGTTAATGGTCGTGACTTCCTCCACTTAGATAGACATAGGACGATTTAAGGTGACAAGACAATGAACCAGTGAAAATGATATCCAAAAGTTTTAACAAAGTTAAGCATTTGTTTGATTTTTGTTCAATAATAATATTCAGGTTTTTAAAGGCCATTACTGGCACCTTACTGAGTCAACTATGTGGCTCCAACGGTATCGATCCTGAGCATGTTCTTCATACTGTCTAGGTCAAGCCGTTCTCTACATAGTGGATTTCAATCGTCGCCTGCAACGACCCCTGCGCCTACTATATAATGGCTCTCCTTTCAGATATCGCTGCACAATTCGTTCCGGATCAGCACGCAGAACGTGACCGAGACAGCGTACTAACTGAGATCTTACTTCATGTACAATATCGGGGATCTTCATCAGATCTCGGATCTCGATATTGTACAGAGCTCGGTATGTACCATCTATTTCGCGTTTTGGACCGTAAATCACACGCATGATTCTTCTCTCAAATGTAAGGAGCCATCTCTCCTTGTAAAGCTTCAGCTTCACGGCATTTAATAAGTGTTTAGATTTTAGCAGTGGCCTTAGAGGATACAAAGCACGACTGCTAGCTGCCATCCGAACTTTAATCTCCTCACCCATACACTGTTATCGTGTGTGATAAGAGAACGTAAATATTTGAACCTCCTCATTCCCTCTTTCGTGTGGTGGCCATTACTAAAATCTAGTGTGCCATTGTCCCTACAACCAGAGATCATGTATTTCATTTTGGACTCATTGATCTGAAGTTCAACTGAAGCTGAAAACTATACAAGCGGATCAAGTACTGAGGTGCATCTGAGGTGTTTCAGTTTTACGAAATATGTACTCCAACATAAGATTGAAGAGTATCGGAGACAGAGCATCTTCCTGCCGAACACCCGAGTTAACTGCAAAAATTGTCGATAGCCTGTTCTCAACTTTAGCACAGCATTGAGACTGCGTCATTGTCATCCTACATAATCGTAACAATTTTGTTGGCATTACTAGGTATTCCAGGGCAGACCACAAACTCTCTCGATTGATCTAGTCATAGGCCTGCCGGAAATCCAGGAACACCTGATGTACCGGGATGGATCTCTCATAATATTTAGATAGAATCATCCGCAGCGAAAAGACCTGATCAATGACTGATCGATTCGGACAAAATCCTCCTTGATGGTCACCAACCAAGCCCTCCGCTAGAGGAGTGATTCTATCCAATACCATGAATGACAGTAACTTGTATGCTGTGCAAAGGAGAGCTATACCACGATAATTCTCACACTTCAAGCGGTTTCCCTTCTTGAAGATGGGGCATATCGCGGTCATTTTCCATTCGTCAGGCATAACTTCGGTTCGCCATACTAATCAAAAAAAGTCGAAATGACAGTTTCACAAAATATCTCCTCCAAATATAAAGAGCTCCGAATTAATGCAGTCAACCCCAGGTGAGCGGTTTCATTTCAATCTCTGCATGGCTTTAGTGAATTCCTCATGGGATGGCTGCTCAGTGCAAATCTTCGCAGTCTGTATTAGAGGTGGCTCAACAACAGTCTGTAACGCATGATGAACATCAAGCAGCCCAGTCAAGTGTCCACTCCATACGTCAAGTACTGCGTCGATGTTGGCACCGAGGCTTCCGGTCCCGAATGGCGGTTGACGCTGGCCTTAGAAAGTATGGTGCAGTTCAGTAATTCCAGAACCTCGGCCTTCCACCATTCTCGCTTCTTTCATCTACAAATCCGTTTAGCTGCCTTTCTTGCAAGAGCAGCCTTGTTTTTTCTCGCGATTGTGAGACGTTGTTGCACTTCACTATAATAATAGATAATTTAGAAGAGGCCGTTTAACTCCAAGCTATGATTTTAACGAAATATGGAATGAAAAATGTAGGTGAAAAACCTAATTCAATTTTTTCGTAATAAAAGAAAGAGAGTTGAGCATCCTAAATTATTTGCAACATGGCCCTTTGTGGCATTGAGTGCGGAATCCTCGTGGGTTCCAGCCAATTTTAATAATCCTAAATTCAATCTGAAAATTCGATAGAGAACGTGTGAAAAACGTAACAAAATTGGAATGCTACCTTCCAAATACAGTTTCAATTATATAAATTGAAATAAAATGTAATCTCATCAAAAATGAAATGAAACTACCGAAAAAGTCCAGAGAAATCACATAGCTGAAAAATTTTAAATATTATTTGAGATGGAACTGTATATGGGTATGGTTTTCTATCGAAAGTGATAATGAGTGATAATTTAGAAAAATATGTTTATTCCACTCAGTATCAAATTCCACTATCAATACTTTGAAGTGTAATATTCAGTATCTAACAGGAAAATGTCCCCTATAGTAATTTGGATTACAGAATAAAATTGATTTAAAGATTATACGGCTCGTTTACACATTTATCTAGCTACAGTCAATTAAAAGCTATTTTTTGCATTACTTACGTATAGTCAATTTGAACATTGGTGGTGAAAATGGACTACAGCGCTTACCTGAAAAAATAAGAAATATAATTTAAAAACATTGAACAACACCTGTTTCATATTTATACCTAATTAAATTACATAAATATAAAAAACAATTACATCACAGATTCGTTCATATTCCATAACTCATATTCCATAAAAAAATCACACTTCTGCTCATAAAAATGGAATCCCAACTCGCGCTATACGCGAACAACTTTACTACTTTGTCAAAGTATATACGAAAGAAAAACTACATCTGGTACCCTAACAAACACAATTTCACCGTATATAATAACCATAGCAAAAATATTAAAAAATAATCCGTTTGCATAGCTCTGTGTATTATGTATGTATATGTACATATATATAATCATTCCCCCTCTCAAAATTTAATTGTTTACCACCTATCCAGCCGCCACATACCCAAACACATCTCATCGCCAACATAAATCTTCAAATGATAAATTAAATAATGTATAACTGTCACATAAACAACACAAAACAACAACAATGAGTTAGTAAGGCAACATTAAAAAATATTGCTGTTGGTATATAATATGTACGTATATAAAAAACAGCTTAAGATAAAAAGCAAAAAAAAATTAAGAAACGCGCACAAATATATACACCCCAGAACCTTCTTCATTTACACAAGAAATAGGAGTAAAGTATGTAGCCTTATTTATAGCAAGTAAAAAAAAAGTTTTGAATTGATTCATAAATTTTCTCTCGTCGTACACAAAAATGAATTAAAATCTTAAGACACAAAAGCATAACAGAACACTCAAAATAAAATAAAATTTATAAGAAACAAAAGCTTTTCTAGTTGGTTTCTCTTCTTATTTGCTTGTTTGAAGTTTTAAATCCACCCATCTTCCCATCTTCTTAACTATATATGTGTTACATAATATACGAGTATGTATATACATTATACCAAACAATCGTGATGTCTATCATCTTTTGGTATATATACAATGTGTAGACGAATATATACGGAGAGTACAATTTTCTATACTCGACTCGACTCATATAAGCATACATATAGTTTTTCATTTTTCCACAACAACAACAACAACGGCAACACAAAAAAAATATTTTATTTTTATTTAATTTTTTAAGACAGGAAAATTGATAAAAACCAAAAATACATTTCCCAACGGATTTTCGTTGTTCACAAAACATTTTATGTGTGTGCGGCGGCGATGGTTTTCGGTTCTGCTGTGTGAGAAATGAGTTATATGCATGTGAAAATTTTTATTTTATATATAAGGGAAAAGAGGAAAATGAATTCCACAGACGGAATTTTATAAAAAATTATTATTTTAACTAGTAGGAAGCGGAGAGTAGCTGGATCTTGCACGTTTCGGAGCTGGCACGATTTTTATGTGGCCAATATCATTAAAATTCTCACAATGATTCATCAAAGGATACATCTACTTGTCATAATAAAAAGAAATTCAAACCCTGGATGAAACTGAAGTTTGCACACATGTCTCATAAACCTAAATTGCACGAATATGTTTTCCTAGAATACCACCACAGTATCCTTTGCTTGTCGTAGGAGGCGACTAAATGGTTAGATGACGACCCGCATCCCTTAAAAAAATAAACTGTTTATAAAGCCAACAAAACGAAAAATGGATGCCGCCAAAACAAGACCGGAGCCCCGCTCAAGTACCCGGACACGAGATTAAGGATCGGCAGGTGGAACGCGCAGTCAATTAAGAAACCAGGACCGTTAGAGGGCCTAATCACATGTATGAAGAAGTATCGGCTGGAACTCATTGCTCTTCAAGAAATTCGGTCCCAGGGCTAAACGTTGTTATACAGTGCAGATGACCTAGGAAATATTGGAGCTGGATTTCTTTTTGGGCCGCAGGTAAAGAAGGGTGTTTTGGATTTCCAAGCAGTCAATAACCGATTGTGAAAGCTTCGCATGCGCATGAAGTTAGCTAACCTGTCAATAATTTGTGTACATGTGCCCACAGAGGTCAGCCAGCCCCAAGATAAAGACTCATTTTACAATGACTTGGACGATCTGATGGGATCTATACCCGAACACGATGTAAGAATGGTAATTGGGGACTTTAATGCTAGTTGAGCTGGCATTAATCAGACCGACTTGTGTGAAAACATAGGTCCGTGCTCCCGACACGAAACTGCGAATGATAATGGTGAGAGAATGATGTACTTTGCAATTGCTCACGATCTTAGAGTAGCAAGCACATTTTCCTCTCACAAACCGATACATTTGGAAACATGGATCCAACCTCGCAAAATATCCCGCAACCAAATTGAGCACGTGTTAATTTCTAAAGGACGAGCTCGGGTTGTGCAGGATTTGAGAACTTATAGGTCAAATGTAGAGCTACGGTGTAAGTTTTCGTACAGGTCTGGGAACAAAGCGAAATGCATGGAACATTTCGACTGTGAAGGTCTAATGAATGAAGATCAAAAGAAACGATATCAGGAACTTGTCAGCGACAACATTGAGGGAGCTAATTACCAGTATGACTCTGTAAACTCTGTCTGGGAGGCACTGAAAACTTCGGTTGCCAGTGCTGCTCAACAGACCTTAGGTATAGTGAAAGTCAGACCGAAGAATTGGTTTGATGACGAGTGTCATCTTGCAGTTGAGCAACAAAATATAGTCCATAGTGAAGTGCAACAACGTCTCACAATCGCGAAGAAAAACAAGGCTACTCTTACTAGGACTAGCTAAACGGATTTGTAGACGGAAAAAGCGAGAATGGTGGAAGGCCGAGGTTCTGAAAGTGCGACAACTCAGGAATGAGCGCAGTGCACGTAATTTCTTTAAAGGAATTACTGGATTGCACCATACTTTCAAGCCTGAGCCAACTGCCTTACGGGACCGGGATGGGAACCTTGGTGTGTTATCGACGCAGTACCCGATGGATGGAGTGGACTCTTTACCATTCTGTTTGGTGTTCATCATGCGTCACAGACTGTTGTTGAGTCACCTCTAATACAGACTGCGGATATTTCCATTGAGGATCCAAACAATGAGGAACTAGGGTCATGTAGAGACTAAAACGAAACCGCTCACCTGGATTTCTGGCAGGCCTATGACACGATTAATCGTGAAGTTTTGTGGTCTGCGCTGGAATATCTAGGTATGCCAACAAAAATGGTACGACTGTGAGAATGACAGTATAGCCGTGCTTTTTCGAACCGTCAAATTTAATAGAAATTGTGTCTGGGATATTAAGAAATTAAGAAGCAAGTCTACTAAGAGATTTGATTAATGGAAAAGATAATTTAATTGTTAAAAATACGGGTTGGATGACGTTTTAACATTTATATTCAAATTAAATTTTTCCGGATATTTTCAAAAATTGAAATTATAATTCCGATTATCTAAAAGGAAGATAGCTATGACTAAAGTTTAGCTTATGACGTGAGTAATTAAATGTGGTAAAGTTGGCACAGCTGTCATTGCCAAGAATGGGCGAGGTAATTTACGTGGTTTTAGACATGTAAAATATTACGTAAATTACTTGGCAAAGTTTTTGGTCAACGTCGACAATTAAGACAATGTCGACAACCTATACGATGATATTTTATCGATTTGAAATAAAATGCACCAGTTGCAGTTGTATTTTGTAAAAGGCCGATTCAGTTAAATCGAATAGGAAGAAATTAAAGAATTATTCTAATTAAATCGGGCATAACATAGCATACTGTAACTTTGGAAATATATGTTGAAATAAACCAAACAATACTTTTGTTTAAATATATTTATTGCACTAAACGTTCCACTTGGTTTACATTTCAAATTTTGTCTGTATACGAGATGAGATTCTGCGCAAGTTAAGATGTGACATTGATAGCAAATTCCTAGGAAGCTAACACCTTAATGACATACGTATATTCCAAGATGTCATTGGATCTTAGCTATCCGAAAAATATTTCAATTTTGGATAATGTAGGGGATTAGGTGGTTTAGGACAGCCATATTTGGTATGACCCCAAGTATGTCAATAATATGATTTTTCCGAATTTTCTTGGGAACATCCTAGGAAGCTAACACCATAATGACATATATTCCAAGATATCATTAGGATTAGCTATCTGAAAAATATTTTAATTTTGGAAAAAGTAGGGGATTAGGGGCTTTAGGACAACCATGTTTGGTATGGCCTCATGTATGTCGATTATATGATTTTTCCGAATTTTATTGAAATATTTTTCAGAAAGCAAGACCCAAAATCATCTTAGTGTTTTCTTTGTTATGATGGTATCTTCGTTGGTTTTCTCCAAGAAAATTCGAAGAATAATGTATTCATCGCACTAAATTTTATATTCTTAGTGATAAAATTCGTTATATAGAGACATTCTGCTTTGCACACTAACACATATCAGCTGAAATTGTTTTTGTTCTTTCTTAGGACAGATTTAGGACAAATTTCAGCTACTTTTTTTTTATCATAATTGTGCTATATGGCAACCAACTAGAGCCCCTCAAGATAAAACTAAGCTAAACAATCTGACTCAGCTACTTAAAAGGGAAATCAAAGATTTGAAAGACGAATCTATCAGTAACTACCTCAGAAAATTATCTAATGATACTAGCACTGATTATTCTCTCTGGAGAGCAACCAGAAGAATTAAAAGGCCAATAATGCTGATTCCTCCAATCAGAACAGAAGATAACAAATGGGCCAGAAATAACGAAGATAAAGTACGAAATTTTGCTGAATACCTGGAAAAATTATTTGAACCACATGATGATCAATCATTGGAAGCAGAAACAATAACTGGAGAGGTTGTACAGGAAAGTGAAAAAATCCTACGAGCAACACCAAAAGAAGTCATGTATGAGATAAAAACAAATATAAATTCGCGCCGGATTGTGACCTTATTACAGCAGAAATTTTAAAAGAACTACCAAGGAAAGCATTATTAAAGCTCACCAATATTATAAATGCCGCCTTTTGATTGAAATATGTACCCAGCCTCTGGAAAATTGCAGAAGTAATTATAATTCCTAAACCTGGGAAACCACCACATAAAACTGGATCATACAGGCCAATATCACTATTACCAGTTATGTCTAAACTATTTGAGAAGTTATTAGTAAAAAGGCTAAATCCGATAATTGAGAGGAAAAACCTGATTCCAAATCATCATTTCGGTTTTCGCAACCAACACTCAACATTAGATCAAGTACACAGAATAACTAATATTATTGAAAGAGCATTAGAGGAGAAAAGTTTGCTCAACGATATTCTTAGACGTTGCACGGGCCTTTGATAAAGTTTGGCACGAAGGACTTAACTATAAGTTAAGAACTGTACTACCAATGCAATTCACTACAATATTAGAATCATACTTGAAAGATAGATTCTTTAGAGTAAAATTAGACGATTCCAATTCTGAATTAAAAGAAATCAAGGCAGGAGTACCGCAGGGCAGTGTATTAGGTCCTGTCCTATACCTATTGTACACTAATGATCTCCCTGTATTAGAAAACAACACTGTGGCGACATTTAGCTGTTGGAGATAGCAACGAAGAATCAACTCAGAGTTTACAGTTATCTATTACTAAAATACATAATTGGACCAAAAGATGGCGGATTAAACTTAACGAAACTAAATCAGTTCACATCAATTTTACAAACAAACGACTCGAACATATTCCGGTTACAATTAATCAAGAAATAATGCCGTATGCCAACACGGCTAAGTATCTTGGCATGACACTAGATGCAAAACTACGATGGAAAGCACACGTCAACAAACTTCTATTATATAAACAAATATTAAAACCGGTTTGGACTTATGGTATCCAACTTTGGGATTGTACCAAACAGAGCAACGCGGAAATCATCCAAAGATTTCAAAACAAAGTATTAAGGAACATCGTTGATGCAGCATATGGTATGTTAGAAACAGAGACCTCTATACGGACCTTAAAGTGGACACTGTTTCAAAGGAAATCCAAAAAAATGCAGTGAGGCATAGACAAAGGCTCGAACAAAATATTAACACTGAGACAACTAAGCTGTTAAACAACACAGATATTGTACGCAGGCTCAAACGAACTAAACCTTTTGAGCTGGTGTAATTGCTAGTGTAAACAGCGTAATGCTGATCTAAAATCCACAATATCGATCTGGTTTAATTCAATTTATCAGACACTATGGAACACCAGTAAGTTAGAATAAAATTGCTCATTAGTCCAGGTGACTAGATTGTAATTATTGTTTATTTAAAATATTTAAATAAAATTGAAAAAAAAAAAAATAATTGTGCCATTTTTCGGATTTTTATGAGCTGCTCTTTCATGAGCTAATGCCATCTTTATACTATTTTAAAACAATTTATATCGCTGTTTTGCATTTACCTAACGAAATTTGGTCACCTAGTTTAGAACTAATTGTCAAAATCACTCTAGGAATGGTCTACATTATTGACGTTATCGACGTTGTCTACGAGTTGTCGACACGTTGACGTAGAAAATAATAGATGACGCGTAAACGTCCATCCCTGCATCAAAGAATATATGTATGTATAAAGGGTTAAGATCTGCTATTAAAGTATACATATGGCTTAAACAAGCATTTGGGGGATTCAAATTTTATAAACCAATTCCAAATTTAAATAAAAAAAAAATGCAAACCGATCTATACAATTAAAGTTTTCATTTAAAAAAAAAACAATTCCCAATTTTAAATTCCGCACTTACCTTCCGTATCATATTCCTCCATTTCAATAAATTCTCCAACTCGGTCACCCATTTTGTTAGTCGTATTATATGAGCGTTTTATTTGTATATCCGTGTGCACACAAAATTCCAAAAACTACTTTTTATATGTATGTATATATGTATGTACTAAACCAACGATATACACCGAATACACAAAACTATTATAAAATTCTTTTTTTTTGTTATTTTTTTGTGACTTTTTTTCTCAATATCAAACTCAATTAACAAACAAAAAATATATGTAGTATAGTTGGTAGCAGTTACACATGGATATTTTTTTTTTTGACTCGAGTCGTTATAAATTTTCCCAAAACTTACGATGAAAAATAAAACAAAGTTTATTATTAGTTTTTTTTTTTGTTATTTAATACAATTTGCTATTTTCCGAAAACCGAAAAGCTTTTTATAAAATTTAATTTTTATTTTTTCACTTTAATTTAATTATTATAACATTTTTTTTTGTTATTTATTATTTATTTATTTATATAAAAATTAAAATTATGTACAACATAAAAAATTACGGAAAAAAAATATTCTAAAATAAAATTATGTCGGTTTTAATTGAATTTTTATTTCAAGCTTTTTCGTTCATTTTCATAATGTGCAGCACAGCATAATAATATTTTAAAAAAAAAGTCGGCACAAGAAATTTGCTATATGAATTATTTATGTATTTATGCTATTGCTGTATGTATATGTAGATGGAAATTGGTGCGGTAGAAAAAGTCTATGGTTTTCATTTTTTTTTTTATGTTTATTTGATTCCGTATACAATATATGGTTTATATTTAGAGAAAGAGTGTTATAATGATGGATATTCCTGGATTATATGTGAAAATTAACAAATTTGAGGAAAAAAAATATGAAAAATGAAAAGAACATGTAACTGTGAACATGTAACTGTTTGTTGTGATAAGCATATGCGATTAAAATGTTGGTTTTTCATGTCAGTCTACACTGCTTTCTTACAACGTGGTATACAAATTAGAAGAATGTAAAATGTAAGTGAAATGAATTCGTCGTTATCGTTTTGAAAGGAAACATTTCTACAGAGTACAGATGTCTTTAAAATAATTAGGAAATTACCTGAAAAATAAGCTGCACAAAAGAAATAATCGAATCTAGGAAAAAACAAATCCTTAAGAGATGCAAAAGCTGAATCAAGCGAAAATCTGTTGTGTAAATCAGGTAACTTTTTATTGTGTCTACAGATAACAACAACCTTATTGGAATAATAAAATACCAGAAACGAATACCTTCATCAAAATCAAAATGAACATTACAAAAAATAATCAACGAAGAAAAAGTAAAATAATAACTTTAACAACATATAATACAAGAATGCGTCGGCATCTTGTTCATAATTTTAACGTTGTGGATGATAATTATTTGTTTTTAAACTGTATAAGATTATGGACCCAGAATCGAAAAATTTTGAGTTTTTGAATATATGTATGTACATACAAGATGTTGTAAAACATCAAATTGGACAAAAATTTAACGTTGACTATAGAAGACTGTTACCGCATGCTATTGCTTTGTCGATAGAAGCCGACCAAATTCCGCCTAACAGATATGTTTTCGGCCCAAATAGGTTTTATAGGCCGAAGAAAACATAACATGTAAATACCTACTGACCTAGGCGAGGCACATTGGTAATGCTAGTAGAGCTGATGACCAAACCTACATACCGGTATTCGACTTTGAGATGCTTATCGGTATGGTTAAGAGCACTGGTAATTTATCAAAAACAACGGTCACAATTATTTTATTTATAATGAATTGGTATATAAAACGAAATATAGATTTGTATTAGCCGAAGAGATACGTCTTTTTAACTCTGTTCATGGAAAAAGCGTTAGAATTGATGAGATTTTGAGATTTAAATTGCGTAATTTAGGACAATTTTTTGTAAAACTTAAAAATGACCTATGAAAATATATTTAACAATTTTATCTCATAATTATCACAGGACGTTAAAAGTAACAATAAAATATAAAAAACATGATGACTTCAAATGAATTTAAAAAAAAAAAAAAATTAGCAATTTTTACATTAATAAGGCTCTACTTTACTCAATTTGCGAAAACATGTGTATCTTACAAATCGTTTTATGGCCACATTAGGCATTGACTTAATTTGTTAATCGAGTAACACACGCTTTTTTTAAATTCGCTATAATTTTCGCGTTTCAAAATTGATGAATTTTTGACAAAAACCATTCACTCACAAACCAAATTTATCAATATTTTTCCACTAATCTGTAAAAGTTTTATATATGGGTACGTTCAGGAAGATATTACCCAGCGATTAACACACGTTTTTATAAAAATTCGTTCTAATAAGCGAGAAAATTGAAAATTTAATTGAAAACTATTTTATATCGATAAGCTGATAAATCAATTATTAAATTGATTATTAAAATGATTTTATTGCGTTTTATTTCAAAAAAAACTTCCGGAAGCTCTTATGGATCACCCATTACAAATTATAAAATGTATTTGGGGCCTGTAATTCCCTGCGTAATATTTACTTCCTGCTTGTAACATACATAGTTACCGAGCAAATAGCGCAGTGGTTAAAGCTGCGACGTTTGGATCGGGAGGTTCGAATCCCAACAGAGGCGGAATGCAAAAGGGATTTTTCATCTCCCGATTACGATCGGTGATTAAATTGAAAACATCTATGACCCTCTGTTGGAATGTAGAACTCATGAGCCGACCCATCTTCCATGTCACTGTACAGGGTGACATGGAGCTATGCAATGCGCAGGAGGTATACTGTAATTGTGTGAATGGGATGAATGAATGGATTGAATGAATGTTGTGTGAATGTAAGGTAAGGCTATGAACCAAAAAAGTGTCTATGCCAAGTCCTTTAAAAAAAAAAAAACATACATAGTTTAACTTAAGTCTTCGTTTCAATCGTTAATAAAAAAATTTGTTCGGTGGGAAAAGCTGTTTTATCAATGTTAAGAAAGTGCTAAATTCTTAAATTTAGTTTAGAAAAGTGTTAGAAAGTAATCTTTCATGATAAGCCGTCCGTTACACAGACAAACATTTAGAAAGAAATAATGAAATATTCATACAAACCAAAAGCGGTAACAGTAACTAAAATATTTAAGACGAGATAATTGCGACTTCGATGCGAAAACAAACGTATCGGCTTTTCAAATTTTTTCGTATGTTAAATATAAACGATATTTGTTCCATTTTGGATGGCACAAATATCATCTGACGGAAGGTACAACTGCACAAGGATGTGGGGCTAAATATGGTTATATAATAAACCATTTATTGTAGGTTACAAATTCGTTGGATTACTACATAAATCAAATTAATCATATAGGTAAACCGTATAAATCAGGTGGTTCAGATTGAGCTTTTGCTGCTGAATTACAGCATGGGTTTCCCCTAATTCAGGAACATTTACTTCGACTCTATCAAGCGTCTTTGTTAATTAGTCTTTCTACAACTTTTCTCAAAACTCTGGAAAGAATTGTTGACAGATATATTAGGACTTATCTGTCATCCCACACAGTAGCACTCAATATGCTTACAGAGTTGAGAGATCATGTGAAACTGCGTTGCATGAACTTGTTACGAGGATTGAAAGATCGCTTAGTATTAAGGAGTTTCTCGTGGACACTTTCCTCGATATTGCTGGTGCCTTTGATAGTACTTCTTTTGCTTCCATCACTGAAGCCTGCTCACATTTTGGAATTGACGAAACCATTGTTATTTGGATTGGATCTTTGCTATGATCGCGCATTGCTGTGGCCAAGCCGCACACCCTTTCTATTTCGGTTAAAGTTACTAACGGTTAGTTATTGACGAATTACTTGTAAAACTACAGCAAACTAGCTTCACTGCTCAGAGTTTTGCTGATGACTTAGTCGTTCTGGTTCAGGGTAAATACCTTAATGTACTATCAGACTTAACGCAACGCGCTCTCCATGTTGTAGAAATGTGGTGTCTAGAGAAGGGATTGTATGTTAATGCATCGAAAACTAGTCTGATAGTCTTCACCAGACGTAGGAACACTGAAGAGCTGTCTGCTTTTTCTCTTTTTGGAGAAACGATTGCTATGTCCGACCCAGTAAGACATCTGAGTGTCATTCTGCACAGTAAACTCTCCTGGAAATCTGATATTGCAATTAAACTGCAAAAGGTTACTTCCATTTTCTGGCAGTATAGAAGAGCATTTGGGAAGTCGTGTGGTCTGACCCCCAAAATGCTGATGTTTATTTACAAATCTCTAGCTTTACCTATATGCTATCTTACGCGTATGTTGTTTGGTGGCCTATGGTTCAGTCAGTTTCTGTTATTGCGCAGCTTAATAGTATACAAGGTATGGCTTGTCGAGCTAGCTTTGCAGGCAATCTCATTTCTGCCCACACTGCAGTCGGTCATTCGAGGCACAGCATGCTCCGCTGCCTTTCGCCTACGGTATATTGGTGCGTATAACGCTCTCGGCCTGATCACAATTTATAATCTACAATTTATTCAGCTCATATATACCAGAAATTAATATGGTTAATGACAAATTTCTCTTTCTCGATGGTTTATCCAGCAAGGAACTCGTGGTTGTTTCAAAGAATGGGTAGCTCAGTTGCTAGTGCGTTTCTCTGATGGGTCTTACTCTAATTTTGGTGCAGGTTTCGGAACCTATTGTCCTGCACATGACCTATATACAATCATGTGGGCGTCTAGGCCGGAACTGCACGGTACTCACACGTTTTATTAACGTCCTTTGCTCTAATAATCGTGTCAGAGTTATGTGGGTTCCGGATCATTGTGGCATTAAAGGTAATCAGATAGCTAATGTTTTAACTAAAACAGGCTCAAGTATAAAATGCATTGAACGCATTAAGAACTACATGTTCTAAGGAAGCTATTAAGAACCACATGTTTTTGCAGGCTAAGGGTAATTGACCAACTGAGAGTTCTGGTTGCTATTCTGACGGGCCATGGTCGCATTAAACTCCATTTACAAAGAAATGTAGGTCAATTGTCATCCCTACCCTGATTTAAGCTGTTACATTTTGCCAGAGTAGCCGAGTGCATTTGCGAATTGTGATAGAATCCTCGGTTTGCAACATGGGCCCAGAATGGCATTGAGTTCGGAACCTGCTTGGGTTACAGCCAACTTTAATAATAATAATAATAATAATAAATCGAATTAATACATTAAATCGAAAGGTCCAAACATGTTCGCCAAATTTTTTGAACATTTTCAGTTGATCACTACGAAAGTTATAACCAAAAATCCAAAAAAATATGGAAAGTTGACATCGGCGATTGCAGGTGTGATAGTTGAAAAACCACACTTTAGAAGTTGCGCCAAATTATTTCAGAGTTGGGAAAAAAGTTTATTTTTGCTAAAACCCAAATAATATACATATACTTATATATTCTATCGAATAAACGTTAGCATTTCACGTTAAACGAAAATTTTAACGAAATCGATAAAATTTCCAATGTAATTCAACAACGAACAAATTTAGAAAAACTTAAATGTCTTAGTTTAAACTAACAAATCTCGTATTCTCTCGATATTTTTGATTATAAAATTATTTTTCATCTTTCCATTGTAATTTTCAGCTTTCGATAACCAGGATTTCGATACGCTTGCATAAAATTGATTAATATTCAAAGTATAAAGTCTAATTTAACATCAACATTCTTGGAATTTAAATTCAAATAGAACTGAAATTTTCAGAATCACAGTCTAATGCTATATCACATATACAATCAATGAATTTTTTTTTTTTAATATTCTGCTAATCTCTCTTAATATAAATTATCAACATTGTGTTTGTGGTATACTAAATTATGGATAATAATACGCCTATAATTATGAATTTATCGTTTTTAATTTAACCTGCGGTACCTACATATATTATCATCATCATAAATGAACCTCGTCCATTATTCCAAACCCGACGATACGAGTATCATACAAAATTTATTTATATATTTTTGAATATAAATTCCAAATTAAAAGCATATTCGCACAAAAAGAAATAATGTGGCTACACAATTCACCAAAAAATTATTGTGGTCGTACCAAATTTTCAAAAAATATATTTTTTATATAATATGTATGAAAACCACATTTACCAACAACAACAACAAAAATAATTTTCCCATGTTTTGTCTAGAGATCATAATTTTTGTATATTCATAATCATATTGCCAGCAACTAATTAATACATATTGATGGCATATTGGCAGATATGTACACACATACAATAGCTGAAAACTATAGAAATACAATTATACATTTTTGATTGATTGATTTTATTAGTTTAAATTTTCAGGTGATTTGGAAATAGTTTTTATCTATAACCGGTAATAAAAGATTTAATTTTGTTTATTGTAAAATAGATGTATAATCTAAAATATATATCGTATACTGTCTAATGTTAGAAAAGACATGAATCTACAATATACGTTGTATATTCGGTTTCATATAGTAAATATAGTATACACGGACGCGGCAAGTAAACAATAACATTGAACTAAATTTTTTTGTAGACATTGATTTGTTTTCCGACCAACCCCAATCGCTCTATAAAAACAATGCCTTAAATCGAAAATCCTTGAAATCATAATTTCAATGTCATGTCATGCAATTTATACCACTTGCATGTTAGCACATAATGATATAACCATTTATGTTGTTAGTTTTGTATGTATGTATGTATGTATAATATATACTACCATGCCCTAGATTTCCCTCGCAACAAACAACAAACAAAAAACAAAGAAAATGTATATACGAGGAAAGGAAAAGGATGAGAAAATGAAAAAGTACAATAGCACAAGAGTGAATTAAAATTAAGTTTTCATGTCAAGATTCGCTATATACAATAGAAAACAAAATGAATTCTTATGGCTGTATTTTATAATATGTGTACACAGTATTTTCAATGACAGTACATACATTATATTCTAGTGTTTTCCATATGATTTTCTTTTGCATTACACATGATAGATGTAGCTAGTCCTTGTATATATTATAATTATATCCCATTTACGAATTTGTAATGACCGAAATTAATAATTTTTTGTGTACATTCATTGGTCAATGGGTAGCTACATACAAATAGACGAAGCAAATTTTTGTGGTTTTCCTTTTTTTTTTTGGAAAATTCTTTTTGTTTTTTCATTATTTGTAACAAAGAAAATTATTTTATTTCATCAAAATGATAAATTGAGATAACCAGGGAGACAGACGATACGATGTGAACGGAAAATGAAATAAAAGGATAATTTTCTTTTTTTCGTTTGTTTTATTGTTTTTTATGTTTTTTATTTTTTTCACATTTCAAAATTGGAAAACGGAAAAATTGAAATAATTTTTGTGTATAGTAGAGTATATACAGGGTGTCCGCCGGGAAGGTATACTACTTTATTTTGCCGCCATTTTGGTAAACGTTAGTCTTGACAGTTCATATTTGGCAGTCGTGAAGTAGACACGTGGCAAATTTATTATGGAAAAATATTCGATAAACCAACGTGTTTTAATCGTTAAAATATTTTATCAAAATCAATCATCGATTACTGTGACGATGAGAAAGTTACGTGAAATTTTTGGGAGAAACAACGTGCCAACAAAACGCACTATTTATCGTGTAGTGAATGATTTCGAAGAAAGAGGGTCTGTAGGTGATAGGCCCAAGCATGGGCCAAACGTATTGCAAGATCGGCTGAAAACATTACTGCTGCTCAAGAAAGTGTTCAAAACAATCCATCAACCTCAATTCGACGCCGTGCTCAGGAGCTTGGTTTTCAAAGAACAAGTTTGGCCACAATTTTGCACAAGGATTTGCATTTGTTTCCATTTAAGATTCAGTTGACACAAGAGCTTCTTCCACAAGACCATTTACGCCGCCGTACATATGACAATAGGATGTTACAGCTCGCCCATGACAACCCCGATTTTCATGAAAAAATCATAATGAGTGACGAGGCACATTTTCATTTGAATGGATATGTGAATAAACGGTTCTGGGCAATGGAAAACCCTCAAATTATTCATCAGTCACCTTTACATCCATTAAAAGTGACAGTCTGGTGTGCAATTTGGTCAGGAGGAATCATTGGACCTTACTACTTTCAAAATGAAAACGGCGTAACGGTAACTGTGAATGGGGAGCGATATCGTGATATGATTGAAAACTTTTAAACGCCACAACTGCATGCTTTGGGCTTGATTAACATGTGGTATCAACAAGACGGTGCCACATCGCATACAGCCAGGATTACAATGGAATTACTGCGAGACCTCTTTCCACAACAAGTTATTTCAAAAAATGGTGATGTTGATTGGCCTCCACGGTCGCCTGATTTGACTGCTCCGGACTTCTTTTTGTGGGGATATCTGAAAAGCAAGGCTTATGCAAACAAACCAGAAACGCTTGAGCAACTCAAACTCATATTTATCAATATAAGATCCATTCTCTTTCATTTAATCAAAAATTATAAACAAACAAAGTAGTATACCTTCCCGATGGACACCCTGTAGTATCATATTTTATATAATATGTAGATATTGTTGTTTTTGTCATCGTTACATTACTTCCATATATGTATACAGTATAAATTTAAGGATCAAAAACATTAAGATAAATATTTGAAAGAATTTGCATAAATTTTCTCTTTTATCTTTTATTTTATGATTGTTCCCGCTTTTCGTTTTGTTTTATTGTATTTGTTTTTTTTTTTTATTTGTTGGAAATGGAAAAACAATATTTTCATATTATTTTATGAGATATTATAGATATGTACATACATACATATATACGTTTTATGATACATCTACATATTTATACAAACTTATATTTTCTTTACAATTTTATTGTTATTTCAATTTAAATTAAGGCGCTATAGTGTTGTGTTGGGATTTCAAATATATACTTTTTGGTATTGTGGGATATGTAACCGGATTATTGAAAGATGTTTATGTTTTCTTATATTGCGGTTAATGAAAATTCTCTCGATTCTCAAATATTATGTTTCAAGTGCTCATCTGGGCAACAAGGGCAGCATGCTGCCATTCCGACATTAAAGTAGCTATTGCATAAAAAGAGGACAGAATTAGTTTTAAATTGTAAGATTTGTCCGTAATTGCATACTAATTAAGACAATTTTGTCGTAACAGATATAGTACTTATAATTGAGATATAGAACTTAAAATTTAATTGGCTATCACATAAGTTACAATTAGCCGACATTAGTATAGCTGAACAATATTGGTATTTGGTCAGTCACTTCTGTATTTCAATAAAATGGGCAGAAGTTTAAGTTATAACAAGTAAGTATATAACTGTAAAGTTTTATAAACGAAATTTTTTGTGTACAGCATAATACAATTGTGATAGGATACGAGTATATAAATGAGAAAATTGTAAAATAAGCTCTGTTCTTTCGTTTAAAAAAAATTAATTAATTTTGATTATCGCAAAGAATGACACCAACATCTGTGGCATGCTTTTACTCACCCGTATTTGCTGGATATATCAACATACCGATGAACATACATGAGCCTGGAGGAGCTTGTTCCAACAATATTGGAATAAACAAATGAATGGCAAAAGACAAAAATTTATCAATGGCTGTCAGTTTTAACTTACAAAATTGTAAAAGGCTATCGAATAAGCCACAACTTAACGTAATGATTCGAGATATAGAATTTCAAAGTTACAGCCACTTTAAGAATTGTTCGTACTTAACAGAGCGGAAATCATCGAAAATTCTCAGGCGAGATTTGTTTCGTTTCATTTAAACAACTATCTAAACACAATAAGTCAAGCCAAACAAGGAAGATGTAATACGAAAACCAAAAACTAATAATTTTTTATGAATTTGAATTATTTCGCGTTGAAGTTTGCCAAAATTCATTGAAAACACGAAGTCTGGAAACAATTCAAAAAAGATGAAATTGGAGAAAACGCTAAATACCTGCCTGCTATGCCCAGATAAAGTTTTAAATTGCAAAGGATCTTCTACAATCGGATTAAAACGCCATCTAGAAAGTGTGCACAACAATCAATCCAAACAAACGTAAAGACGACAGCAATATTGCAGGCTGTAGTACTATTTTGGAATCCCCAAATCATGACGGTAGTGTAACAATATTTGATAAAATTGAGAAGCCGTTATATCTTTTATGAAATGTCAATCCATGTTGGAAATTGTTGCTAGACTTGTTCCTACTGATGGTTTTTCGGTTCACGAAATTTGTAAAAGTGAATTTATTCGTCAATCATTAAGTGTTAGGCACTATACTAGTAGCATGGAAGAATGGACGAGGGTAAGTTAACACCAACTCTGTTATAATCATATAGCATTCATCTGGCAACTATGGATGTAATTTACAAGAAACGTATAGCAATACAACAGGGAAATCAGAATCAGAGGATATTAGTGACATGACGATGAGTCGAATCCGAATGATCTCATTCTTAAACATCCATATTGAGTGCGTCAAATGAAATGATTCGAAACATTTCACCAGTGAAACACTATTTGCAACGGCATGTAAAACAGAAACGTGGAAAAGAGTTGAATTTGCTCTTGGATTGCACAACAAGATGGAATAGTATGGACGCAATGCTGGAACGGGTTTTGAACACCATCGACGCATTTCGGGCGACAATAATTGATTTGGGATCGAATCTACTTAAATCTAATATCAAAGTCTTATTTGATTTGCATATTGGTTTCAACCCGTCAAATTGGCGGATTGAAATATTTACATTCACTGATTTTGGAAGATGAAACCGAAACGGAACAACAACTGTTATATTCGCCAAAAACATCAGTAACCAAATTTGCAGTGAATGTGCATGTTGTCTAAACCTGCCTCATGTCACGTTCTCCAAAAAATAATTATATACAAATAGAAATTTAAATTAACGAGGCTACCGGCAAAACAACAACAAATATAGAGAAACAGTTTTCATCGTCATCAACTTTTTGAACTAAGAAACAATCGTTGCTTTCGGCTCGCTCCTTAAACGCTCTTGTGTTCTTAAAAGATATTTTTTACGAGAAAAGCAACTTCCGATCATAATAGGTATTAAAATAGTATTCACTGTTAACAAGAATAAAAGACATTTAATGAATAATGAATATTTAATAAAACAAATTTTTATTATTTCATTGTGCTGCTCAACAGACTTTAGGTATAGTGAAAGTCAGACCAAATGATGATTGGATTGATGACGAGGGTCGCCATTTAGTCGAGCATCAAAATATAGCCCATATAGCGGAGTGCAACAACGTCTCACAATTGCGAGGAAAAACAAGGCTGCTAGCTTGCTAGGAAGGCAGCTAAGCGGATTTGTAGATAGAAGAAGTGAGGATGATGGAAGGCCGAGGTTTTGAAAGCACAACAACTCAGCAATGAGCTCAGTTCGCGTAATTTTTTCAAAGGAATTACTGGATTGCACCATGCTTTTGGGCCTGCGCCAACCGCCATTCACTTGACGCAGTACTTCACGCATGGAGTGGATACTTTACAGGCCTACTTGATGTTCATCATGGGTCACAGACTGTTGTTGAGCCACCTCTAATACAGACTGTGGAGATTTGCACTGAGGATCCATCCCATGAGGAATTCTCTAATGCTATGCAGAGATTGAAACGAAACCGCTCACCTGGGGCGGAAATTTCTGCATACCCTGAATTTGGAAGATGATACCGAAACCACAACTGATATTCGTCAAAAACATCAGTTACAAAATTTGTAGGGAACAGATTATTTATTGTAGACAACACATCGGAATCGGACTCAGGTTACACAGCAAATGAGTGTATGGAAACAGCAGCAGAATATGACGAGCAAGGAAAACGGTAAAGTACAGAAATATCGAATTTATAGGAAATGCTGGGCGAAACGATTACAGCTTCGAAGATGTCTAAACCTGCCTCTTGTCACGTTCTTCGAAAGAGTACTCTACAAAAAGAAATTCAAATTTGTGAGGCTACCGGCAACACAACAACAAAAATATAAAGAAACTGTTAGATGCGTAGTTTACTATTCAGCAAACATCTATAGAAAGCGAACGGGCGTTTTCATCGTTACCAATTTTTGGTATTAAAAACCGATTGATGCTTTCGGCTCGCTCCTTAATCACTCTTGCGTTCTTCAAACATTTTAGTATTAAATAGTATTTATTGTTAACAAGAATAAAAGGTTTTTACTAATTTTTCATTAAAACTTAACTTGATGTTACTGACACCAAATTATAATTTTAATTAAAGCCTCGATTAAACTCCTAAATTTTGGATTAAGAACAGATTTAAAGGTAGGGTTTATGTGGTCAAAATTAAAGTAATAATACTAAAATCAGATTATATTTTCGACCACATGTAAAAACTTTACGGGGATCTGGTCAAAATTCCACAGTAGCCGAATGGCTGAATTTATTCAAACGTGATCAAGAATAACTAGAAGATGACGTTATTTCAACGAAAAAGTTATTTTAGCAGAGAGTCTCTTGTACTAGAAGATCGTCGAGTGAATATTGAAGAATTTGCACAGAGTTACTCCACAATATAAAAAAAAATCGTATTGAAACTTCGAAAGAAATTTTTAATATGAACAAAAACGATCCTGATAATTTTATAAACAACATAGCGGGGAATGAAACATGGATTGATCACTGGGATCTGGAGAATTACCAATATTTTTAACCAATTTTGTGAATTTACGAAAATCCGATATATTCGAACAATCAGATACGCTTAATTTACGTAGAGCAACTCAAAAGCTTGGCAAGTGTTTTCGGCCAATATCTGTGATTTGATTAATGCATCGCGTTGAGTAAACGAAAACCAATTGCGAACAATTTTTAACGATCACTTTTAATCCATTATCAACAACCGCCGAGCACTCTTCTATTTGTAATTTCAACATGCAAAAACATCGTAAGTTGTTGACGTTGTCTAAATTGTCGACGTTGATAAAAAAGATAGCCAAGTAATCTACGTAATGTTCTACGTGTCGACAATCTCATAAATTACATGGAGTATGCAATGATAAAAGAAGAACATTTTCTTGATTTACTATATAGTTCAACAGTAAATTTAAGAGTGCCATCAGAAGTAAAATATTGTTTCTTCACGACAACGCTCCAATCCACAAAGCCAGAGTTGTTACGGCTGCTCGACGAGAGTGCTGCTTTCAAGAGTTGCCTCATCCACCCTATATATACAGTTCACCTATCGATTATTTTTTATTTCCATATTTGAAAAAATCTCCAAGTGGTCCAACATTTTTAAGTGATTCCGAAGTATGCAGTAAATTTGGCTCTTTTTATATCGATACTAAAAATGTATATGAACGTATTGATGACCCATCGTATGTACGAGTATGTCAAATATAATACTAAATTAGGCCGCCAATTGGATCCCAAATGATTTAAAAACATTTAAAACTAGTCAAAACAATACTTTTTTTAACACGTTCCCATTTATATTCAAAATGCACATATATGTTTTGTACTTCTATAATAATGTTATGAAATGTATCCCAATTCACCTCAGGCAAAAGCACATATAAAAGCTTATTTTACTATCATTGTGTATAAATACATTATAATAGATAAGTATTCTCGTCGTGCTTATGTTCATGAAAAATAATAACACTCGCCCATTGTATTGTAAATTTGTAATGCTATCACTATTCTGTGTATAGGTTAAAAATAATGAAAATATTCATATTCGATGGAACAAGAGTTCAAGAGGAAATTGATAATGAAAATAAGTACAAAAAACAAAAAAAAAACGAAAATCATATTTCCTGTTTTCCATTTTTCATTTTGTAAAAAATAAAAAATAAAAATAAATAAATGTATATACCTTTTTCTTGTTATATATATAAAACAAATATACATTCATATACATACAAAACACAATTGAGATGAAAATAAGGAGGAAAATATATAGCAGCAATAAAATCCAATTTTCATTTTTATGAAAACTGTTAATATATAATTTTTTTTTTTTATGTCTAGTTTATTGCTCTATTCTTCTCTTAGTTTAATATTTATATACCGGATTGACCTATTTATGTTTTTTGCTATTTTAGATTTTTCTCTCAATTTAAAAAAAAATTAAATAAAATGAAAATGGAAAATAAAATAAATGAAAAATATCGAAATAAGCTCTCTTCTGCTGTATGTATATATAGTAGTATACATAATACCTTTCATCTATATATATAGCTTGGATGTATAGTTTATCTTGTATATAGAAAATGTAAATTTTCCTTTTCGAAAAGGATTAGTTTAGTGATTGTCGCATCGTACCGTCATGTTTTCGCATCCAACCTAATTTGTCATTGCTGTCATGTTCTATTTAAACACGATGTAATTAATTTAGTTTTTCATATTATATGTATAAGTACATAAGAAATTTGTTGGAATTTCGACATGGATATAAATTAGCACGAAAATATTTAACGTGAAATGGGTATTATGGAAGATTAGTTATCATATCAACACGAGTTGTTCATAGTAAAATAATTTTAGTACTTGTACTAAAAACTTATTTTTATTATACATACACATTTGATTTGCGCGCTCCAAACAAGATTAGCGCAAACTAATTTAATGTGATTTGGAAATTAAGGAAAATTAGTTGCCCTATTAAATCTAGTTTTCCATTATACTCGTATATTTAAAATAATTTTATTTTTTTGTATGCTCTATCTATATAAATTTTCAAATTCCTTAGAAATAAATATTTAGATACGCAAATTTTAGTACAAAATTTTTTAATGTGGTGTAGGGTTAATAAATTTCGTAACATTATCACTAATGTTTTACGTTTGAATGTACTGCACCAAATCAAATCAGGGTGCTCCTGATGCCATTTTTCCTGCTGAATTACAGCACGGGTTTCCCCTCATTAGAAGCCACCTGTGGAATCTGTACGTTGCCTTTAGCTTTGTATAATATGCTTCTAAGGCCGACAACTTCCGCAATACTGACCCCAAGGGGTTTCGATGCATTTGTCTGACTAAAGAATCTATAATTCTAAATTCAAAAGAAATTTATAGTTCATTCAAATTTCAAATGAAATTTATAGTTCTAAAAAAAATTATAATTTGTAAATAAAATACTGCAATTATTAAACCTCTTTAATTCTAAATTTCTTAACTATACAGAGAATTTCGTATTCTGTACTTTACTCAAATTTAATTTTATCAGGCAGATTTAAATTAAACACACAAAATTCAGAATACTCTGGATTTGATTCTAATCAGTATTTTAAAATTAGATTTGAAATCAATCTGTTCCGTTACTGCTACTGATTTATGTGAATTTTATACCGAATTTTAAGGTTTTATTATTAGTCACCAATAAAGACTTGGATTAAATTCAAAATATTTACTAGCTTTAAAATTTTCCTTAAGATAAAAATCTTGTGTACTAATACTTATATCTACCTACCGCTCAAGACGGTATCACAAAATTTTTTGAGAGTTGAGGTTGTTTGGCAGCATTAAAGTTAGTTTACTTGCTGGCCACTAAACTCTTGAGTCTGTTATAAGTTGATCTCTAGCTTCTTGAGCACAGTCATGCACAGTCAACAGTCATAGAGGAAGTGTTCTATGGTATCCTCGCCCTGTCCCATTCACAGGTACTTGAGTCCGCCAGACCCAGTCGGTGCATATAGGAGGCCATTCTTCCATGTCACGTTAACATTTGGGTAAATCATATACACTTAGAGGAATCTTTGTCTCTAATCTCGCGTCGATGTTTACAAATAACTATACATATGTTATTCTACCATCCATTGAATGCGACCATCTATCTTGCCATATTGATACAGACGCTTTTCTCGTTTTCCTCTTGAGCGAGCTCATGAGGTTTGGCCGAATTTGATCGCCTTCTCTTGTCTTTTCCTTATCCTGTAGTTGGCAATTTTCTTATTTAAGAGTATAACAATAGGAATTATGCCGGCCAAGACAGGAACGGTGTCAGATGACACTGTTCTGTATGCCATGGTGATTCCGACAAAATACTTCTTTGGTCACTAACTATAGTATACGCCGATGATGACAGTTCATTCTGCCTGCCCATACCGCGCAATCCGTATGTCAATGAAGAGACCACAAAGCCCTCGTATATTATTGACAAAGTACGTTGGTTGAGATCCCAGTTCTCTTTAGCAACTCGTTTCAGAACAGCGAAAACCTTCTTACTGTTTTCCGTGACTCTTGACATGTGAAGTTACTCCAAGTCGTTCATCGTAGTCAACTCCCAGCCATTTAACAGTTTTCACACTCTTAATTCTACAGGCAACATGATAAGTCTATAGGATTTGGGATCAGTTTGACACCTATCTTCGATTTTCCTAATGATAACTAATTTACCATTGTTTTTACCAATCTTTAGGAAATACTCCTTTGCTAAGACAAGTATTCATAAAGTTGGTGATACAGAGCCCTATAATAGGTCAAGCAAGTTGTATCACCTCGACCTCGATATAGTCTAGGCCTGGCGCCTTAAAAGCTTTCATAGACATGATAGCCAAAGTGGCCTCTTCATGACTGAAGTGGCTCATGTTTGGTGTAGTTGGTAGAGAGTTACGATCGTCTCTTTGCCTCTCAGAGTCATTTTCCTCAGAGTAGTCGGGTAGCAAGGTATTGCGCAAACATTTTGTATTATCCTCCCAAGAAATTATTGTTTGTCCACTACGGCTAACCAGGGTACTAAGTACCTCATTCGTTTTCAATTTACCTGTGCTGAACTTGTAGACAAAGCCCCACGGTTCAGCATTACCATGGTCCGCGTTATGAACTCTTTTAAGCTCATTTGGCTTTGGTCTCTAATACTTTTAAAATACGCTTTGCGGTGTACCACATAGTTTCGTGAATTTTATCTCTTTGATATAACTTGCGCAACTTACGAACCAATTTTCTTGATTCGGTTAAGTGCGGAAACCACCAAAACAATTTAAATTTTCGAGCACGTTTACGTGGTATAGTAGCGCTACAGACTTTGATGATTGAACTAGTTATTATTTGTTCAACTTCATCGATACCTTCAGGCCTTTAGTCAGGCTTTGCCTGATGTTACTTAGTTGGCTGTAGAAACACTCCCAATTGGCATGCCTTAACGCTTACCGAAGAACTTTCTTTACTGGTTGGGAATCATTATGTGTGTTCTCCGAACCCAAGATCGATCTTTGTGGTTACTTGATGTCCAATTTTCATCGACAGACCAACATAAAATGTTTCATAACAGACCACCCGCCATGAGAGTGAGATTAATATTTGACTCCCCGTTGAGAGAATATTTACTTGGCTGCGTATCTTCGTTGATGACGAATAGGTTACTTCTTGCTATGAATTCTTCAACCAGGACTCCTCTCTCGTTTGTGTCTTTACTGTGCCAAAGTTTAGACTTAGCATTGAATTCACCAATAATGATAATAGGATGGTCTTTAAGACCATCTATGATTTTATCAAGTTTACTTACATATTCCTTATCAAGTTTACTTACATATTCCACTGGATTGTCTGAATATTGGAAGTAAATACTGACCAGATAGAAACTTCCTAAGTTAGATCTCATCTCTACACACATACAGTTTGTGTCGCAGAACTGTGAAATTTTAAGAACCTCAAGATCGTTGTTGAGGATGCCAATTGCTGCTTTAATATTTTAATTGTTTCCAACGGTTATTCTTGTAGACGTGGTCATTCCACCTATAACCGTTTTAGCCGCGTATAGTTCCTGCATGCAGATATGTCAATCGCTTCTTTTTCAATAGATTGTCAACTGCTTTAGCATTTTGCATATTTAGTTGGACGATCTTCAACCGACAATTATTTTTAGTTTTAACTGTCATATACAGTTCTCTTCATCATTAGGTTCAAAGCCGTTTTGTATAAGGTACAAACTTTACTGCGTGACGAATGGTTAAAAGCCCTGTGTTTCACTTATTTGAAGTAAACGAATAGTTTTTATATTTGAGAATTTCAGAACTACTTGATCACCAACCCAAACCTTTAATAAATGTTAACGCCAACAAAATTAAATAAAAACAATTCTTAATCCGCTAACTTTTATCCACAATACTTTATCCAGAACTGTTGGAAATTAAAATTTGTATATCCTATCCAGACAGATTCAGTAAATCTTGTGTTCCCCTCTCCGCACAAATCTCACCACTCTTTATTTATTACAAAATTATTTTAACAATTGTGTGGTAAAAATAAAAAATAAAACCAACCGGATGCTCTCAGAATATAACCTCACCCTACAACGAGAACAATTTAGACATAAACAAAAATTTAATTTTCCACTACCCCCAAAAAAAAATTTAAAAAAATATTTTTAAAAAAAATCTGTAAAGCTTTCTAGGTCAATCCGATGTATTTTCCATTCCCCCATTGTTTAATATATGTATTATAATAGAGTTTTCCATCTTTTGAAACAAAAAATAAAAATTTACAATAATTTTCCTCCAGCACACACATACATATATATATATATAAAAAATGATAACAATAATAAATTGTATAAGGATTTTCTTATTGTTTCATTCACCTGAATATAGAGAATTCATTATTATCGTGCTTTTCCCATTTTTCGTTTAAATTATTTTCTTTTTCTTTTTTAATCCACAAATCCAGATTAAATCACATTATTGTTATAATTTTTCCTTTTTTTTTTACCCAGTATTTCAATTACAGGAAAACACAAAAATGCTAAAAATAAAACGAGAAAATACGAAACTAAACAAAGTAACTTCGGGAAAATTCATTTATTTTATCAGACTGCCATCTATTGAAAAGTAGCTCGACTTTTAGTATAAAAAATAAAATTGTTTTTTGTGTGGAAAATAAAAATTGGAAAATTTATTGAATTTTATTCAAGCGTAATTATACTTCTTTTTTTTGTCTATTTTCAGGAAATGATAAATTGGATTTTAATTCAAAATAATTTTATTAATAGTCCGTTCTTAGAGAGAGAGGGGGGTGAGAGGGGAGGGGGAGTCCTTGGACATTTATATTTAATTTTCAGGGGGAAATGTAGCAAAAAAATAATTGCAAATTATACATAACACACAAATTTGTTTAACCTTGACCGATGGGGAGACGAAATTAATTACTAAATGCGGTGAAGGTGTGATTTAAATAGTTGATGAACTTTCATCACATACAACATATTATCAAAGTTAATCAATGTTGTAGAGAACAAAAAGCTCCATAAAAATCTTAACTTTTGCAATAAACCAACACACAACACAGAAACAAATTTTACGGCAGTAAAATGTTGTAAATTTATTTTATGTTGGGAGGAGTGTTTTTATTACTTTTCTTGTTGTATGTTTTATATATTGGTCATAGATACAAAATAGAAAATGTTTAAGGGTGTGATTTTATTTCGATTTCGTATATACTCGTATGTACATATATAGTATCCTTTAGTAGCACAGCATAAATTGAAATACATATTAACTATACTTTTGTAGGGATTCAGTTTTAACGATCATATACAAAACTATAATGAACAGAACTAAAGTAAAAATGATTGAAAATGAAATTAAGTATCGATGGACAACACTTTGAGAGGGGAATTCTGAAGAATTTTGTATATGTATACTCGTATTTGCACTACTAAAACTATTTAAATGGGTCAAAAAGGGAGGAACATCGCATTTACTATATTTTTCAATAGAACGTATTGTTTGATAGTTTAATTACAGAAATATAATCGAAATTGGATTATGATTGGCTTCTATAGCGTATAAAAAAAATTACATTGAAAATCACAGCGCAGTTAATCCACAAAATGGTACTTATTGACGATTCGATTACCGAGACACTTGAAAGACCGAAAATCGGGTTTATACAATATAAGACTAGAGAAGTACATGAACTGGAGAGTTATTGCCAAGCTGTTCATAGTTTTTAAGTATAACAGTTACGATAAATAATACAAATTCTTTTATATGTTCGATTTGCAATTTTAAAATTTTCAAAAATTGTTTAATTTAAAAATTTATTATTTGGAAATTACATTTTTCGTATATGAGTCAAGAATTTTTGGTCAAGAATCCACGTGTGTGTGCATCCTGATTAGTATTTGAGTGGAAAGAGTAGTAGTGCTAATATTCCAGAAGTATATTTGTCCATAAACAAGAGAGTAGCAGATGGACCACAGATCAAACATCAATTGCACTAGATAAATCGCAAATCACTAGTTGATTTAGCCAAAATTTTATCAATTATTTTGAAAAAGCGTTTCTTGAGATTTTGAACATTTTATTTTATTCGATCTTCAATTTTTATAAATGACAAAATAAAATATTATATTTTTAATTCAGAATAATAACAGAAATTTTGTAATGTACCAATCATAACACAAATTCGTATTCAGAAAAACGGAGCCATGTATAGTAATTCCATTCAAAGTTTAGTGCGTCCAAGAAAACAAACATACCCTGGGTTAGAAAAATTAGAAACTAGAATTCTGTATTTATCAAAATTTTCAAAATATGAATTGGTTGAATCATAATAGATATTTATGATGGCGATCACTTCAAAATTTGACGCATATCTTTCTTTAACCAGCATGAAACGTTCTAAGGTTTTGAAACAAGAACAATATTTACCAAAAATTGCAAAAAAAAAATTTTTATATAATCACATTTATGATTTTTAAATTTTTACTAAGATAAATGTGCGGTTGTAGCGATTTTTATTTTCAATTTCGCATTTGACACATTTTCGAATATTATTTAAGTTCAAATGAAATAAAATATATCATTAAATCATGAATAAATTTCAATAAAATTTGAGGTGTTAATTCGTAAATTATCAGAAATTTATTGTATATTTACTATATTGTAGTATCACTATTCCTGGAGCTACATACCATCCCTACATCATCAGCAAAGCCATCCGAATGCCCATCTAACTTTAGTTCGAAAAAAGAATTAATATAGGTGAAGAAAAAGATAGGCCCCAAGACTGATCCCTGTGGCCAGGGATGGGCGTTTACGCGTCATCTATTATTTTCTACGTCGACATGTCGACAACTCGTAAACAGCGTCAACAACGTAGACAATTCCTAGAGTGGTTTTGTGAACTAGTCCTAAACTAGTTTGACCAAATTTCATTTGGATCAATACGTTACGGGTCGTGAACTCGTGATAGTTTTGAAGAATTGCCGACAATGGATTTTAATCTATTTTCAAAAAGCTTGGTTGAATACGTCAAATGTGCTGCAGGGTTGTTCTTAGTACTTCGTTGTCGAATAGTATGTAGTTGAATGTGCATATAATTTGTCCTATAGAAGATATTGCAATTGCAAACAGTTACATGAAGTAACGCGCGATTTTCTAGTTAGGATGTCCAGCGCTAGCCTGGTCAGACAAGCCGTATTCTACGTCAAAATAAATTGTATTCATAGCATATCCTTATGTCTTGATTGTATAGATTACATTTACTATAAATTCCTTAGTTAGCTCCTATAAAATTCGGTAAAAGCTAGAAATCTTTTATTAAACGGTGGAAAACTGGTAAATTTAGAATTATTTATTCATATTTATTCAACACAAGCCAATTAAAAAAAATAAAAAATTCACATTTATCTGAAGTGAAGAGTATCAATCGAACGCTCAATTCTCTTCAGTAGCTTAATTATCTGAAAAGTAACTCAATTATTGGAAGAGTTGCTCAACTGTGATTGGACGATAACTGGGCAATTTAGCTAATTTGATTTTTTGAGCTTTTATAAGTATTAATTGGAACATGAAAAAGGACTTTGTTAACAAGTTGCACTATAATCAGAAACCCTTTATTGACATGAACTTGTTGCTAAATAACTGAGAAAATATCAAACTTAATAGAGGGATAATTCAGCTTTTTACTGTACTTAATGTGTAACAGCTCACTTGGATATTTTCTTTAAAAAATTATAACTTTTATAAATAACTAACTTTATAAAATTACTAAGCCGTCTGCCAGATTTATTATTTAAGCTTTTTCATAAAGCTTTGATGAATATCAATTAATCGCAAAAAATATCGTTAAAAGTTTCTAATTTGGCAATATGATATATTTCTATATGATCAAAGCTCAATTGCTCCATTTCGGAAAGCCGTTAGTGGTACAACTTAGTAAAACTTAGTTTTAGTAGGTGCTCTTTCAGACTTAATTATACAGACGGAATAAAACCATACTAATGAAGATTTAAGATTGTTTCTCGTACATATACAATAAAAATTAAAAGCTTTTGGCCTAATTAAAATGGTCTTAGACAAAAGTGTTTTTCTTTCAAACAATTTGACATGCAAAATAATTTAAATCATGAATATTATTCAGTATTGTAAAAACTTGTTTGTAAACTAAGAGTTTTGAGCTTTGATAAGAAAATTAATATAAATAATAATTTAAACTTCTCGTAAACATTTTTTAAATCTTTTGAATTTAAATCGTTTAAGGAATAGTCAGATGCTTTATCAAAGCAAATAATTAATTTTAGGGACAATTTATTGTTTATATGTCCAACGTGTTTTGAACGGAAAACTGTTGTTTTGTGCACGAATAATGATTTTTTATTGTAAGGTTAAATATTAGCCATTCACTAGTAAACTAGTTTTACTGCTAAAAAATAGTTTAAGGCTCTACTGTACCTAGAACAAAAAGCAAAATTGATGTCGATATTTAAATGCCAAAAATGTGTCTAAAATAAAATTTGAAATAGTGTAAATCTCCGCTATCGAAAATTACAAAATATTCCATGAAAAAATTGTTTTATTGCCACTTATGATATCTAATTAAAAAAGGATGAACTAAAAAATACACGATATTTAGTTGATTCCTAAACCATTTTTACAGCGAAGATACATTTTTTTCAATAAATTGATTTGTCAGCTTATCGATATAACATGGTTATCAATTAAATTTTCAATTTTCTCGCTTATTAGAACGAATTTTTATAAAAACGTGTGTTAATCGCTAGATAATATCTTCCTCAACGTAACCATATATAAAACTTTTACAGATTAGTGGAAAAATGTTGATAAATTTGGTTTGTGAGTGAATGGTTTTTGTCAAAAATTCATCCACTTTGAGACGCAATTATTAGAAAACTATAGCGAATTTAAAAAAAAAGGCGTGTGTTACTCGCTTGCAAATATATTTAACTTTGCTATAAAATAAAATTAAGCCAATGTTAATGTTTATGTAGCCATAAAACGATTTGTAAGATACACATGTTTTCGCAAATTGAGTAAAGTAGAGCCTTAAATCAAATGGGGAATAACATACTACTTTATGCCCACATTCTTGGAGTTATAATTATCCAAGATAAAAATCATTAAGATAAAAATCTTTGCAAGAAGGTAATAACTTCCATTAGAAATAATCCGGGGATCTCTGTCTATGACCGTACCATAAAATTTAATACATCCCAACCAAAACTTGTCCACTAAAAACGTGCCAAACTGCTCTATGACAAGTTTTGATAAAATTTAGTGGGATGTTTTATTGGATGACGAAACGTATACGTTAAGTTTGTAATTTGAAATTACCTGGTCAAAAATTGTATCTTGCCAAAAACCATGGCAATGTTCCTGCTGGATATAATTTGCAGCTGTGAAGTCGAGAGCCAGTTTTTTATCACATTTTCCACAATGACCTATTTTGCGTCTAATTCGCCTGCTGGCACACGATTCTTAAGACGCCAACAATTGGTACGAGATTAATCAATACGATGTTATGCATTGAAAAATATGAGGATATGGTGAAAAGAATGCTGAAGAAGAATGCGGCAAATGCGTTAATGGAACCATTTTGGCGCCAAAGTCACATTAGAAGTATAGTGTAGAATCTCATGGGAGCGTGATTTTATCCGTAATAACGAAATGTGAAATTTATTTCAATTCGAACCTATTGTTTGTTTTATTTCAACATTATATTTCCAATAAGTTATAGAATGGCATGTCATTACCGATTTAATTTGAAATATTTTTAAACGTTTTCCTATACGACTTAATTGAATCGTCGTTTTACATAACGACGAAATGGCGCATTTGATTTTAAATCGCTAAAATAACTTACGTTGTAGACATTATTTTAATTGTCGACGTTGAAAAAAATCATTGCCAAAGTAATCTACGAAATATTTTACGTGTCAACAATCGTGTAGGTTACATGCCGTAATCTACCTCGCCCATCCCTGCCTGTGGCACTCCACACTTAATTTTTCTAAATTTACCAATACAATTGCCAATTTTTACCGCCTGCTGTCTATCAGAAAGGTAAGGCAGAAACCATTCGTTTGCAATTCCTCGTATCCGTGCTTTATCTAGCTTCAATAATAATAAATTGTGATCAACAGTATTAAACGATTTTGTGACATCTATAAAATTTACTGCAGCAGATTCATCGTTATTTAAAGAAAATATAATTTTATTTTGCATCTTCAGTACTTTTACCAACTCTGCACCCAAATTGGCTATTTGAAAAAAAATTGAATTTTGCCAAAAAGGAAAGTAATCTTTTCTTAATTATTTTTTCAAATAGTTTAGAGAAAATGGAAAGCAGAGAAATTGGTCGATAGTTACCCAAACTAAGTGTATCTCCCTTTTTATGTAGTGGTATAACCACAGCTTTCTTTAAGACATCAGGAAAAACACTGGATTTGCACACGAAATAGTATCTTTAAGCTCTACAGCAATGTTGGCAAAATATTTATTAAATTCATTTGTAATATTTACTTCATTGTTTAGAATACATATTATTATTCTGAGATCTGATGGTTTCAATAATAGCTTTCTCACGATTTCCATTTAAAAGTTCATTTACAAGTCGCCATTGAGATTTCACATCGTTTTTACATTCCTGGGATGTTCAAGTAGTTTTTCAGAGTGTATTTTTCAAATTAATCGTTTTGGACAAAGAAATCGAAATCCAAGGGCGAATTTTTTAGTTTTGTGCTTGTGACGATGTTGAACTATAGATATAGAATAGTGTGTAATGTGAGTTGACAAAATATGAAGAAAACTGTTGTACGCTTCATTTGGATTTTTTTGCATAAAAATATGAGACCAATTTTCCCTGCTCAAAACGTCATTTAACATAGACTGATCAATCAAGCGACAACATAAAATGGTTAGATAATTTATTATCTAAAACTTCCGCATTTGTAACCAGCTTAACATTAGTTCTAAAAAAAATATGATCAATAGTGATCGAAGTAGTATCAGTAACTCTAGTGAACCTTTGAACTAGCGAGGCCAACCCAAAGGAAGACATCATTTGAAGATATACACTAATATTAGGATTCGTAAGATTACACTCTGAAATGTCAATATTTAAATCACCCATAATAATAAAAAAATTATATCTGATACCATTAAGATAAGTCGAAAATTCATCAACAAACTCCGAGATTGAACAAATAAGAAAACGATATACGCAAACCACACAAAAACTCTCAGAGTCGATTAAATCAAATTTAACCTCAAATCGTCAGCAGTTTTTAATGTTTTAGTAACAAAATTGAAATTTAGACCAGACTTCACATAGCCAATTATACCTCCGGATGAGTAAGTATTGTTACAGCAATCAACCAAATTAAAATTAGGAATCTTATAACTAGAAACCTCATTACTTAAAATCCAAATATAGACTTACTCGTTTGAAAACCGGATGCTGCCCCCTAACGGTGTCTTTTCAACTTAGATTGAAGCACTTCGGACTTAGTGATGCGACGACAAAATTTGACAAAAAAATTTCCACATGCAACTTTAACCGCAGTATGAAAAGCTTATGTCAGTCGCCTGAATCCGCAAACCCAAACCATCATTTAAGTCACGCATCACAACTTCATCAGTATTTTCATTTGGCACGAAAGGAACACCAACCACATCAATTGAGTTTTGGGATTCAAGCTGCTCAATTGTACCGATTTCTTGCTGCATAACCTTCACTTATTATTATTATTATTATTAAAGTTGGCTGGAACCTAAGCAGGTTCCGCACTCAATGCTACTCGGAGCCCATGGTGCAAACCGAGGATTCTATCATAATTCGCAAATGCGTTCGGCTGCTCTGGCAAACTGTAACAGCTTAAACCATGGCAGGGAAGACAATTGACCTACATTTAAACATCTATAATTAAGAAATCTGGACCTAACTATCTCGAAAGCGGGACAGCCACAGACAAAGTGAATGCTGTCATCGTCATCTTCAAGGCAGTTGTCACACAAGGAATCTTGGACAAGTCCCATTCTTTTTAAATGGAGTTTAAAACGACCATGGCCGGTCAGAATAGCAACCAGAACTCTCAGTTGGTCTTTCTTCAAGGATAGAGCAAACTTTGTGAGTCTCAGATTAGGTTCACAAATGAAGTACTTAGCCACTCGGCAAGTAGTAGAAGCTAGCCAATTACGCTTAGCCTGCAAAAACATATAGTTTTTAATAGCTTCCTTACCACAATTAAAGGTCAGGGGCACTGCCGGTTCAGGTCCAATGAATTCCATCCTTGAACCTGTTATAGCTAAAATATCAGCTATCTGATTACCTTCAATGCCACAATGAGCCGGAACCCACCTAACTCTGACACGATTGTTAGAACAAAGGACGTTAATAAAATGTTTACAGTCCTTGACCAGTTTGGAAGTGATCATAGGATTTCGTAATGAATTGAGCACAGGTTTACTATCACTGCATAGAATAATGTCTATTCCGGAAACAGCGAGGTTAGAAGCGTTAATCGCACAACGTGTGAGTGCAATCAGCTCCGCTTGGAATACAGTGCAGTTCCGGCCTAGACTCCCACATGATTGTAGGTCATGTTCAGGACAATAGGTTCCAAAGCCTGCACCAAAATTAGAGTGAGACCCGTCAGCAAAAAACACTAGCGACTGAGCCACCCAGTCAGTCCTTGAATTCTTGAGACGACCACGAGTTACTCTTTGACTAAACCTCCGAGAAAGAGATATCAAAGCATAATTCTGGCAACAATTTGTCATTAACCATATTAATTTCTGGTATATATGAGCTGAATAAATTGTAGAGTAGTCTATGCCCTCTGATCAGGCCGAGAGCGTTCCACGCACCAATACACCTCAGGCGAAAGACAGCGGAGCATGCCGAGCCTAGGATGACCGACTGCAGTGGGGGCAGAAATAAAATTGCAAACTGAAAATTGTAACATTTCAATTTTATTGTTGGTTATGAATCGGTTCGTAAAGGCTGTAAACGGTTGTATAAGGAGGTGTACTGTCTTCTTTAATATGGTCATTGGTGGTCGACGGGGTTCTTACATTTTAGAAAAGAACTAGGTATATGATGTCCCGGTTTATGCGGACGTTATAATTAACCTGGATGCAAATAACCTAGTAAGTATTAGCATATTAAAAATGTGTTAATCCAACCAAATGGTTATTGTACCATTTATATGATAAGAATATACAGTTGCCGTTTGAGCTTTGCCCGCTAAATGGCACAACCAACCATTTGTGTTAAAAAGTTAAATACCATATAGAGTTGTTCTAGATAAAATAATTGAGTTAGAAACAGCATACCCAAATTTGCGATATTGTCGTTTTTTAGAGTTTCATAGAAATTCAGAGTACCTTAACATTTCATAATAAGTCATAAGCCATTTTATTATTAGATATTTGAGTATTGGCGTATTGTATTGTACAACACGATTAAAAAGACAAATATTCTTATGTTCGACTATAAATTAATAGTACCTACGTAAAATGAGGAATTTTATAATGAGTTTATGAAACGTTCATGAAAATTTCTAAACAATAAATACTACAAATATTATTAATTTATCTACCATTTTCATTCAGACCCCAAATGAAAAATGTTAACAACCATACTACCTGATTCATGGAAATTATTTTATGCGCAACACACACTTATACACTATATGTATATATAATACATGTAATTTTGTACATAAGTATAACTAAAAATTAGTAATTCACATGCATAAAGTTAATCAATCTATAGATATATACATACATAGATGGATATATTCTCTTTTCATATTAACTCTTTCCAGACGAAATTGTTTATTATGCGAAGTGGTTTATACCACCCACAAATCCACCTCAAATTCTGAATTTATGTTAAAAATCCAATTGAAAAATTGTTGAAGAACAACCCAGCAACAAAATAGAAAATATTTTTTAAAATGCTTCGCATAATATTTATATAGAGAGACATACAAAAATTGAAAATATGAAAATTCGATATTTTTAATGGTACTCTCAAAATTCTATTTCTGCTTCATATAATTTATTGGCAAAAATTTGTTGCGTACAACAAATGAGAATGTAGTACATTACTTAGTACCATATAGCTTCTCAATATACATAAATATAAGGATACATTCATTGTGTTGTGATGTGATGTTTATTTTTGTTGTCGTGTATTACTAAGCGAAAATATAAATAAACAACAATGAGGAAACTTTATAATAATATTTCATCGGAAAATTGAAAAAAAAATAAATATTATTGGGAAATGATAAATAGAAATAAATAAATAAATAATACAAATTGGGGATAAGTAAAAAATTTACAAATTTCATTATATATTCTTGTGAGAAGGTCGAAACAATTTTCGTTTTACTTTCTTTTGTTTCAAGTTTCATTGTGGCTTCAAACCATAATATTATATAACGCCGTACGACTACAATTAACACATACATTATTTATTCAAAATTCTTTTGTCTTAACAATTTTCCACGACTCGATTTAAAAGAAAAATTGTATTTTATTTTAATTTTTCATCGATAAATAAATAATAACAGTAATCATAGTTTTTCGTTTAGCGCACTGAAAAATAATGAAAATCTAAAAATGGTATATAGAGAGTTATAATAATTTTTTGTATTTATGCACGTCAAATGAGTCAGGGTGAAATATGTCGGTCTGGTACAATGAAAATTTAATGACTATCGTTTACAAGGAATTAATACATATTTTAAGCATAAAACTTGCAATTAGAGCGAAAGGATGTCGGAAAATGCAGCATGACTCAAAAACAATTTTGATATATGTAGGTATAGCTTAAATTCAAATTATATGAACAAACAGTGAAAATACACAGGAAAATCATTTACTTAATTTTTTGTGGAATTAATGTCGAACAAAAACGCTATTTTCGAATTCAGGAAATATACAAACCTAAAACTAATTTGAATTTAGAATTCCAATTTGTTTTTCAAAATATAATAGCGTATAGCATATCAGATTTTTCAGTCAAGGTTTTAGATAAACTTATCAAATTGTCTTCAAATCTATATCCGATTCTAATCTAATTAAAACAACTATAATCAAACTCTATTCAATATTCATTCAAATTTAGAAAAAATGTCCTTATTTTAATCAAACTCGTTTCAAACTTAGTCAAACTTATTGAAAATTGAACTGCGAAATAACCAATTTAAAAGCTGTGTTTATATTTTTTCCTATCCAATTCAAAATATTGATTAAATAAATTGGTAAATGCATTAAAATTTTCACAAATCACGTTCCGAATTTATTCATATTTAATTCAAAGTTGAATCAATTATACAGATTCTATTCATTATCCAGAAAAAATTGTCTTTATTATAATCAAATTAGTTTCAAACTTGTGAAAAATGTAACAAATTACACTTCTAAATTCATTCAATTTGACAGTAACGACTCTATATTGTTTTAATTAATATTTTTCCATCAAACTTATTCAAATTCTGTAGAAAAATTTGATTTCAAACGATTATGTTAAATTTTAATTATTTAATTAAAGATACTGCATTTAAAATCACTTAATTTTCCGAAAATCACTTATATCAAATTGTCGTCAAACTCAAATAATTCGTATCAAATTATCTTCAAACTGTAATACGGTTTGAACTCTTAAATTTTATTGCAAATTGCATTTTAACTATAGTAACCCACAAATAAAAGGGACAAAGGTTCCGTAAATATAACTTACACCTCACCAGATGGCAGTATCAAGGACTAAATCGAAAAGATCATCAACTAAGTTTAACAAGAAATCCCGTTGATTCTCACAAGATGTCTTACAAGATAACCAGAATGTCTTTAGAATAGAATACACAAGATAATTAATTATTAAAACAGTTTTAAAGGCCATTACTGGCCCCTTACTGAGTCAACAAATCGGCTCCAGGGGTTTCGATCCCGAGCATATGGTCTTCATACTGTCTAAGACAATCTGAAGAGGCCAAGTCGTTCTCTACACCGTGGAGCCATCGTCGCCTGCAACGATCTCTGCGCCTACCATATGGTGGCTCCCCTTTCAGAGATCGCTGCACAATTCGTTCCGGATCAGCACGCAGAACGTGCCCGAGCCAGCGAACTCGCTGAGATCTTATTTCATGTACAATATCGGGGATCTTCATGAGATCTCTGATCACGATATTGTACAGAGCTCGGTAGGTACCATCTATTTCGCGTTTTGAGCCGTAAATCACACGCATGACTCTTCTCTCAAATGTTAGGAGCCATCTCTCGTACTCATCCGTCAGCGCCCAACTTTCACTTCCAAACATAACAACGGGCCTGATCAACGCTTTGTAAAGCTTCAGCTTCACGGCACTTGATAAGTGTTTAGATTTTAGCAGTGGCCTTAGAGGATACAGAGAACGACTGCCAGCTGCCAGCCGCACTTTAATATCCTCACTCACACTGTTATCGTGAGTGATAAGAGAACCCAAATATTTGAACCTCCTCACTCCCTCAAACGTGTGGTGGCCACTATTAAAATCTGGTGTGCCATTGTCCCTAAAACCAGAGATCAGGTATTTCGTTTTGGACTCATTGATCTGAAGTCCAACTGTAGCTGAAAACTCTACAAGCGGATCAAGTATTTCTTTCACTCCGTTGCTATTCAGTTCAATCACGCATATGTCATCTGCATATGCAAGCACCTGATTGGACTGGCGATATAAGATGTTACGCTGCGGTGTTTCAGTTTTACGAAAGATGTACTTCAACGTGAGATTAAAGAGTATCGGGGACAGAGCATCTCCCTGCCGAACACCCGAGTTAACTACAAAATTTGTCGATACCCTGTTCTCAACTTTAACACAGCATTGGGACTGCGTCACTGTCATCCTACATAGTCGTACCAGTTTTGTTGGCATTCCTAGGTATTCCAGGGCAGACCATAAACTCTCTCGATTGATCGAGTCATAGGCCTGCCGGAAATCCAGGAACACCTGATGTACGGGGATGGATGTCTCATAATATTTAGGTAGAATCATCCGCAGCGAAAAGACCTGATCGGTGACTGATCGATTCGGACGAAATCGTCCTTGATAGTCACCAACCAAGCCCTCCGCTAGAGGAGTGACTCTATCCAATACCATGAATGACAGTAACTTGTACGCTGTGCAAAGGAGAGCTATACCGCGATAATTCTCACACTTCAAGCGGTCTCCCTTCTTGAAGATGGGGCATATCGCGGCCACTTTCCATTCGTCAGGCATAACTTCGGTTCGCCATACTAATCGAATAAGGTCGAAAAGACAGTTCAACAAAGTATCCCCTCCGAATATCAAGAGCTCCAAATTAATGCAGTCCACTCCAGGTGCACGGTTTCGTTTCAATCTCTGCATGGCTTTAGTAAATAACAAGATAATAGAGAAGTATGAGTACCAGCAATGGAGTAGAAGAGATGTATCTGAAGATGGCACAAATTCTAACTCAAAAAAATGCTATAGGAACACTAAAATAAATATTTTAATCATATTTAAGTGACTGCCCAAAAAACACTATCACGACACTATTTACAAAGCCAGCCCAAAAAAATTACTATCATGATAGCAAAAACTTTCGTTACAGTTATATATATATATAATATATATATATATATATATATATATATATATATATATATATATATATATATATATATATATATATATATATATATATATATATATATATATATATATATATATACTTATGTACTTATGTCATTCTATTCTGTCACATAATTCAGTATATTATCTCCACTGAACGAAATGAATCGATTTACGCTTGAGCAACGTTGGGATTTATTGAAAATTTATTTCCAAAACAAAGACAATTGGTCGTAAATTGCACGATAATGTCGTGCAAAATTTGGTCGCAGAGAAGGACCAACCCAGTATACGCAAGTTTATTGTTAAAGTTCGTGAAACTGGTTTCATTGTTGATGCACAAAGACGTGAGCGTGCTCTTACAGTGCGTACACCCGAAAATATCGAAGCTGTGGCTGAGAGTGTGCGTAAGAATCCATCAACATCAACTCGTCATCGTTCTCAAGAATTGAACGTTTTATGCACCAGTTTACGTCGAATTTTGCGAAAAGATCTCAGTATGACGCCTTACAAAGTTCAATTGGTTCAAGAGTTGAAGCCGCATGACCATCCGCTTCATTTTCACTTCGCTAGATGGGCCAACGAGAAACTGCACTATGATGTCGATTTTGCCCAAAAAATCATCTTTTCGGATGAAGCTCATTTTCATCTTGGTGGGTACGTTAAAAAGCAAAATTGACGTATTTGGGGCTCAGAAAACCCACACGTGGTCTTACAGAAGCCAATGCACCCATTACGAATGACTGTTGGGTGCGGCTTGTGGAGCGAAGGTATCATTGGCCCATATTTCTTTTAAAATGAGGACGGCGCAACCACTACGGTCAATGGGACATCTATCGCATCATGATAACCGATTTGTTTGCGCCTGCTCTTCATGGTATTGATGTGAACGATATTTACTTTCAACAGGATGGTGCAACTTGCCACACTTCTCAAGCCACAATCGATTTATTGCGTCAAACGTTTGATGGCCGTTTAATTAGCCGAAATGGTGATGTCAATTGGCCGGCAAGAAGCTGCAATTTGACACCATTGGACTATTTTCTGTAGGGCGCCGTTAAAGACAAATGTTATGCCGACAAACCAGAGACAATTGAGCATTTGAAGGCCTACATTCGTGATGCCATCGCCGAGATACGACCCCATACACTCGAAAAAGTGCTCGAAAAATGGTCCGATCGAATGCGCTACTGTGAGGCCAGCCGTATGAATGAAATAATATTCCATCTTAAAAACCGGAAAAAATGTACTTCACAAGAAAAAAATTAATTTGGCAAAATTTCAAACCGTTTTTGTTTTATTGCATTTTTAAATTTAAACTTTTAAATGGCCCACTCTTTTCTACACCATATTTCAATTCTACACCATATTCAACGATATTGGTAAATTTTAGAAATTGGTCACTTGAGCCCAGTTCTTTTTTATAGAATAATCAGTACCAATATGGAAAGCTAAATGGACCCTGCTTCCATTCTTCATAGTCACTATATGAGCCAATCTCTGAGATTAGTGTTAATTGGTATAATGTATTAGCACTTATTCTACACCATATCCGACGATATTGGTAAATTTTAAAAATTCGTCTCTAGAGCCCAGTTCTTTTTTATAGAATGTGTTAATTGGTATAATGTATCAGAACTTATTTTACACAATATGCGATGTTATTGAACGCCAGTCATAATTTTTTTGAACACCAGTACCGGTAATGATTATCTGAAATAGTCTCTTTCAAACAGTAGAAAATTTGATAAATTTTAGAAAACATTTTCTTTGATTAAACTAATGATTGGATTAAACTAATGAGCATACCTATAGGATTAAATATCACAATTTTAAGGGAAAATTTTTATAGAATCTAACCGAAATCCAAATTTTTGTATGTTGTGGTTTACAGTTTACAAAGTTATTTTGATTTTAATTTATGTTATGGAATAAGCTAGATCTAACCTTTTCCCCTTTATGATTATATTTTGTTAAATAAGATTTAAAATATGTACATATTACATAGATTATATTAATTTATCTTAAACGTAAATTAACTTAAAATGTGTGTATTTACCGTGTTATTTAATTTTCTATTAATTTTGTATCGTGATAGTTTATTCAGTAAAATTGAAAATAAGGTGGTATTGCCAGTGTTAAAAATTTTAATTTTTGGGATAGAATTTTGGGCCAACTTCACAAAGGTGTAGAAGAGAACAGTACTCACTATAGTAATACAGCTCGGTAAAACTTTACGAGGAAACTAAAAGCAATAGCCCGAAATAGATTTCGATGGCCCAGCCTTTAGTACATTAAAAAAATCAGCATGTATTTCAACTAGTTCCTGTAATTTTCTATCGAATAAATTTTTACGTATAATTCTGCACGGATGTGTATATGATCCATATTGATGAGAACATTAAATACGGGTACAATATAGAGTGCTGTGCGCTACCAGGGCTGAGGAATTTTAGTCACAATATTAATTATTAAAGCCAGTACTACATACAAATGTGTATATGTATGTACGAGTTACATCCATATAATAATTCATCAGCTAATAAAAAGTGATGCCTTATAAAATTCCGGGTACAATGAATTAACTTTAATGGTGCTAAAAGGGTTTGTGCTATATATCACCAAATTTAAAATCAGAACTATAAGCAAAACCACACTTTGATAAAAAAAACAGCCTATACAATGTATTAGAGGTCTTTGACGACATTAACAATATGCATATCATTAATTTTTCTACATCATAATCACCCATTACTATAAAAACTTTTAATATCTTTTCTAAAAATAAACCAAAATTATTAGCAAACAAAAAAAAAACATCAATTACTAAAAATTTTATATTTTTCTTTGTTTTTCATCTGGAAAATTCATTGGAATCCCTCCATCGATCCATCCATATATCTCCCACATATACAACAACCCTCTAATTACATTTTGAAGACAAAATGAACGTCCGGCCACATGTTACCATACATGTTGAATAATTCAACAGCCAAGAATTTATTTGTAATTTGTTTTGGTAATTTTTTTTTTGGTGCCTTTTTTTTGCCACGTTTCTGTTATCTCGTTTTTTGAACCGCATTCATTCGTCCAGCGATACTTAAGTGACCGCATAACGATCAGGAAAAAAATTATAATGGCCATACCAAACCACTACAACAACAACAATATGCAGACCATCATATCAAGAGAAAAAGAAAATTAAATATAATTTTTATATTTTGTGTACGTTATACGTATCCTCAGAGTAACATTTCAAAAATACAAAAGCCAAACAGAAAATAAAAAAAAAGGTTGTTTTCGACAATTTTCATTTTTTTTTATTACAAATTTCTAAAGAGATCCGTTCTAATTATAACCAAAAATAAATTATTATTTTTTATAACTGTTGTTATAAATTTTCCCCCGCGCTCACTTCCGTCTTTTATTGAAAAATTTTAATTACAAGATCATAGATAGGTTAAGCGCCTAAATTGTATTTGCCTTAATCAAATGTCAATAAATCAAACAATTCGCCCTCCCGCTGGGGCAGATTTTTATCTAATATAATTTCGACATCTAACCTTATACGAAAAACTTTCTTTTTATTTTTTTATTTATTTTTTTTTAAACAGCTGTGAATATCAAAACAGAGAAAACAAAATGTATAATAAAATTTAAAGCAACAAAAATAATTCCGATGAAAATGACAAAGAAGCCACGAAGAAGAAGAATTACTGGGGAAAAAATTAAAAACAAAAAAAAAACATGGAAAAAATGAGAAAATTAGTTAAGATTATGTAATCGAATTAATAAATCCAATTAAAGTTTTGTCTGTTTGGCGAAAAATTGTATGGATGAGCGGCAAAAAAACAACGAAACGGGCGAGAAAAACTCACCATATTATAGCTGATATATACTAAATGATGAGAATTTGATTCTCATTTACGGGTTCATCGATGAGCGACCTGATTAAATTAAAACAAAATATATTATTATGTCTGCAGAAAAACTTTTTCATTTTCTCTATACGAAATTAAATTGATTTTCCACCTTGTTTAATGAACGTATTTTCGGTTGTTTTGTTTTACTTTTGTTTTCTATATACTACTTGCGCTAATAGAAAAGCAGACAGACGTGTTCTGAATTGTAGTTATGCGGTTGAGATCGATTTTTCAGGGAATTTCATTTTGTATTGTGTATTGTAGGTATGTATATTGTATATCAGAACAGAATGATTTAGAGGAAAATTTATTAATATTGAAATGTGATTAATGGTTTCTTATAGGGAACAACTCGAAAAGAAGTCATTAATATTGTTTACCCATTTTATAATCAAAAATTTAAAATCGAGGTATGTACTGTAATTTACCTAATTAATATAATTTCAGTCTTAGAACCTACAAATATTTTACCGAGATACACGTAATACTGAAAAAAAAAATTGAAATGAATAAACAGAACTGATATGGGTGAAATTTGTCCTACAAATGTCCTATAAATTTATCCTAAACCAAAAACAGCAAACTAAATAGTAAGCGAATAACTGTGTGAAATTTTTGTTAAAACGATTTATTCAGTTTCATATGAAATGGGGAAAATGTTTATTTCATCATCTTTTGGAAAAGTAGGACCATTTTGCAAACAAAATCAATAATATTTTCCAAACTGAAGGGAAACAGAATAATGGTTATGTTTAAGATTGAACATTTTTAGTTACATGATTAGAAATCGAGATATTGAAAAAAACTATTTCATTTTTCAGCATGGGTTCTACGATGGTTCACAGAAAACCATTTCACCGAAAACGACACCGAAAATGAAAATACACCAAGAACTACCATACACTATATGTTGAAAATCACATTTCAATAAATAATATATAACTGAACTAACATGTTTCTAAACGCTTATCAACTCGTACAATGCAGGCCCGATACATACGTTAACGTCAGCTTTAAAATTACGTTACGATATATTTTATTTGGAATTAGTGTTTTATGATCCATCAACGGTGGATTTTATCCAAATCTATAGATCTAAGATTAAGGTCGTGTTCGATTTCCATAATTATAACGCTTCGTTTAAAAAAAATAATTTTGAAAAGGTTAAAATTATTACAGCTGCAATTATTTGGTTGCATACCAAAATGATGTCATAATTATGACAGCAAAAATAATAATCTCAGAAATCGGACACGGCCTTAAACTCCACAAATCGCCGGTTCTAACTTTAATTTGTATTTTTACTAATCAAATTTCAATCAATTTTTTTTTTTAATTTCAAATGAATTTTTTAAAATTTCTTGCTAAATTTTGATATTTTCAATAATTTTCAATAATTGAAAAAGTCAATTTCTAAATTTTAAATCGAAATTCGATTATATTAAATTTAAACTCAAATTCTTACATGTACAATTTTTGAATTTCATTTAATTAAAAATATCAAATCTTTAAATTTTAAGAACATATAGTTTCTAAATTTCAAATACGGCAAATTAGTTTTATTGATAGATGGAATCGGAATTAAAATCCAGTAAATGTATAGATCCCGACTTCAAAATCGTAATATCTAATTCTAAATTCTAAAATTTAAGAATTTGTCAGCTGGCATTTTGATCCTGGATATGATATTTTAATGCCTAGTTCAAGTTCTGCAGGTTTTAAATTCATACTTTTTTTATTTTATAATGTTGAACTAATAAATTTCACAAAATTACTACTAGGATTGTTGAGCTTGAAATTTCGATTAGCTTAAAAACTAAAATTTAAAAATTTAAGTCTAAACTGTTTACAATTGGATAGATTACATTGTGAAACAAAATTTTTTAAGATTGGCATCTATATTCTTCGATATTCAATTTTTAGAATTTGCTGTTTGAATTTGTAAATAGAAATTCTTAGTATTGGAAATAGAATTTTTGAAATGTTATAATTAATTTAAGATTTTGTCAATAATTTTCAGTATATACAGAATTTCTGCTTTTTACAACCGAGACTAAAATTAAAAAAAAAATTTAAATTTTGAATTTTATTTCAGGAGTTAATATAGAGTAAATCTTAAACAACGCTGCCAAATTATCAAACTAAAATAAAGATGACACGCTGTGTATCGCAAAATACTGTGCAGCGATGTGGCTAATTTTTGCTTTAAAAGGTTTGTTAATATAAGGTCATTAGACCTGACTTCTTCAAAAATGATGCCGGTGCTCGCATTATGGTCAATGGAGATCGTGATCGAACCATGATCAATAAAACCTTTTAAAAATCTTCTATTGATCTGGACGAGATGTGGTTCCAATAGAATGACGCTACATGCCATACGGCGACCGAAACCATAATGGAATCACAATTTGAAGATAACTTCATTTTGAGAAATGAACCTATCAGTATTGGCCTCCAAGGTCGTACGATTTGACACCTCGCTTATTTCCTTCGATGGTACACGTAAAGTCATTGGTTTATACTGAGCCCCAATCTGTAATTTTGTTCCATCCTGGTTTAACTATTTAGTTTGTTTTTTGGTAATGTTTTTCTGCGCATTTCTGGATAATTATGATTGGAAACAAATAGTGCCGCTTACATTGGAACCCCCTAGTTGTAACATAATAGTTGTAACATAATAGTTGTAACATCACAATTTGTTTCCTTTCGATCGATGTATATGTCTCTTTCCTCAAGTATAAATCCTATATTATTTCGTTTATTCAATCAAAGCTATCTTAATATATAAAACCTTCATGTTGAGCGATATTTTGAAACGAGCTTTTTTATAGTATAACAAAAAATGTGTAATATCAGAGCCACCCTATATATACAGAGCCCTAAGTTGAAAAATTGAGGTTTTTCTAGAGGAACTAAAGAGACGATAAAATCATTTTTTTCATACAACACATATGAAAAATTAAATTTTTGTTGGCGCGATATTTTTGAATGAAAATATCGATGGATTAAGTTTTTGAACAGTGAAATTGAATCGAATTATCATTTCATAAGTTATTTAATTTTTTATATATTTATTAATAAAATTTATAGAAAATGAGCATTTCTCCATTAAATTGATATATTCCCACACACAAATAACAACGCAATAAAATTAAACTGCAAGGCGTAAAGGGAAAACAGTAAAAGTGTGGTTATGTTTCCTTTTGAACTATATTTTTGTGAATAAAATAATAACTAGTAAAAGCTACATGATTTTGTTTGAATAAATCACAAATTAATTTCATTTCAATTTCAACGTAAATTTTGGATTTTAGAATAGGTGCGTTTTTTTATTAACAGAACTTCAAGTTATATAAGAACATCGGGAATAATACTGGGAAATTTTATTTAGTTTAACCAATATATTTAATTTAAGTTCTATTTATTTGAATAAATTTCAACTTCCAACTATATTTGTTTAAAATATTTCCTTTTAAAATTTCCCTTTTTTTTCGAGTTCGTGTACTATGAATTTATCGCGAACTTGAAAAAACCAATGTTTTATCCAGAACATTGAAAAATGAAGTTAAATTTGATTTTATTTCGATAATAGTGAATTTAAATGTGTAGTTTAACATTAAATGTATCTTATTTATTGATAAAAAATTAAATTCATTTGGATTTTACTGAAAAAATGAGAAAATTCTTATCCAGAACTTCATTCCGATAAGAAAATTTTTGAGTTAAAAAACACGACTATTATAAATGGGACACCATGACTAGCACAGTTCATCTTAATTTGGTAAAGTTTTGTTATGCGTTTATGCATAATTATGGTTGGAATCAAATTGTGCAGCTGTTATTGGAACTCCCTGTGGACATGTTGTAAGTGGTATGTTCTCTTTTTAAATTTTACGCTATTTCGTATTTCCAATTTTTCTATTGCGTCTCAGCCTAGTAAAATAAATGTATACTCTATCCCTTTTTCCTTATTTCGCTACAACATAACGAAACAGAAATATGTGGTGATACATTTTCAAATATATAAAAGGAAATAGAATAATGCTTTATTCGAGCAAGCTGCGATCGCAATAGAAGTTAGCGAAGTTAAAAAACGAAAAAGTGTGAGATTTAATTCTTAAAATAAGAGACATAAACATCGATCGAAAGGGCGGCAATATATGTTTTATTTATTTATTTTGCCTACACATTCAAATAAATTCATGTTTATATAAATATGATAAATTCACAATTAATTTTAAATTAATGTTTATTAAATTAATAAAAGATTTAAGCTTCTGACTTTCAGATATGTGCTTCTTCAATGAATAGAATAAATTCCATAAATCGATTATCGAAATGAAAGATATAACTTTTCATTAATGAAAATTATTTTTACAGTGATTCTTATGGGATAATGCAAAAAGTAAAAAAAGCTCGACAAAAAACATGGCTGATCCGTACGGCTCTGTATATATAGGTGGCTCTGGTAATATATAAAGAAGTCTATGCAAAACATACAAATTTCTTTTGAATTTTTCAACCAGTAGTGAGAGATTTTTAATATTTTATTACATAAAGTAATAAATAGAGATAGAATTGTATATTATCGGTTGTGAGCAGCGTTTTTTTTTTTAAATTTCACTAATTTATCATAATTTTTATGATTTGGCCTTAATTTAATAAATTTGTTTATATCTGAGCTATTCTAATATTCTCTTTGAATATACTGGACTCACTCCGACACAGAAAAAACAGTTTGATCCACAACAAAAACATGAAAAAATATGTATAAAACATGTAATAACAACGATAAAGGAAAATTTAAGAGATTAATCGGATAAATGCAGGAAAATTTCGCATTAAACCAAAAAAAAATTGATTGATGTTCTCTTTTTTTGGTTTATTTGTTTTATGAGAAAAAATTATTTTCTCATTTATGTGCATAATGTCTCTTTCTTACAATTTGGTATGCTATTTCTATTTGAGCTTTATTAGAAAATAAAGTATCTTATTTTCTTTTAAATAATACAACCAAGCGGAAAAATCCCTCAAGTCGAATGAAAATCAATGTTTATAGTTGCAATTGATTCATTCTAATATTAATTTGAAATTAAAATCATATCTTTGCATAGAAATGTTCCATACAAGAGAGCGATTATTTTTTGCAATTTTAGGTACTACTCATTTTGAACATGGACGCTTTATTTATTAAGATGGAATTGATTCAATTAAGCTTTTTCTATTACACATTCAAACAATTTCATGATTATATAAATATGATAAATTAATATTTAATTTGATTTAATTTTAATTAAACTAATATGGGGAGGGGATACTTTCTGGCACTGTTTTTTCGACCTTATTCGATTAGTATGGCGAACCGAAGTAATGCTTGACGTATGGAAAATGGCCGCGATGTGCCCTATGTTCAAAAAGGAAAACCGCTTGAAGTGTGAGAATTATCGCGTATACCTCGTATACCCCTCTATGTTACTGTCCTATACATTATATTGGATAGAATAACCCCTCTACCTAGGAATACCTATGTAGGTACGGCAACAAAATTAGTACGATTGTGTAGAATGACAGTGATGCAGTTTCAATGCTGTGTTAAAGTTGAGAACAGCCTATCAAGTGTTCGGCAGAGGGATGCTCTGTCCGCGATACTCTTTAATCTCATGTTGGAGTTTATCTTTCGTAAAATTGAAATACCTCATCGCAACATTTTATATTGCCAGTTCAACCATGTGTTTGTATATGCAGGTGACATATGCGTGATTGGACTCACAGTTGGGTAAAAAAACATTTTTTACATTTTACACATAAAAAATGTAAAATACTGTGTAAATTACATGTAAAAAATTAATTGAATTCCCAAAATAACAGAAAATATTATATAACAATTATAATTAAACCTTTAAAATTAAATTATGACTTATTAATTATATTTAGGTATTTATATGCAAAATTTAACATTTTATTTTGATATTGCAGTGCCACCAATGTTAGAGATTCCATGATTTAAAAAAGTATATTTTCGATAAGACTTGGCTAACTGACATCTAGCAATATTTAATATTATTTTTAAGAAATTATTTAAATAATACTTCAAAAAATTTGGAACTGAAAGCGCCCAACTTTTAGTTTTAAACAAAAAAAATAATTCTTGGCTGTTTTGTTAGGGAAAAGTTAATTGTTAAGAAGAAATTTTTTTCTTTTTAAATTGAATGTGATATATTTTCAATTCATATTGTAATAATTATTACGAAGGACGTAACTTTCTAAAATTTTCAGAAATTAATTAAAAAAGTGACAAAATAAAATGGTATAACCATTTCACATATGATTTTAGATATGTTTGTCAATGCTTAAAACTATAGAATACTCAGATAATTGAACAACTTACATTAGGATTTTTCTTAATTTGTAGTTCTAAAATAATTTAAAAAAATATATTCTAATCAACCAGCCAACTTCCACTTATGCATTGACAAATCATAACCAGATTAAATATTAAGATAGGCACTGTTGAAGGTGCTTGATTTAAATTATTTTACTTTACAAAATATATGTTTAAGTTTGAATTATTGATATTAGGTTAGAAATTCTTTTTAATATTTATTGAGGTAAGAAAGTTTAGCATAACTTTCGAATCGCTCACCCAAACAAAACTGCATTGCCTATCTTTACCAAAATTCGGAGTTTTAAAAAAATTTTGGTTCGTGCGATTGATATATTTTGGAAAAGGAAGAGTTCAATATCACACCATTAACTTATACAAAAACGTCGCGCCTCGTAAAGTAAATAAGATACATATTGGGTGAGCGATTCGAAAGTTATGCCAAAGGATTTCAATCTGAAAAATGTATATGATCTTAAATTGAAATTATTGAATTTCTAACCTCAATAAAAATATTAAAAAGAATTTCAAACCTAATTTCAATAATTCAAACTTAAACAAATATTTTGAAAAGTGAAATAATTTAAATCGAGGCCCGGAAAATTGAACAAAAAATTATACAGAGCAAAATAGAATATTTCGTGATTAGTATGAACATGATAATAACCAGATTTGATAAGAGATGGCGTAGTTTAAATATTAAATTTTGGTGGCGGTCTCTGATTATAGGGACAATGGCACACAAGATTCTAGTAGTGGCCACTACACGTTTGAGCGAGTGAAGAGGTTCAAATATTTGGGCTCTCTTATCACTCACGATAATATCGTGTAGGTCGGCTGGCAGCAGGCTGTCAAAGGAGTGGCACCATACGGTAGGCACAGAGGTCGTTTCAGGCGACGGTGGCTCCAAGGCGTAGAGAATGATTTAGCTTTTCACGATGTCTGGGAAGTATGAAGACCAAGCCCATGATCGAAACCAGTGGAGCCAGATTGATGGCACAGTAAGGAGCCAGTAATGGCCTTTAAACACTGTTTATTAATAATATAATGGTTAATGTTCTGGCTTTCAGATATGTGTTTCTTCAATATACTATAAAGTGAGTATCGAAATGAAAAATTAAACTGTTCATTCGAAAATTATCATTGATTCTTATGGGATATTGCTAAAAGTATAGTTCCTCTAGAAAAAGCATGACAAAAAATCGGACTGATCCTTACGGGGCTCTATATACAGGGTGTCCCTAAAGTGGCTGACACGAATAGTACGGTTGGATTCTTTGATCAAAGCGAAGATGACTTTACTTCTACCACTTTCTTATTAAATTTTGTATTTTGTTTAATTCAATTTTATTTTATACCAACATGCTTGTGTCTAATAAGAAAATATAAAATGTTTATTGTAATCTTTTAATTTTTTATATAAATTGTATAGAAACAAAAATTGTTCTTAAAAAAATTTCAATTCTAAAAGTTTTGTTTAAATTTGAAATATTTTTTAGTTAAATATTCATACCTATTATACTTTAGAAAATTTTAAAATTAGAAAATTATATCAGCTTTTTAATGATATGAGCACTGAGAAAAACAAATGGTTATTTCTCTAGATATTAATTTATCTTTAATACAAGGTGCTACGTTGGAAGGCTCCTCTTCAAACGTCTATAACTTGATAGGGGGGCTTTACAGTGCGAAGTGGTCGAAGTAAAGTCATCTTCGCTTTGATCAAGGAATCCAACCGTTCTATTCGTGTCAGCCACTTTAGGGACACCCTGTATAGCTGGCTCTGATATAATTCAATGATAAAGACGGAATAATCCGACAAACCAAAATCGGTTCGTTTATATTATATGTTGTGGCTGACAACTTTAATCACACCAACATGAAAATTAAATTCACCAAAACTAATTAATAATGCAAAATCCTTTTCATATAATACTCTATGATCTCCCACACTAATAAACTTCGTATATATTTATAATATATAAAGCATAGTTCAATCGAGTAATATTTATGGATGTACATATGTATATATGTAATGTACACACATAAATAACATGAAAACTATTGATTTTGTATGTTATATAAACCAAATTTGCATATTGCGAATTTTATAAAAATCTCATCCAATAGATTTTAGTATACGGACATTATTTAGATTTTATTTAATTTTAAAAATCGATATTATAAATTTATATAAATCAAATTTTTGATCAACTTTTGGTATCGAACTACTACTATTATAAATAATTTAGTTTACAACTTTTTTATATATCGCGCGCTAGATTGAGAAGGTTATAATACAAGTATAGGGGAAAAAACCGATTTTGATTGACACTGATTTATATTAAAATGAACATGTCAAAATCGATTTTTTTTTTAGTATATGTATATAGGAATTTTTTGATTTAGTATATACTTCCTACCATATAAATTTATATAAGAACGCAAAAACTTGACAACGGTACACAAAAGGACATTAAAAAACTCTTTATCACTCGAAAACCACATATATGACAATACAAATTGAATTTAATATCCTTAGACATGTGGAGTATATAATACATAAGAAAAATGCTATGTAATTGTATACAAGATAAAAATTAATTTTCTTTTTTAGAAAAGCTCATGTGTCGTAACTTTTATGCATGAGATAATACCGCCTGACACAATAAGGATATAATTTTTTAATTGAGGTCTCTGTACATTAATCAAAAACTGGTCGAGTCATTTTCTATATACATACGACTAAAAATACTTCTAAATATTTATCTCTTATTTTATAGTTGTTGTTGTTCTTGTTATTATACACCCGGAAAATAGGGTAACTATTATATCATATACTATAAGTTATGGTCTATGTTTGTGCGTATCCAAATTTCCATATTTACATCTTAACTTATACAAAATATCCATAGTTTGTTCTGTAAAGGTATTTTCCAAATCAGCTGGGAATGTACCGGCACCAAATGAACAAAATAAAATCTATCCGTTCATATAAATTTATATGGAAAATGATAAATCATTTCGTTTCGTTTGTTTTTCGAAAATGGAAAAGTTGAAAATTTTATTATATGTCTGTATATAGCTAGATGGAATTTGAAAACGATCTACCCGATACCATACCGCGTTAGTTACATCATTTGTACGAGCATAATATCATAGAGATATCCTTGAAGAATCATTCCTATATATGCGAAAATAAGCGATGATGAATATTATTATTTGTATGATGCTGTGTTGTGATAGAAAACCTATGTAGTATGCGTTCCATTAAAATATGCCTGTTTTTCGCGGTAAAATTTATTGTGGTAGATGTATGTATATAGAGTTCCTGAATACATTTTACTTTATAATAATTTATGGGTTCCCTATATGTCGAGATTTATATTTGCTTTAGATTGAAATGATTTGAAATTGGCTTCGCCACTGCTCCTATATGTAGCTTAAATAAGTTCTCTGGTTTTATGGAATGAGAATAGTTTTAAAATTCAGCATATATTTTTACGAGTAATTCCACTTTTCATATTTTATTTATAATCCCAGAAAATAATTTGATAAAAGTGAATAACTGTTTAATAGCAGCAACACATAATGTTTTAAGTAAAATGACAAATTAAATTATTTACATTAATAATTTGTAAAAAATGGTTAAGTTCAGTATAAAAAAACCCAAATAGTGATAAGCTGTTATTATTAGGTTCAGTTGCCGAAAATAAAATTTGATTTCGAGCGATATGTTTATTAAATTTATATATGATTATGTAAGTAAATTAAAATGTATACATACCAAAACACGTTATCTGACGTGTGCAGCAAAATAGACCTAAATCAATTAAATTTTTTAGCATACATAACTGTGGTTATCTTATTAAATTGATTATCCTTAGTAGCATTCGATAAATTTGTTTTTTGCAGATAACTTGTTTTCCAAAAAATAAAAATCGCGGATTCTACCCAGCAGAAAAATATGAATCCAGCTAGCTTTGTAAGTTGACGTTTAATAATAATAATAATTTCTGTCATATTGACGATTGGAGCATCACGGATTCCACGTAGTGGAATTTTTCTAAAATAAAACTATCTATCCATTGCCGTTTAAAAACATACAGCCATCTAATTTCGAATACAAAAACAACAACATAAACTTCAAATGGATCGTTCTTTTCAATAATCATTTTTTTCCGCGAGAAGAGCTTAGCCTACTTTTACAATCGTCAATATTCATGTCATTTTTTACAGTTGGGATAATTCATGTTTTTACAACAGAGGCACTTCCTACTGTTACAAATAGTACATTAACGATTGTAAATGTGGAATAAGCGCCTCTCGCTTTAAAAACATGAAATAACCAAGCTGTAAACAAAATTAGTTATAATAATCAAATTGTTAAACGTCCCATCTTGCAACTTGCTTAGTTCTTATTACTCCGCAAGATATAATATCTACCCCAGAAAAATATCTACCCGCTAGAATCGAGTATTTACCCCATTCTTGTTAAGAAGTGTGTAACTACGCACACTAGACTAAAACTTGTCTCAACTAATAAAAAAATATTTCGCAACATATAGATCAATAAATGTAAATAGTGAGACAATAGTACATTGGGTCATTAGGATTAAAAATGATACTTTGTTTGACGAGCAATTATATTTGCATGCGAGGCGAAGCGCAGCGTAGCCGAGCAAAATCAAAGATTCCGAGTCAAACAAAGTCACTTTTAATCCGAATAACACATACGATTTTATCTCCAACGAATAAAAGCTCATTGTAAACTAATTATACGAGTAAGTACAAATTATGTAATTAAAACTTCAAAATTGAAACTAAGTTTGTTGAAATATTTTGTGAAACTAAGGAGATCATGACTTTTGTTTGGTATGACTATTGTACGCGTCAAACTGCAAAGCTATAATTACAATATTTTCTTTCTTGCGAACAAAATATTTGAATCAGAAGATTTATCAAATTTACCATCGGATGTGGTTCAAACAGCAAAAGAAATTGTGTCAAACCTGTTGCCATCAAAATCACGTAAGATTTATGATATAAGCGGTTTTTGCAGTGGTGTACTGAAAAAAATGTACAATCTGGATCATATTCAGAAATTGTTCTATTGGCATACTTTATCAATTTGTCGCCAAAGATGAAAAATTTGACTCTTTGAGCGCAGTATTCAATGGTTATTGTCACATTGAATTATAAAAATGGCGTAGTTATCGAAAAATATTCCAAACTGGGAGCATTTAAACAAAACAGAATATTGGGTACATAGCAAAAAAATCCAGGGTTCTCGATAAAGCACAAATCGACTTGTTTTTAAATTTTGCTCCCGATAAGACATATTTAATGATGAAGGTAAGCTTAGTAGATAATATATAAACTTATTTTTTGGTATTTTTCTGCAAGTTGTTTTAATACTGCGAGTTGTGGTGGAAGTGTGGTTGCGACGAACTAGTCCATTTAAGGATAGATGCCATTAAAGATGTTCAATCAGCTTTGTTGGTAAAAATTTCCAACTCTAAAACAAACAAATCGCGACTCTTTACGGTTTTGGGAGAAAATTATTTGGAGATTTGCAGAAAATACTTTGCTCTTCGCCCAGGAAATTTCGAGGTACGACGACTTTTTATAAAATACCAATGTGGAGTATGTCATCGGGTAGTAGTTGGCATTCACAAAATTAGTAGCGTTGCAAAAGAAGTGGCATTGCATATAAATTTAAAAAATGCAATTGAATATACCGGCCATTGCTTGCATCGGACTTCAGCTAAACTCCTTGGAGTTCCTGGTGGTGACCTCACTTGTCTTAAAAGGCATGGTGGTTGGAAATCTAATATTGTAGCTGAAGGATACTTAGAAGATTCCACAACAAATCAAACAAACACTGTTATAAGAATATTACGACCCGATGAACTTAGTACCAGCTACAGTATTAGTCATACATTAGTCTACAGTACTAATCATGTAAATACAACCGCTCATACATTATACATATTATAGGGTCTTCACTATAATATTTTTCTCCTAGTATTAATAGTTCCTACTTTTACACCAAGGATTAAAAGTGTAGCTTAGCAACACACACATTCTTTAAAATAGTAAGCAAAAGGCTAACATTAATACCCAAAAACAGTATTAAAACAAGAGACGTTGGGAGAAAAACATAATATTTACTTAGAAACGCTATACCCGCCCATCAAATAGTAAAAATTTGGGAAATAGAATTTAAGCAATATGAACAACAAAGTTCATGTGAACTTTATCCTACACTATCCTAAAAAATAAAAATAAATGTTTAGGAATTTTTAGGAAAAATTTCACGCGTGTTACAAACACCTAAATCCTAAATATTTTTAAATGTGTACTTTAGTATAATATACTTTATTTGGATTAACCGATTAAAAAATTATTTAGCCATTTACAAGAATTTTCACAAAATAATAAGAATTTTCTTAATTATTGTTCATATAATTATAGTTAAACGGAAAAAATTTAGGAAATTCGCTTGATATGAAATTTTAACATATTTCATCGAAATTTGCATAAAAAACACCCTCAGCCCCTATAACTTTTGAAATGATGGTGTTTTTCTATAAATCTAAGTTCATAGTAACTCAAACATATTTTTAGTTTTTGTCACCGTATTTCTGAGCAACGGAAAACATTTAGGAAATTCGTTTGATATGAATTTTTAACATATTTCATCGAAATTTGCATAAAAAACACCCTCACCACTATAACTTTTGAAATGGTGGTGTTTTTCTATAAGTCTAGCTTCATAGTTGTTCAAAACTACTTTTAGTTTTTGGTCACCGTATTTCTGAGCAACGGGAAAAGGTTAGGAAATTCGCTTCATATGAAATTTTAACATAATATCATCGAAATTTGTGTTACTAAGAATTTTTTTTAGTGGTTTGTTATTAGCTTTAGACCCAAGACATTCCTCAGTTATCACGCAACAAAATTTTAGAAATTGTCAATTTGGTTTTTGCTTAGTTTCTTTATATTTTCTTCATAACTTTTCCTTATTGTATTTTATTCGGTAATACGTAGTTTTACCCATACATTCATACACACAGATTGTATTTGTTGGTTTAGGAATGTTTTGGAAATAATTCATATTCATACAACAAAACTGTCAAAAATCCATTTTAACTTTTAAAATCTATGACAAATAATTTTTGTATTTTATAATTTTGGTGGTGGTTTACCTAAAAATGGAAAATATAATATGCTGGATTTACTATAGTATTAGGACCGAACGCTAAAAGCTAATTTAATTAAGCAAAGTTTCTTTCCGAGCAATTGGTACCAATTATATTATACCGTTCTTCGAAGAATTCACCTCAAGCGAGCCTATCAATATATTTTAGTAGTAAACACAAATTTGCACAAAATAACATCTGACCTTAATGACGATACAATTGTTCAACACTGGATTTGAAATTAATGGTTTTTTCATGTATTCCTGGAAAAATTCAAACAATCGAAATTTGAATAAAGTAATTACCGAAAACATGTAAAGTAGAATCGGTAATTTTGGATTATATATGTATGTACATATATTTATAAAGAGAGTCGATATAGCCGAACTCTTTGTGGCTAAATATTATTGTGCCAGTTTTTTTAACCCTGATTTAATTATGTCATAACATAAATTATTTTATTTTTGGTTATCGGGATATTTGCGGGAAATGTCTTGCCCGCAGTCGGCAAGCCAAACGCGTACTCACTGATTTTTAATGTTTTACTGTTTCGCTTTTTAAGATTTATCCTCAAAATTGAACCTGGGGCCCTATTCCTGAATACGAATTCGTATACAAATTGTACGAATTCGTACCATTGGTAATTTTGAATACGAATTCGAATAATTCTAATACGAATACGTGTCTACGTGATACTTTACGAAATTTCCCTTAGCCGAATTTTATTCGATTATGAAGGATTTCTGTACGTTGATAAATTAGTTGACGACTCCAAATAAAAATATTTTGGAAAGAATTTCTAGTATTTTTTTAAAATAATTTCATAATTTAGTCAATTAATTAATTGAGTTGAGGAAATAGATATAAATTTAATTAAACATTTTAATTTTTTTTGTCTTATATATTATGTAAAAATATTTAATTTTTTAATTTATACAACTGTGAAGTGTAGATTACCCCATTGGATTTGCAATACTGCCAATCGTCTTCGTGGTAAGTTTTTTCTGAGCCTTTTCTAAAATCTCTTCAAAATCAAGTATCAGTCATGAAATTTGATTTAAATTGAGCTATTTAGGAAGACATGAAGGGAATCTGAAATAAATCTTATTGAATTTATTGTATCGCAATTCGTAATTGAGGCGATTTGTTTCTATTAAAAACGAAAAAAAAATTTGTGCTATGACACCAAATAACTTATAATACTATAAAGAAGATTACTGCAGATTTCCATAGTAAAGTCGCGTGACATCATGTTATCGACACAAATTAATTTACTTTCATTTTCCAGATGGCGCGGCAAACGTTTTTTAAGCACGCCATAAACGTTTTTTAAAAACAATTTTTAGTTATTTCAGCCGTGGATTGTCAATTTGGTTTTGTTTATTTAATTATATTTTTTTTTTAGGTTTATTTACATTATTTTTCAAAATTTCGTTTAAAAAAATGGTAACATTGTGGTAATTTGCCAGTGATGCCATCTAGAAAAAGAAGGTAAACTACGATAAACTACCATATCTTGATACGCAAATATGCTGCAATTTCCATTATAGTATTATAAGTTATTTAGTATGATGCAAAAAATAAATGAAATCTGAATATTTTCTATTGACAATTGTAAAAGTAGGCTAAGCTCCTCTCGCGGAATAATGATTATTAAAAGGAACGATCCATTTGAAATTTGTGTTGTAGTTTTTGTATTCGAAATTAGGTGGCTGGTTGTTTTTAAACGACAATGGATAGATAGTTTTATTTTAAACGGTTAAAGTTTAATTTTTATTTTAAACGTCAATGGATAGATTATTTTATCGTATTTTAGAAAAATTCCGCTACCTGGAATCCGTGATGCTCCAATCGTCAAAATTCAAACGTCAAAAACATATAACCAAGGTTTAAAATTCATAGAGGTATAACCATTTAAAATAAATGCCCAATGAATACACGACAGTGTAAAAATATCTGATTCGATCGAATTCAGAAATACCAATTGATTTTAGTTTCGTATAGCATTTTCGTATCGTGTAACGATACGTATCGTATTCAGGAATAGGGGCCCTGGCTTTTCTGGACCATCAAAATTATATTAAATGACAAAGAGTCTTGAGACTCCAACAAACAAAAAGCTTTTCTACGTATTTTTTAAAATGCGCATGCCTTGTTTAGAATTAAACACGATTTAAGCCGAAAACAAATACGGTTAACAATTAAAATGTTCACTTTATTGTCATTATATAAAAGGAATCAAGAAGTGGCATGACATAGTTCAACGTATGGCCTGGATTAAAAGCAACATGTGGTTGAATAAATTAATTTGATACGTACATATGTATGTACCTAAAGGCAGAAGTAAACGGTTAATTTAAAAAAAATCTTTTTGTGTAAAATTCAATTAACCGTATATAAGACTTATGTAATTTAAAATTGAAAAATTTAATTCTACTCCCTAAAGACGAAACCTAACTCAATTTTCTAATTAAATAGATTCAGGTGCACAAACCTAAATTACCGAATACAGAAGGTTAAAATATTGTATGGGATAAATTGTTTAATTACTGTGATTAATTAATGGTAATATATTCTCAATACCTGTCAAGCTGTAATGTTAGTAAATATTTTTACCTGTAAATTACCCGTGTATATGCAATTAATAAAACATTATATATGTATGTATATGCTACTAGTAACAAATAAAACAAACATCAAAAACTATTTAGTGATGCATAAATTATTTAAACTCCAACCCCTAGTACTGAAAATCACCTTGAAATAAAATGCCTCCTGTACAAAGTATCCCAAATTAGTATAAGTAAATAAGGATCGATGTTTATTTTTAAAACAACAAAAACCAAAAATTTATTCCAACTATGTATCTTATATATAGTAATTCACTGTCAACTCAAATTACAATCGATAAAAATTGTAATAACTAACATAATACCGTATAAGAATGACAATATCATATACAATATATGGAGAAGCAAACGAACTATATGCACATAATATACTGAAGTATATAGTTTATTTTTAAGTTAATCTCATTAAAAAGAATAGCAAATAAACACAAAAAAAAAAAACAAACACATAGTTCCTCTATATACATTTTCACGCATTTATATGATTTTCAACGATTTTCCATCATCATCGTCATCATCGATTTCCATATACATATAATAATAACGTAAATCACCCGTTCAATTACATTCGATCCGGTTTTAAATCAAAAAATATATTGTTTATTTATATATTTATATAGCGAACAAAGCTAAATACAAAAACTATTATATATATATATATATATATATATATATATATATATATATATATATATATATATATATATATATATATATATATATATATTATATATATATATATATATATATATATATATATATATATATATATATATATATATATATATATATATATATATATATATATATATATATATATATATATATATATATATATATATATATATATATATATATATATATATACATATATGTAATTTAGTTATATTCAACAGGTTAAATTAATTATATCCGATAAATCAACCAAAACCTAAAAAATAAAATCAAAAACAACAATAAATTATATTCCAACACTTTTATTTTTTACTTCACACTTCTTTAAAAGATTATTAATTTCCTTTTTTTATTTATTATTTTTATTTTATATTTTTTTGTGAAACAGCTTTTCGAAAAGCTCAATCGATTTTCATAAATTAATTAATTTTCGCACACAAAAACAATTATAATACATATATATATTATATATATATATATATATATATATATATATATATATATATATATATATATATACATATATATATATATAAATAAATAAAATTCAAAACTTTTCACTTCTATATTTAAAAAAGAACAACAACAAAAAATGTTCTAAACGAAACAAACGGAAAAAGCTTTAAATATTAAAATTGAAATTAACAAAAAAAAAAAAAACTTTCTCCTCATTTCCTCTATATATTCATCATAACAACACTTTTCACATACTTTTTTAAAATTTTAACATTTTATTTATTTTTATTTTTTTTTTAAACCAAAATTTTCACACAACACCAACCAAAATTATTCTCCATAAAACAAAAACAATAATTATAGATTATAATATTATTATAAATATATATAAAAAAAACAAACGATTTTTCTAGGATTTTTTCAAAAATTAAAAACGAAAAAAAGCTCAACATAAAAATAAAATTCCACCTATTCGCATGAAAAAATCGCAAGCAACTGTTGGATGTTTGAATATCTTTTTTCCACAATTTTTTATTTTTTTTTTGCTTTTGTTTTGTTTTCATTTTCTCTGTATATATGTCTATAGTGAATGAAAAACTCTGGTGAAAAACACAGTAAAAATTATTATGAGAAAAATACAGCAACAACAACAAAGAGCATCGTCGATGAAAAAGTAAAAAGTTTTTCCTTTTTTTTTTGGTTGGTGTTGTTGGAATTTTTTGTTTGGTTTTTTAATATAAAACAAACACTATAAAGCTTATACTGAATATATCAGATACCTACATACTATATAAAAATATGGAATATACTAAAAACTAAATAGAGGTAGAAAATTATGTATAACTACACATAAATATAGAGTACTAATCGGTTTAGCTTTTTTCATATATATGCCGAATGTAGTCTTCTCTCCCAATCACTATAATTTTTATATTTTTCATTTTAAGTTTTATTTGACATGAAAATAAAATTATTTTATATAATAAAAATTAATATTAAAAATAGAATTTATTTTTACTAATAAATAAATTAATAAATGCTATAGGATGTTTGTGATCAGTTAAATACGAAATACTATGTTTTGTTAGGGCAATCCAAAATTAAAATATACTATATTTACAAAATTGACGATTGGAGCATGACGTATTCTATCTTGTGGAAATTTAAGAATTTAGCCAGCTTCCAAATTGGACGTTTAATAATTTTGTACTCGTGGAAGTTGCAAGTCTCCTATCGGGCACGTCTCCAGGTGGCAGATACGGAGTTCCCCACGCCGAAACACCGGTAGGTAAGTGGAAAATAAAATACCACTCGCGGACCAAAGCTTGCAAGAAGTGTCTGGTCACCAGGAGGTGCGGCTTCCAACAGCGTCTGTTTCTGATGTAACAGGCGGCTGATTTTACCTGGCAGGAGGTATAAAATGCTTGAGGAAGGAACAAAAAACCAACGATTACCCTGTATACAGGAAAATGTGTAGGGACTCGGAAATCCAGTACCCACGACTTTCGGGAGTGAGCAAGTGGGGTCTCAGTCGACGAAATAAACAACCTCAATGTCCGCGCAGTGATGTACTTGGCTGATGGGACAGATATTAATACAAGCTTAACAAGGGATGAAGAGTATCCTTTTCATATAACAAAATCATAAGGTCACCTACTATTAAAAAAACGAGTTCTATAGGAGATACTAATATGACTTTGCATTCACCAACAACTAATATTGAAAGCGGAAAAACCACACTTCATAACCAATTAAAACGCCTAGAAGAAATGGTTTCAAAGCTGAGTAATGAAACTACCCTATTAAAGAGAGAAAATGAAGACCTGAAAGGATCATCGAACCATGTAAATAAAAAAAACAAGTCTGTAATGAATACTACACACACGAAGAAGAATCGGAAGAGAAAAAGGAACCAATCCCCAGTGGATACTATAGGATGCAAGAAGCACAAGAAAAACCGACACACCAAACATCGTTGGTATTAAAGACTATCCGGCTGTCAAGGCTCTGATGACCACAATTACGTACAAGGAGTTCAAGCTGATAGCTTGCTCAACTTGCTGAGAAAGTTCAGTGGAATACATGTGAGGACAAGTAGGAAACACCAATTAAGGTTATGGCTAGAGGATTACATCAAACATGCGAGATTGAAGATATAATTGCCGAGCTGCAGAGTAAACGATTCGAGATTAAGGATGTTGCAAACATAATTAAGGTAGATGATAAAGGCAACAGTGTCGTCACAAAACGCGGGTTACCGCTATTCATGCTAACGTTTGGCAAGGAGGAAAATATTCAAAAAATTCATGATATTCGGGCAATTCAAAATATGAAAATCAGAATTGAACCAGTGAAGAAAAAGTCACTGCTGATAGTCCAATGCAAAAAATGATAGGGCTTCAATCACACCCAGAGATACTGTGGACGTATGGCAAGATGCGTTAAAGGTGCTGGTAACCACCTTACGAGCACGTGTACATTAGATAGGGACTCAGTTGCAAAATGTATTAGTTGCAAGGCCCAACATCCAGCTAATTTCGTGGCTGTGAGGTAGCTAAAGAATAACAAAATATAAGAAATCGCGCTGGAAAGTCTGATCTAAACTTTAGAAACCCTGCTAGTGAAGCCCTGACCAATCGACAGACATAAAATAAATAAATAAATGTGAATATTTATTCCGCAAAAAAATCAATTTTAACATAGATACGCTAACAAAAAAAACCAGGTATAGGTAACACTAATATACCTAATGCGTATGAAACAGTTTTAGTATTTGTTTTTTGATAAACAAATGTGGGTCTGATAACCACAAATGGCCGTCACTTTAAACGGACACTATGCACTCCTATGAAAATGATACAAGAATACACGTTGATGATACAGAGTCTAAAACCAACAACACAAATATATTATTTCAGTACTTCCTCTTGTTGATTCAGAAATTGATTCAAATCGGGATATGGCTTTATTTTGGAAGACAAATGCATTGATCTGCAAACTACCTAAGGAGAAATTGATGATGAAACTGGAACGTGGAACTAGCCGAGAGTTTGTCGCTTCAATCCATGGTATGGACATTAGCACATTGTCATTGAAGGACTACCGGGTGGTCAATTTAGTTTTCACATATGTGGGTATGTCGTCTTTTGCCAATCCAGAGGAGCGATCGCAACCAATAACAAAGCAACGACATTATGACCAAAAAAAAAAGTCCTAGGCCGTTGTACATTTCAGCTAAGCGAAAGGAGCTATGTCCATAGCTTTAGATTGTAAATAAAGAGTTTTAATAGATCGATGCACACTTGACACGAAGCTAATCTACGAGGAAACCTTACTAAACCGGCTAGAAGTACGCATAACTTTCAGACCTCGTTGTCCGATAACCATCCAAAGTGGGTATACGCTAATAGTCCCATTATAGAAAAAGGACACTTGTACATGAACAGCATAGGAACACATATACATGCGGATACAGTTCTACCAAAATTGGGTGTTCGACTACTTACATCGCCCGCAACAACATCCGAAATGTCAACAAGAGAGAACCAATCTAGAAGAAAGAGACATGGTCTTACATCCGAGAGGAACTGCATCCACCAACGCGCTGGAAATTAGAAAGAATAACGTCCTCTGTGGATCTATATTATCATTGTTACGAGACTGGTTTTCATTATATATTCGCCACTTTTCTGCAATAAGTCAATGAACCAGCCAAATATTAATTTCTGCGGGAAAACTTATAAGCTTTGGGGTTGGATGGACTCATTCCTACTTTTTCTTAAAATTACTACTTTTCTTTTTTTCCATACGAGTTAAGGGGATACCTCTTTATTCATTAGAATTGGAATCAAAATTAAAAAATAAAAAAAAAATTAAAGTTGATCATTCCAGCCCTCAATGCCACATGGGCCTACGGTGCAATACCCGGACAAACACATATACTTACACATTAAACACACCCAACCGTGATTTTTGGTCACCACCGGGAATCGAACCCGAGACCCTCGAATAACAAAGCAAGGACGCTACTTACTGTGCTAACGAGGGCGGCAATCGAAATTAACTTTGATTTTTAATTTATAGAATGTAAAATTTGAATTATACACATTTTAAAATCTTATTATGAGCTCTGATTTTTAATGTGGATTTTCAACTCATAATGTGAATTTTCAACTCATAACTTTAAAACTGGATTTCCGTCCAAATTAATTTAAGAAAAACCCGCAACAAGCGTTATTGGCACATATTATTGCTTCTAAAAATAAAAGTAATTTCCAGGCCAAACATAAAATAATAAAGCCGTCAACAATACTAAAATCAAAATGAGAACCATATACTATGTACCAAGTATTGATCTCAGACGACTTGAAGTGATGAGACGGGTTGCTCGGTAATAACAACTTTATGCTGTGTGCCTCGCACGCCAATAGTTTTGGCTAAATCGCTGACTCTTCTAAATGGTTGATTAGCTCAGTCAGTCGTTCGATAACACTAAATGACGATATATCAATCAAATAAATGATGGTTCTATGTATGGTCCTTGCTTTCAAAATATGTAAAATTCCAATTTTTGTTATCTAACGCAACCGAAATGATAACTAAAACGAAAAGCAACCTCACGAGGAGGCTAAATTAATTAAGCAATTGGTAGCCACCTAGAAATCAGTAGTATAACTAGTCATACTACATAATTTTAAAATCGGATCATTATAATTCTGTGATCAGATCGTGCGAAGAAAATATGTAATTTTCCAAACAAAAACTCTTCTTGATGAACTACCCAAAATACATTAATTTCTGATATCTACAGTAATACATAAGCTTTATCTCCTGTAATTTTGAATATGTACATGAAAGGAAAGGGAGGTGTACAGCACTACAGAAAACACTCCAGATGTTGTACAATGACCGTTAACAAAATTCTTAGTTCGATCGAATTATGGCTGCTTCCTAATTACCTATTTTTGAACGGTCATATTCTAAAATATTTCATTGAATTATATTGATACAGTAAGTTTCCTCAAACTTGGATTGAATCGGCCTAGTTGTATATTTCGTAAAATATCAAAATTTAACGTTAACTTTCTGAAAAATTATTAAATTAAATACCGAAGCTAATTACAAAATTACCGGTTTTCGCAATTCTAAAATATCTCATCAAATTCATAAAAGGTCTAAATTTTTGTAAATAATCCAGAAAATATATGCAAAAATTAAAATACAAATATTTCACAACAGTAAGAAATGTATTATACGATTTTCTCCATATTATATCTAATATTAGAAAGTTTACTTACTTTAAGGTCCACATAATTCAGATTAAAGTGTTCACTATGAGTTTTAAATTGGTGTTAGACATATTATCTAGACGAAAACAAATAGATCTATACCAACATATATCTCTTACCAACATCAATATAACCTTTCACGTATAAAGTTGACAAACTTTTGAGCTCTTACCTGTAACGAAAATATCAAAATTAAATTAATTAAAAATGTTTTTCAGTACAGTATAGATGTATCCGGATTAAAAAAACTACAAAATGTACAACAAACATATGAATATTAAATAACTATTAAATGTTAAAATGTTCATCAATACTTCAAACCTAAGCAAAGATACCTTTATTTCCTTTATACTATATACTCAAGGATAAACCGAAATTCTTCGAATCGAACCAAAAAATAAAGTTTTGCTGTAAAAGCTTTAATTTTCCGATTGATAAAGGTATATAATGTTTACACACTTATTTCATTATTACGATATAGCAGCATGAAGAAAATGACGAAAGAAAAAAGGAAACAACAAAATTTCTCCAAAATCCTGGCCTGATGGCCAACAGAAAAGGTATTAATTGTAAAAAAAATAAAATAAAAAATGTGAAAACTTTTTGGTTAATTTGACAAGAATAATAGATTTTTTTTTGTATACTAAAAGCTCTTTATATGTACAGCAAAATACTTTTTCATTTATCCGATATTTTAGGGAAAATTGCAAAAGCGTAATAAATAAAAACAACTTTAAAATTTGTGTATTGCCTTTAAGCAGCTTTACAATATACATACGAATATATCTACATAATATATGTTCGTATACTTGTATACATAAAATTACAATTAATGTAATGAAAACATTCTACAATTTGAAACTCTCGGTCGTAAAGGAGCTTATAAATTTTTAAACAAAATCAGCACTCTTTAATTAAAACAAATATAAAAAAGCTGTTTTGATATCACCCGCACCCGAAATCAATGTTGGTATACATACATGTACATGTACAAATATTTTTAATTTAAAATTTTTTTTTTTTTTATTCAATCTATCGTCTCACAGTTAATGTGTACATGCATACTCGTGTAGACTAGGGTACAAAAAACTTTTCTTCAACGAAAAATTAAAAATATATTCAATTAGAAATAAATAATATACTCAAACTAAAATTTATAAGATCCTCTTTATATAAATCAACCTTTGAGAAAATGTAAAAGAATTTTATTTTATATATTTAAGATTGCAGCTACTGATGATGCTTGAATTTTTCACACCTCACATAGTAACGTTATGATGTAGATATAAAAAGTATTTCGTGTTCGTTTTTTTTTTAACATTTCTTTGTAAAAGACTCATATGTAGAAATTTGTATGTACATATATGGAATTTAACTAAGCAATAGAAATCTCTTTTATTTTAAAAGTTTAACATTTTTGAAAATGATTCTGACACGACAATAAAAGTTAAGAAATTTTCGAATTATGTTAATCTACTAAGTGACTGAAAAGATTGGAATTTCTTATGGAGAGATTGAATTCTTTTTAAGAAACATAAGGTTATTGGATTGTAATATTTATACTTGACTAGCTACGCAAATTTTCAATTATATTAAATATTGGAAAAATGTGCCCTCCGAAACATAATTAAAGATTTAGAATTCCTGGTATTAACATTCAGAGAATTCCATATGCTAACTCCTCTCACGACAAACGGAGAGTTCATCAGTCTAGTTCTGTTTATAGCGGGTGTCAACAGTTGATTAGAGGAAATTACAAATTTATCAATAATATAAGTAGGCTGTTGATGCTTTAATAATTTAAAAATGCATAAACATATCCGAAACTTGTAGAACTGCACAAGAATACGACCAAACAAAAGAACTACCAAAAGAAGGGATGTGATCATATTTTTTCAACCCATAAATATATCTGAAACAAGAATTGTATATCATTTGCAGTTCATTGAAATACTTTCTTTTTAATTCAAAGAAAACTATATCTCCATAAAGAAAATGTGGAAGGATATACGATTTGACAAGTTGCAATCTGAGTTTAGAATTAAAGCATTTCGTAGTTGACCACAACATTCTTAATAAAAAAATAACCTTATTACAAATGGCTTCAATGTGATAATTCCAACAAAGTGATTTATCAAAAGTCAAGCCTAAATTATTCACGGAATCCGAGAAGTCAATTTCGATCCCTCGCACCACTATTTTTGGTAAATGTTTTGTACTACGAGTTGAAGATATAACGATGCACTGCGTCTTCCCACTGTTGAGTTCCATTCTGTTCTTTAGTGACCACGTTGAGATCAGGTCAATGTCGGAATTAATAGTTTCGATACTGTTAGAAATGTCCTTAGGTTTGCAAAATTCATAAATTTCTAAGTCATCCGCGAAAAGGTGATATTTACAACTAGTGATAACAGAGGGTAGGTCATTTATATACATCATAAACAGGGAAGGACCTAGCACTGATCCTTGTGGAACACCACGTTGAGTACTGCAAATGTTGGATACTTCTAAATTTATTTTAACTGATTGTAAACGACTTGACAGAAAGGACAGGATTGAGCGACAAGCCGATACTGAGAATTTGAAATTGCGGTGAAGTTTACTAACCAAAATTGAATGATCAATTTTGTCAAAAGCTGTACTGAAATCGAGCAGTACACAATATTACCATTATCAATAGCTCTACGAATGTCATCATTGATATGAAGTAAAGTTACGCTGGTACCATAATTGCGTCTATAGGCAGATTGGTACCTTGATAGAAGATTTTCCGATTCAACATAAGACAATATCTGTGACTGAAGTATTCTTTCAAATACTTTAGACAAAGCCGGAAGTAGGCTAGGTGGAATCCGATAAAGATGTTGGAGTATTCTTCTTGGGCACAATCATAGAGTGCTTCTATATCGATGGGAAAATAGAAAACGTAATTAAATTATTAAACACATGCAATAAATAACAATCAAGGCGGGGTAAAATTAGCTTTACAAACTTTATAGGTATTTCGTCAATGCCAGTAACATTGGATTTAATTGAATCAAAAGCATCCATAAGACCAACAATATCAATATTGTTAAAACTAAAGTTACCCTCCAAAGAACTATGACCAATCAGTTCATCAAAAATTACTGGCTCCGCACTACCTGCACTGTTATCCGAAAAATGATCAATATAATCATTCGAAAATTGGGCTGATGGTTTGGCTTTCGATGATGAAAAAGCACCAACAGAATTAAATTTTTCCAGAATACTTTAGCAGGTACAGATGGATTTAAAATAACTGAAAGATATTTAATCTTGGCGCGCTTTATAATATTGGTAGTTATTATTCCTGGTACAGGAGCAACATTTTTTGTGCGCTTCCACCGCCGAAAAACAAATTTTCTAATATTAATCATTCGCCGAATCTCGTCATTAAACCAAGGTGGATGTTTTGATTTGATTGATACAGTTCTGATTGGAATATATTCCTCGAATAAATAGTTCATTAAATTTAAACTTTTTCAGTGGGGTTATTAAGGAAATAAAGCATATTCCAATTTAAATGATCACATTTACAAACCATTTCATATATTAATATTTTGGAAGTCCCGAAATAAAAAGGTCGGGTGAGTTCTCTTATATTTAATATCATACGAAAAATAAAGAAAACTAAATGCAACCGCCGAGATGTATGTATTAGTATTCATAAATTATTCGAAGTAGGAGAGTTTTTGTAAACGAATTTCTGGTATGCACCTTTGAGAATTATCATATATGCAGTTTGTAAAATTACTACACCGCAGTGCTTAAAATGAATTTTAAATATTTAAAGACGAATTTTACAATCCCTAATGTTCCATTCGTATTTTCGTTAACATTCAAAAATGTTGGACTAGATTTATCAAATAGGTAAATGTTGAAATATATTAAATCAAATAAGTGAAGTTGTTACTAAAAACCTACTAATTGGATATTTTCTTTAAGAAAATTGGAACTTGAGGTGTTTTGAAAATTGTATGCCGCCGATTAGATAGAGATGCCTCCAAGACGGTCAATCACGTAACAACAGAATTCGATGATTTAATAAATTCAATGAAATAAACAGGTAGGTTCGTGGACTATTCAAGTAATTGATCAATTACTGGTAAAAATAATAAAAAATTCTTTTCAAAATTAGAAAAAATAATAAGAAATTATTCGAAATGGTTCACTGAAATTGTAAAAAAAAGTTTTAAAAAAATACGATTTTCGCGAGGTAGTAGAGATGAGTGATTGACTTTGGATTCGTGGACCTAGGTTCGAGTCGCATTAGCAACAGTATTATTTTAATTTAATTCCTTCTGTATTCAAATTGGTTCAACACACAGCTTCTGTTAAACATTTTCATATTTTTTAAGTAGTGGAGTGGCATGTATACAAGATGGGTATAGAGCGATGGTGAAATAAACGTAGAGTCCATTGCCTTTGCAAAAATTTTCAATATTTGCCATTCAAATGTCAAGTATAAAAGATTTCTATAGCATGAAATATACATATATGAGGTGGTGTAGTAAGCAAAGACATGTGATTTTGGGTTTATGGATCTTAGTTCGATTCTCGATCGAGCCAAACATTTTTTGATTTAATTTCTCCTGTCAAATTGGTGATGGTGAAATAAAAATAATCCAACTCAGCTTCTGTTCAAAACTTCAATATTCTGTTTATTCAAATGGCAGCTATAAACGATAAGAATAATCACTATATGAAGGTATAGCGGTGGCTCGGTGGTAAAATAGGCTGTGTGATTGGATTTTAATCATGACTAGGACTAGTTCAAACCTCAATATATATTTATAATTTGAATTGCAATTGGTCATATTTAAATCAAAAAGCAATTTTCTTTTAATTTTTTTACCCTTAATCGAGGTTTGAACACTGTACATTCACGATTCCAAATCCTATGACACCGCTTATTTTACCACCCCACCATTACCATATATAAATTTTCCGCTATACTGATCCTTTATATTTCCCAATTGAAGGAAGAAATTAAATAAATAAATTTAAAAATTATTTAATGCCAAACCGAGACTTGAACTCAAGTTCACAATTCCAAATGCTACGACTCAGCTTACTGCACCAACGGCGTATATAAAGTTGGTGCTATACAAATCTTTTATGTTTGCCAACTCAATAGAGAAAATTGAAAATTTTAGCAAGAGGAATGGACAATTCATTACGATCTTACACAAGAGATGGCTCTTATACTTGCCGAAGAAATTAAATTAGAAAAGTATTGACGCTGACGAGAATTAAACTCGAGTCCACGAATGATGCTATTCAAATCTTTTATATTTGCCAATTCAATAGAGAAAATTGAAAATTTTATCAACACGAATGGACTATGCTTATTTGACCATTACCGTATATTTTCATTACGGTCATACACAAGAGATGGCTCTTATACTTGCAAAAATTGAATGTAGATTTCAACAGAAGCTGTGTTGAACCAGTTTTACAGTAGAAATTAAATTTAAAAAGTATTGGTGCTGACGAGTCTTGAACTCGAGTCCACGATTTCAAGATCATTGGCTCTGCTTACTCGACCACCGGCGTATTAAAAATTGGTGCTGAACAACAATAGAAATCTTTACATGGCACAACTGATAGAAATCTTTATAAAAAGGTTATAACTTTTATCGGTTATAAATTTAACTATGACCAAGGGGAAGGCTATAAGTCCTAGTCCGAGTTATTAAAATGCCAAAATCGTTCAAATAAAAAATGTGCCAGACTGATGACAAAATTTTCACAAAATTTAGTTGATGTGTTTTGATGGATGACGAAACGTACATGAAATTAGTTTTGAAACACTTCAAGTTAGTTACATTTGCTAACAAATGTATGATTTGGCCAGCAATTTGCAGTTGTGGAGGCAGGTTTGATGCAGTAAAGTTTTTGCTATATAGCTAATTCACACGACTCTAATTCCAACAGAAGCAATAAATTTGCATGAGATTAATCAAAACAATGTTATCTCAAAGAATCCACAGGTTTACGATGTATCTAAAAATTTTGGACTATAGTGGAAAGAGTGCAAAAGTCACACCGGCAGTTATGCCAGAAACATGGAGCATCGTATGGAATTTTAATTATCATTCGAAAGAACATATCTTGCCATTTATATTTTAAAGATTACTTCTTTCAAATACACTTAGATGATACACTTTAGATGGCCGCAACCGCAATGGTCTTTTCTCAAAGTCCAATTTTTGATAACGCGTTCGAGAACATCAAGTGGTATTTGGCGAATGACACTAGTAATGTTGGCTTCCAATACCTCAAATCTAGCTGGTTTATTCACATAGACTTTGGACTTTGTGTAGCCCCAAAGAAAAGAGTTTAGAGATATCACACGATCTAAATAGCCAATTCAGCGATCCGGACCGTGAAATTAATTGCTCGCCACAACATGATTTTCCAATAAGTACATTGCTTCGCGCACTATATGGCAAATAGGGCCGACTTCTTGAAATGTCGTCGAGGTCGGGTTTCAATTTCAGGCACCAAATATTCCGTTATCATGGCGCAATAACGAACACTATTCACAGGTACGTTTCGGCCGCCTTCTTTTTTAAAGAAATATGGACCGATGATTTCACAGGCCCATAAACCACACCACACGGATATTTAGTCGCGTATCATCCAATACTGTAAATTGGTATTGAAACTTTTCGATGGTATTCCAAACAGTGGTCTCGACAGGCTGATTATGTGAACCGTAACCTGGTCTAAGCACACGAAACACATTCCTCATATAGATCGCTGATTTTTGTAATAAAACTGTTCATGCGTCATTCGTCAAAAGTAAACAAATTAAGAAATCTCCTCTAGATGAACGCTTTTACAAAATACTGCCGCGAACTGGCGGAGCAGTATTACCTAAACACAACGGAACCTAAACACAAAACAATAAAAAATTTTAATTAAATAAAATAACATAATAATAATAAAGTTTTATTGAAATTGTAATTTAATCAATTTGTTTAAAATAATTATAGAACTTACATTTTAAAAATAATTAAATAATGTTTCACTAAAAATTTTTAATATACTATTTCGTAAATACGATATACGTCACCTACAGAGCAGTCGTATTTTGACATAAGGTTTTCGTAAAATACGATTTCGTTTTTTCCATTTTGTTTCATAATATGGCGGAATTTACGATCTTCGTATTTTACGAACAAAAAAAAATTTCATAATAGGAATATCCGCGGCGGATCGGAAAATACGAAATCGTAAAAATTTTATAATAGCCCCCCTGTGTATAATTAGAAATTAAATATTTTAAATCCCGTAACATTCACGCTATAGTCAAATCTCAATTTTGCTATCAGCATAAAAGTAAATTAAAATTTTCAGTGAAAAGTTACATTCTGATCAGTTTGATGTTGCCTATGGCTTTCTTACAGTGCTACTCTCGCTAACGTTTACATCATGTTAAATAATATGGCAGCCATCTCTTTTGCAAACCCTCGCAAAATAAATAAATATCGACTAAACTTTATCTATACATAATACATATTTAAAAATAAGAAATTACAAGAGGTTTTCACGCAGACATATTTCATTCTACATTTCACAAGCAGTAGAAAAATATAAAATATAGTTTTCTGCATGCTAATTTTCTCGGAAAAAAGCAAATTTAAAATAATAATATTTTTTATTATTGTTATAATTTTCCAGTTTTCATTTTATGATGAATATACACAAAGATACTTTCCTAGATAGAAAATAAAAAATATATATTTTTTGCTCAGCACATTGTTTTATTGGTTTGGCTTTTTCAATATTCTGTTGAATAAACCTGAAAGTTTTTTATTCTCACAACACATACATACATACGAATATAAACTAACCAAAGTTTCGAAATATTTTTCTTTTGGTTTGGTTTTTAATTAAATTAAATTAATGATATAAAATTAAACTGCAAACGAGAGAGTCAAACAACAATATAATGTTTTACATTTACGGTGGAGACGAGGTTGGATGTAATCTAAAAAGGATATACATATACATATATAGAACAGTGTTGCTTAATCTTTGTTTAACTATGGAACATTAATAATAAAATGTGTATGTATTGTTGATGTCGTTATACGATATACAAACTAAATAATTGTTGTTTATCTAAACATAAATTTGGGGAGGCATATTACGGCACTGAAGACAGCGCTTTAAAAAGAGGACTTAGCCTCAGCGAACCAAATGTAGGCTAACACTCTCCCATGTAGTGTAGCAAGACAAGTCTGACCAAAGCTGGGCTTGAAACTCTTAAAAACACTAGTCTCCCTACGTCGACGTGAATTAAAACGATGGTTGGGATACTCACAGCACACTGTCTACTTGTAGAACATGCGACGAGGCTAGGTCTATAAACGAGTGCAGGGGAGAAAGGGACTTTAGTCCACTTCCTATGCTCATGTCCGGCTTTATCACACCGAAGGCATAAACATATGGGTAGGTTGTTAATAATATGGGTAGGTTCTCTCTGATCTCTAAAACTGAGAAGTGCGAGATATATTACGCTACATAAGTTTGGTTTAAATAAGGGTAATAGAACACTATGGACCGTCACCGGTCTAAGTGTCTCGTAGCAGCCACTTTAACCTAACCTAACCTAACTAATAATCGTTCTTACAAACTAATGCCGTACGAGGTGTGAAACGCCTACCATTTTTGTATAAATAAGTTTTAATTGAGCGACGAAAACACTGGTGAATACAGATACCAATGGTTCAGTATATATCTCCAATGATTTATTGTCGAATTGGATCTTCCGCAATCATATCGGGTTAAAACAATTCAACAATTTATTTTTGCGCTCGAAGTGTAGGAGGTCCTATATAGCAGTATCCTTTCTGTTATTTAGTACCTTTGTACATATATTATTCAATATGAATCTGAGCCAAGGCAAATTATTTAATTTCTGGGAAATATCGAACGTCATACCATTCCCATAAACGATGTTCAAGGTGATAGTTGACGAGGTGATCTACTTCCACTCTAATTGGAAGTTACCATAGGATTGGAAGTTACTATACCATACTTGATAATACTAATTTTACTATTGTCAGATAATGTTGATCAGTGAGATTAGGTTTTATCAAACGTAATTTTCAAATTTTTCACAACACATTTTTTTTAAAGTCTCTATGTACACCCTCATTATATATGGCAGTAAAATTTGCATAAAATAAAATGAATTTATAATTCAGAAAAATAAAATTTATTAAATATAATTGTTTTTTTCAATGCGGTGATGAGCTTGTTTATCTGCACAAAGTTTATCTAATCGTGGTGTAATCGATGATACTGCTATTCGAATTATTTTTCCACTACTAAACGGCTCGATATTTTGGTTTCATTGCAGCTAAAGCAGAAAATCCAGTTTCACATAAATAGGATGTTACGAATGGCAACAGCACATGTAAAGATAAAGTTAGCCCAGCATTCATCCCAGAAAAACGCAATGGCAACACCATAACTATAGCGACACTTTTATATCAACTACCAGCCCAGGATTAACTATCATCCAATAATTTTGTCCCATCCCAGGAAAAATATGTCCTAATGTCGCGACAGTTTCATAAAACTATCATCCCAGGAAATCACTATAATCTTGGATTTCGTACCAAACCATCTCAATATCACAAAAAAAGATACATAAAAAAGTATCATAAAAACCGTAAATCGAACCACTCAATGATTTGATTTATTAAGTGATTTTTAAACTTGACCAATAAAAAAAAACTACTTCGAACCACTCGAGCCAATGTCGGACTAGCTCGCGTGTTTTTTTAAGTTTAGCATATACTATATAAATAATTATCTACCTCATCAGTAAATAGAAATATATAAAAATAATCATACAACGTCTACAAAGTGTCAGTATCACAACGTCTACAAAGTGTCGGCAGCAGCTTCAAATTCAAAATGGTGGTTGCTAGAAAAGTGATAATTTAAATGGTGGATTAAACATACAAGCAAGAAGGTAGTTTCAATTAATACATGAAGGCCATGAAATCCTTTTGCTACAAAAAATGTTGATCCATAAACAGCCTCTGCAATAGTAAAAGGAGCTTCAATATATTCGTATGCTTGTAAAATATTAAAATAAACCCCTAAAATGACAGTAAATAAGCCTTTTGTTGATTGTGCATGATTTCTTAGCATGATGGGCTCATGTTACAGTTACTACAGAAGCTAATAAAATTGTTGTATTTAAGAGAGGAATTTGAAAAGGGTTAAATGGAACAATTCCTATTGGTGGTCACATTGAACCTAATTCACTAGCTGCGGGGATAAGCTTCTGTGAAACAAGGCTCAAAAAAATGAAATGAAAAAATATACTTATTTATACTAAATAATAATAAATAAAATTATTCCTCATCGTAATTCAATTGTTACTGAGTAAGTGTGGAGTCCTTGAAATGTCCATTCTCGAGAGATGTCTCGTCATCATTGATATATTACTAGACATTATATACTAGGCCGAATACTGCTGTAAAAGCCCCGATCGCTCCTGTTGAAGGTCATGGGCTATAGTCGACTAAATGGAAGGTATATGGTTAAAATGTGGAGACATTATTAATTTACTTCTCTAGAATAAAGAATTCTTAACACAGCAAATACATATGATTGAATAATTGATACTGCGGATTCAAAAACTAATAGAGCAATTTGAGCCCCAATTAAAATAATTACTTAATAGCTTGGAAGTGAATTTCAAAATAAACTTTTTATTCGTTCTAAATAAATAATCAACCGTTTTTGATCGATGTCATTTTGTGGTGTCTCGAAACACTGGCTACTTAGGCATAATGTGCTACATTCGTCAGTGACATTATTTGTGGTAAAGTAGATTGTAAATAGGTATTACATTCATGTTTTTATAGCCATTCCACGCGAAATCAGACACCCATCCGGAGGTAAGGTGTCCAATTTTTTTGAAATTCGGGGAGATGTTAGATCTATATAAAAAAAAAATATAATTTGAGTAAAACCTAGGTGGGGTCAAAATACGCGGAGTTTCGTTATAATTTGTTTTTGTCGGAAACTCAAATGTTCACATCTTTAAATTCGTGTATCATTCGTGTATCATATTCCTTGTCCGATTTTCACGTGTATTGTAATAGCTCGTTGGAAAGACAATTGTACATACTTAAGTAACCGTTTTCAACTTTGGTGTTAATGTACAATATATAGTTTTAATTTCAGTTTTAAATAGTATTTTGCTGAAAAATCAAACTGATCATTTTAATTTTTTTTTTATCGTAAAGCACTTAACAATACCTTTCCAATAAGCCATCTTTCACGATGGAGACCCAACGCGTTCGAGTTCTATAAAACAAAACGTCATAACAAGTTAGGGTGGAAGTTAACATTTCAGTACAATTATTAATTCTAAACTACGAAATTTATGTTTTGGTTCTTACTTTTACAGTTTTATCCAATAAAGTTAATTTATTTAGGAATTATTTTAATTTAAAATTATAAAAATTATCAGAATTGGAAAATCGACGCGCTGTGATGTGGTTGTTACCATTGGGAACAAAGCACTGATAATCGTGAGTTGTTCTGATGGCTTTTACTGAATCAAATTTTTTTGCTAGTGATCGTGTCACCCTTCTGTACTCTTGATTTGTACAAAATCTAAAAGTAATGTTTGATTCATTTTTTGTAGCCCAACCGAAAAGTTGTTGTGCTATCGTTATTTAATCACCGTATGGACGCTGAAGGTTGGCTTTCGTGGCATTTCGTTTGAAGGCACTCCCAATTCCATCGCAAGGACCTTTTCCATGAGATGTTGCAAAGAGTTGCCATTCAGTATCAAAACCATGACTTGTCTTGTATTGACACAGTTGGTAGAAGTTCTTTTTGTTTTTGTACTGCCCGCCAGTTCCATCGGAAAAAAGTATTATTTTGTGTATGGTGGTAAATCGTTCAATTAGGAAATTAAATAGCTCCTGATGAAACTGATACACAGCTTCGTAGTTGTGTTTCAAGCTTCAAATCACTCAGCTTACTGCCTTGCTATGAATTCATGAGGTATCAAGGCAGCAAGCTGCTTGCTGAATTCTGCTATGAAAACATCCGATGATTTTGATAATTTTTCTATGTTTGACCTACCTTAAAAATTGGAAATAAATGTTTAATTAACTAATGTAATAAGCTTCATTAAATTTTATTCTTGCTATTTTGATTAATCCACTGTTTGTAAGACACAATGTTTAGATCATTATCTTCCATAAGGTGACTAAGGTGTTTCTCCATTTTTAATATTCCAGGACAATTTTTACAAATATTTATAAAACAATCCGTGTTTGGGAATTCATACAACATCATCTTGACGAGATCACGATATGTATCGACACCGAATATCCTCTTCATTGGTTCAAATATCAGTTTAACATTCTGATGGTAACAGCAAACACAAACAGAATGTGTTCCGTGGTGGTCGAGTGCCATAAGACATTCAGCCGGCCGTAACAATGCAAATTTCGAAAATCCAATTTTGCGAAATTTGCATTGACCAATATTTTGTTGCTTGAATAGAGCATATGCTTCTGTGAGATTCATGAGAATTAGTCGCCGTTGTTTTGAAATTTACACATTATTCTCATCGACAGTCACATATTCTCTTTTTCCAGCACACACACGACTGATATCGTCACTCACATAGAATTCTTTCACAAGCTCTACAATCTCAGGATTGATGACATTTGTGCCAACGCCCAACGCGCTGTGAGTGATTGAACATGATTCTATTTTCCTCCACAAGTCTCTTGATGAGCAGCGCTAAATGCATTGTGGTATTGAACTCCTTGACAATTGTTCGCGCTGACCATGATCGTGGAAGAACTGACAGAACTTTTAGTTTAAATCTTTTATCGGTGGCTTCAGCAAATTTAACTTTTAACTGGTTTATCATCTCATTTTCACTACTAGTTGTTTCAGTCTGAGATGCAGTGGAGTCCAAGAATATTTCAAAAATATTGCTTGTCAATTTCTTTGCTATTTGGTCAATTACACTGCGGCAGTACAACTGTGACTTCTTAATTAATTAAATTAATTAACATTTACTTAGTACTTTCTTCTATGCTAATTACTATTTTATTTTGAAAAGGTGAATCATCTGTTTATTACTCTATAGTTAGTTTATAAAAAGTTTGACTAAACTTTCTGCATTTAGTTTTTTATTTCTTTTATTTCTTTTATTCATTCATTTTAAAGCAATCTGTTGTGGGTTTTAGTCAACCTTCTGCCGGTTTTATGTTGTTACATGGTCAACACCATATTGACCGAAGCCATAAAAACACAATGACTAAAGGAAAATTTTGAATTTGTAATTGGTAACTACATATACTGAAATGTTGAATTCCACCCTAACTTGTTATGACGTTTTGTTCTATAAAACTCAAACGCGTTGAGTCTCCATCGTGAAAGATGGCTTGTTGGAAAGGTATTTTCAAGTGCTTTACGAGGGTTAGCAGTGCGATTTTTCAGCAAAAGACTATTTAAAACGAAATTTAAAGGATATGTTGTACATTAACACCAAAGTGTAATCCAAAGTATGTAAAATTGTCTTTCCAACGAGCTATTACACGTGAAAATCGGACAAGGAATACTTAAGATACACACATTTAAAGATGTGAACAATTGAGTTTCCGACAAAAACAAATTATAACCGAACTCAGCGTATTTTGACCCCACCGAGTTTTTGCTCAAATTATATTTTTCTTTTATCTAGATCTACCATCTCCCCGAATTTCAAAAAAATTGGACACCTTGCCTCCGTAATTTTTTTTTTTGTCTGATTTCGCGTGGAATGGCTGTATATATTTATGCGCGTCAACGTAACAATCGCCTACGTGACTTTCCCCATATTCCAGCATATAGTAATTAAGGACAGCTTCCATAGTCGTGTAATCTGCATTCAAGGTACAATAGAATGTAATCTGCATTCAAGGTACAATATTTCGATATTTTAAACTCAGTTATCAATTCAATTCGTAATAACCGCAGTATTCTAAGATTAGCATAAGTTATTTAGCAAATTCATAATTCGAAGAAATTCTCTAAATAAAACGACGTTCCGCGGTATATAGATTAAGAACCACTGTTACAGCGTTTAAATTATTTGGTTGATGATTGTCATCGTCCTCATCGTCATCACTTTATAATCAGCAACATTATTTTTAGAGAGATATAGTTTGTGGAAACGATTTTCATTTATGCTTTATATACTCACCTGGAAAATCATTAAATTTTATTGTCGTGTTATATACTATAGTGTGTATATAGAAAACTAATGTTTGAGAGGGTTTCGCATTTTATATTTATGTAGTACTTATACATATATACAACACAAAAGTCAAGGTATGGGGATGTTCTGGAAAATTGTAAATTTAAAACACATACAAATATTATCGTGTATATAAGACTAACAACGATATAGGAAAAACGAGAAAAAAATAAGAAATTTTCATTAGTACCTTTGTATGTGTCTATACATATTTTTAATATTACTCCTAAGTATATGTATATGGTTCAATATACATGCTTGAGATACTTTATAAGGATCATTTATTTTTATTCTTCCCTAGTACGATATCCGTTGCTCTACTACTATTCAAATTTTACATTTTGTCTGAGGAAAACTTATTTTCTTTCATATTTTTGCTTGGATAATTTAATGTCATTAAATACATACAAACTAATATACCTTATGTACTTTGTATAATATGTAATACATAGAACACATAAAGAAATTCCAAGTCAAAAAGATTTGGACATGATTTTATAGATATAAGCTTTGTTATTGTTGTTGTTTTTATTTCCTTTTTCAGTTTGGTGTAAATTTGATACCACATTGTTTCAATCAAATTCGAAATGCTTTTCTCTATCCTTTTGTTTTTTTTTTTTTAGAAAAATCGATATCAATGTAATGAAATCCTCTTATCTGAATTAATCCTTTTTAGTACATCGTTCAAGATAAAAGGGAATGTTTTTTGGCATTGTTGTTTTCTGTTTTGGTATTTGGGATGCCGATGCATAGAGATGGGGGACATAAATGTGTTATGAGTGAGTCGATGATAGGATATACCAAATAATGTATATAATATCGATTGAAAAGGAAGACTTAAAGATGATTGTTTCGTCTGTGCGTGTTGTTATCTATGTGTTGTAATCAAAACATTTGTTTGAATTACATAATACATAGAAAATTGATTTACTTAGTACCGGGATTCGTTTGAATAAATTACCGCACTTAAATTTTATCGGAATTGGAACTTTGTTTCTGGGATCTGCATATGTATATAATACATATAGTTAGTTTATTTTTATGTTTGTTAGGAAATCTTTTAGTTTATTGGGTGTACGGCCCAAATATATTTTATACCATTACGATCTTGTTTGGATTTATTTGAAACACACTTAATTTGAAACTGATTAGCAGTAATGCTCTTATTGAAATATTTGGAGATTTTCCTCCAAGGTTGAAAAAAATATTAGAAGCCAATATTACCTCAATATAACCATAATATATTTAGGTTTCGTAGACTTCACCGAAGATTGTATATAAGGTTTTCCAATAGGTTTCATTTTGAATAGCCTGCTATTTGGGCAGCTGTCATCAACAACGCATTGAAATTGTTAAAATTCACTACAAAAATGGTGAAAATGTTGAAGTTAAAGTTCGCAAAACTAAATCAGTTTTTGGTCATCGTGAAGCACCTTCTCGGGCGGCAATAGTGAAACTGGTGGAAAAATTATGAGCTGTTAGGACAAGTTAGTAATGGAAAGACTCGAAACCATGTGCGTCGCTCAAGAACAACTGAAAATATTACTGCTGTAGCCCGGAGCGTTGAGTGGTTGGGTTTTTTCATTATACATACATATATCTCTTGGAGTTTGCATGATTAAACACATTTTATGACCACTTTACAGTTAAAACAGTTTTATAGAAAACCCAGGCTTTTCGATTCTTTGTCGATATTTCAAATGCATCAAAATGATCCGGATTTTAATCGAAAAATCATCTTGAGTGATGAGGCTTATTTTCACCTCGGAGGCTACGTTAATAAGCAGAATTGTCGTGTCACTGTGTCACTGTTTGGTGCGGTTCTTAGGCTGGCGGTGTAATTGGCCCTTACTTTTTCGAAAACGAGGTTGGTGCAACTTTTACGGTAAATGGATTTGCGCTACCGAGTTATGATTAATGATTTTTTATAGCCGGAATTGGAAGATGTGGACGACGTTTTATTCCAGCAAGACGGCGCCACGTGCCACTCAAGTAACGAAACAATCGCAATTTTGCAAGAAAAGTTTCCTGACCGTGTTACTTCTGGAAGAGGTGATCTCAATTGGCCACCAAAATCTTGTGATTTAACACCTTTAGACTTTTTTCTTTGAGGCCACATGAAAAGTAAAGTCTATGCCAATGCTTTACAATCGATTCAAGACCCTAAAGATGAAATTCATGAAGTTATCGAGGAGCAGCAAATGTTCGAATTGGTCATGGAAAATTTCACGTGGCGGCCATTTGGCTGATATCGTTTTCAAATGTTAATGGCATACCTTCCTCTTTACCATGAAACATTCACTGATTTCTCTTAAAAAATACTCGTTTTTTTTAAATATCAAAATGAAACCTCTTATTGGGAAACTCTTTATCATTACAAATTGGGCTTGTGTGTTAAACCAAATATATCGCTCGAAACAGATTTCACATTTTAAATGGAAAAATTCCACACTTTAAATTGGTAAACATTTATTTTAACCTCTGTTTTCAATTATTTATTGTAATAAAATCTCATCATAATTATTTTTAATGAAAGTACAGCTATTAATTAATAATTTATAAATATTTTTGAAAGCTTTCTAATTAATACGATCACATAATGAAATTGAAATAGTTGGTTTTCTGAAAAGCTCGGTTTAAAATAGTAAAATAAAAGCGTATTAAGCCAACTTTATAGCCTACAATATTCATAGTTTTGCAGAAGGTTAAATAATCTGTTGATTTGCTTAAAGAGAGAAGGAAATATTTATAGTTCGAAACCGTTCTAAATAAAATAAACAATTTTGAATTGTGCCCTTCGAATGTTTTCTTCGTAAATTTCAATTTGCATTGAAATCGAAATTACAAATTAAAACTTGTTTGATTAACAAGTAAATGCTTTGTTAAATTTACAACGAAAAATATTAAAAAGGAGGTTAACTTAAACATAGAACTTAAGTTCGAGCCATAGTTTTAGGTATCACCCCACCCCGATCACAGAATTTACCAAAACTGAAACAGTAATCTAGTCGTCTAAGGAGCAAATACGAGTACTGACGGATGAAAATGCTTTATTAATTTTAATTATTATGGCATATTCCAAACTGCATTTGTCCTTTTTTTTTTTTTGGGAAAATCGATGTACAAACTTTTCCATAGAAAAGGAAATTTATAAACAAACGAAAAATGGTTGATTTACATATTTTTAATGACATAGCGAGAGACAATAAAGGTTGTAAATCAATTTTTTGTATACAGTCAGTCTATTTATAGCGTTTATAGCGAGTGTTTCGTGTAGCACGATTATAATTGTTGGTTTTAATTTGTATAATAAAATATATTTGAAGGTTACTAATTTGAAAAGGTATGCCAACCCCTGATAAACGTAAAATATATCCCTCACACAATGCTATATTAGTATGTATATAGTAAAATGTACTAAAAATCTGAAAAATCTGAGACAACAAGCAAACAAAATCGGGTTTAAATTGAAATTAATGAATTTTCGTCTTTTTTTCTTGAAATGGGAAATCAGAATTTATCACTTACTCACAAAGAGTTATGTGAAACGATAAAAAAAAGTATCAATTTAAAAGCATTTTTTTGATATTAAGACAATCTATATTATATTTTGTCGTGCTAGTACAATCCAAATAAATTTTAATAAATATTACACAATTATAACAGGATATACATGTATGTATACACTAAAAAATCTCACTCTCTTACTTATATTAAATTATCACATCGCTAGAATCTGAATTTCATAATTATAAAAGAAAATTCTTTTCATTTTGATATAAACTATGTATGTATACACGAAACATAAGAAAAGCATCAATCTGATGATAATAGTTGTAACATAAATAATACGACTATAGAGTTGTGATATACATATATATATATATATATATATATATATATATATATATATATATATATATATATATATATATATATATATATATATATATATATATATATATATATATATATATATATATATATATATATATATATATATATATATATATATATATATATATATATATATATATATATATATATATATATATATATATATATATATATATATATATATATATATATACTATATACTATATAAAATAAAAGATCATTTTCACCAAACTATATTTTAAAGCTTTTCCCGTCAACATTTTATGACGAGATTGTATTTCTGTATGGAGTAAATGCACCAATATAATAAGATTTCTATTACTACTGCTACTATACTGTATATATAAATTTTCTCAAGTCGAAAATTATTCATGCTCATTTTTCAAATTAAACACAAGTACTCACAGAACTAAACAATAATAACAGCAAAAGCCAAAAAAGCATTAATAATCCGTTTATACGTATACATACGAGTAACTACACAACATAGTACATAGCAGAGTGTAGTAGTTTTCAAGATTTTATTTTTATTAAATTTATAATTTTAGCTACAACAAACGACTCGAGTGCATATTTATATTGAACTTAATGAAATAGTTTGTTTCAGGAACTGTGAAAAGTTGTTGTTATAGAAAATACCCGTAAGCACATATGAATGTAACAAGAAAATTCATCCCAGTGAGGCTCTATGATTGTTTTAAGGCAGTACCACCAGCGTGTGGATCACAATTTCAGCTCGCTTCAAAATTTTGTGAACTGAAGACTCAACATCTCAACGGAAAGTGTAAAGTTCATAGATAGAAACACCTTATTTTGATAGTGCGTGGTCACTTTTTAATTCATTAAAAAATCAGTTTGAAACTGATCAATAATAGTCCTTTTACTAATAGAAATTTAATAAACACTAAATTCCGACAATTATAACAAATTATATAAATTCAATCCCAAAAATAGGTTAAAACAAATATTTAATAATAAAAACAATTTGCCGTTTTGAAACACAACATTTTTAAAACTCAAATTTAAATTTATCTTAATTTTCTGGTCATTAGTATTATTATTCAGACTTGTAAAATTCAATAACTTTAAATTTAAATTAATAAACCTTCCACCAAACATTTTTAAAATTGAATAATTAGTGAAATTCGATTGAAAAAATTAATAAATCTTTAAACTATTGCATTTTGAAAACATGGAAATTTTATTTAAATCGAAGTTTCAAATTCAGAATTGTGAAATTCTAGTTGATATCAATCCAAACTTCAAATACAAAATTATTTAAAATATAAAACAAAATTCGAAATTTCAATTAAATTCGAATTGAAATTTTATATTTGTGTGGATATTAGTTAGATTACAAAAGGTGGACTTATCATATACTAATTTCAATGTTGCATACAAATTTAAATTTCCCAATTAGTTTATTGTAAAATGTCAACTACAAAATTATTAAAATTAAGATTCATTTATGTCAAATTTCTACATGCACCTTCTCGATCCCCTTCCAATTATCTGTCGGCAGATTTGGGTTGCTGATCCTAATTATTTCTAGGATCTTGTCTGGACTAGCCGGTTCGGTTGGTAGCCAGACGCGCGCTCTTGGCGTGCTAATAATCTTTTCCCTGCTTACAATCGCAAGCCTCGCGCCTTGCCACACCTCTCGTACCTCCGCCACAGCCTTCTTGTAGAGATCCACTCATCTAGCATCGGAGCACGCCGTTAGCCTAACGCGCCCTTGATACCATCCCTCTTCTCTACAGGATGCAAAGAGTTCTGGATTGTCTCCTATCCTAGGACTTTTAGAAAAACTAAGTTCAGTACGTTTACACCAATCTCCATTATTCCAAGATGCTCCCATCTTCATGACTCCTGTCAATGACGACTAGCACCGACGTCCAACACACACTCCTTCACAATATAGCAGAACCACTTGTGCTTAGACATCTTGTCAGGAGGCTACTTCTCCGTATAAAATTCGAAGTGTAATCTGCAGTTTAGAATATATTTGGTAATCATCAACAAGACCTAATCCGAAGTTCTAAAATTTTCAAAACTAAACCACACAAAATTATTTTTAAAATTTTGAATATTAGCGTAAAATTGAGAATCGTAAACGAAAACTGGGTTTCGTGAGTTTGAACGATTTTTAATATTTTGTTTGTACTACCGAACCAAAATTTTTGAGGCTATATTTTCGGATAACCCCATTTTTATTTATATTTCATATTTGCAAATCTTTTATACTTTATATTCCAATTGAATTGAGAAATTGTTTAATAGTAGCTGAGTAGAACCAAAAATGTCCCAACATTAATATCGTTTCAAACTTAACTGAACTGCATAGAGCCAGGTGCAACATTTAATGCGACGACATTCCAAGCAGTGTATATTTTGAAGAAGTTAAAAATCTGACAAGCTATTCCTCCTTATGTTCTTAAAAATTATTAAATTTCCGTTCCAGTCAATGATGCTTAATGCAATTTTCTAGGCTGGCCAAAATATTCACCACTGACCATACAAATTTTAAGTTTAAATCAGTACATGAATATCGTCCAAATAAAAAATGTCCCTATACAAACTGAAAGTATAACAAATAGGTACGAGTATATAGCTGTCTTTAAGTCTCGATTAAAACTAAAAAAAAATTTAATTTAATTTCTTACAAATTATTTCAATTCAGATTCTGTTAAATTTTCATTTTTCTCTATTCAAATGGTGAGCATAAAAGGTCGATTTATCAGTAATGAAATTGTACGGCAATGGTCAACTAAACATAGTAATGGGCGTTTGATTAGTGGACGTGAGTTCAAGCAGCATTCGGGCTAACATTTTTTTAATTTAATTTCATCTTACAAATTAGTTGAACTCAGCTTCTATTAAAATTTTCAGATTTTTCCAATTAAGTGCGAAACAATTAAAATGTACGGCGATGGTCAAATAAGCAGAGTACAGAAATACTTTTGGTTATAAAAAAATCGATAAGGTCAGGTATTTTTCCTGGGCCAATATGCTTGTTTTCCAGTTGAACTCGATTCACATCAATTTTCTTTAATGGTAATCAGGAATTATTTTACTTTAGTTGTAGTTAATCTAGAACCCCAGTGAGTATTCTTCGCATTGAAGTCACCACCTATTATGAACCTTTTTGCCCAGACGCTTGAGGAACTCTGAGTATTGTTTGTTTTTAATAGAATACCAAGACAGTAAAATCCTGCCACAATAATAGGGAAGTTGTTGGTTTTTATATACATGAACATGTGTTGGTTATCTGAACACGTTTTTAATAACTCGGTAGCACTTATAGCCTACCTGAACTCGAATTCGTTTTTCCATGGAGTGGGTCGTGTTAAATTTTATGGCACGGTCACAGTTAAAGTTCCCCGGATTATTTTTAATGAAAGTTATAACCTTTTTGTCTGATTTTTTGTGAACCATTTTCTCCGATTTTTCTGCGAGCTGTTCTATACAGTTCCACCGTTATAAAGAGGGCCTCACTCTATATAGCGCTATATATATATCGTTGTTTTGGGTCAATTTAATAATTTTGTAATTTATAAACATGACGCTGAAGTAGATTCATGGTATTTGAGCACGATTAGTTTTAAATTCTGTTGTTTTTGAAAAGTGATTTATTGAATTATTGATAGCGTGATCCAATTCAAGCTCTAATAGCCTGATCTGAAGAATGATTTATTTAGGTTATACGCAAAAATATTTCGTACGGTTTTGTTCCTATCAAGGGTTTCCCTCACATTTATTTTAAGAACTGTCCAATGCGACGAAATCTTCGAATAACAATTCTTATGATAAATTATGATATAAATCCGACGAAGCACGGACCAGATGTATATAGTGAGAAAAAATTATATATTTTCGTCACCATCGGTGCCATTTGTGACAGTGACATTTTACGGCATTTGAGAAAATGTATCTATTATAAATATGCCGGAATATGTCACATGATATAAATAAATGGACGAAAATTATGGCGAAACGTATTTTATTTATGTTTAATATTTGATATCATGAGTGGTTTACTTTACAAAAGCAAAAGAATTTATTGAAAACACAGCCGCATTTGGAATTTCAAATTTTAAAATTGGGTGCGAAATTCAATGAAAAACAAGAATTTTTGTCGTCTTATATCAAAATTCGCTTTATAATTTGCGACTGTAAAAATTGAATTTCAATTGTAAAGAAAATTTCAAAAATATGTAATAACTTTAAAGTTTGAGAGAATTCAGCACTATTATGTGATTCTAAAAATTGTTAGAGTTTTGCCTATTTTAAAATTGGGCTAAATTAGAAACTAATTAGTATATTGTGGAATTCAGAATTCAGATACTAAAATAGCAGAAGTCCTAATATTAAATTCTACAAATATCGATTGAATTACAATTCAATCGATATTCAATCGATGTTTTTTGTTATAACATCGAAGCAACATTTACTACAGAATTACTGTGCACCTTAAACAAATTCTCTAGCTTGGTTAACTTTGGAAATAAGTTTTTGCCAGAATTAAAATTATTTGATTATAAAAATTGATTTGTATTCTAAGTAAATTGAGACTGATTCAAATACAGTGGAATTTGAATATTATAAAAATAAACTGCAGAGTGGGTTGAATTTGAATTTACCTTGAACTGCACAAACTAACTTTAGAATTTCATGACTTGGAAAACTTGCCAAGAAATTACTAAAGAATTTAGTTAAATTTAATAATTCAGAAATCACTTCTCGAAATTAAATTCAATTCAAAGCTTTCTCAAAAATTCTATTTAACAATTTTTTAAATTCGAATTCGATTTTCAATTTTGAGATTTGAAATTAAATTTTTGGAAATAGATTTTACGATATATGAACCTATCCCAGGATTTTTAAAAGATACCTCTGACAACACAAGCGTAAAAAATAGATCCCAGACTTTTTAATAATATTCAATGTATACAATTGATTCAACCCAGGATTTTATACAGTCACCTTAAACCAGACTTTTTGGCATATAAATACATACAAAAAATACAAACTCATCACAGAATTTTTGTTAAGTAAAATTTAAATAGTTATACATTTATAAAAATAAATTATTCTGGCCAAAATTTTCCGGCCTAGAAATTTGTCATCGGAATATTAATTGGATCTCTATAGGTTACCTCTAACCCAAATATGAATGACGTAATATATAACAATATTAAATTTTACTTAATAAAAAAGTCTGGGACTAATTTTTTATACCAACTGTATAGTATTCTTTGTATATGATAAAAAGTCTGGGATGAGCCGACTATATATAAAAGCCAGGAATGAACCAATTGTACAAAGGGGTTCTGTTCTGTTTAACCATAGACAATCATACTAGATTTCTCATTTATACAAAAACAGAGGAGTACAGCAATCTTCTGAATTTTCCTATGTCATCGTTGTGTTGGTGCATTCTATTGTTTACACTGTATACACTATGGAATATCAACATAACACAACGATAACATTGAAAATTGTATTTACTGTTTTTTCTATGGTTTAACTATATAAGTTCCTCGGATCATATATTCTCAATGTATGGGTATCAGCCATCTTTTGTTAACTCAGTTCGTAGTAAAGTGAATGACATCAGTTTGTGCTCCATGTCCATTACTGAGTTAATTTTAAAATGGAGAGTGACGAATGACATTTTCACCTCTGATCATAGGTGTATTTCTTTTAATATCAACCTTAAAATACCATCGCTTAAACCTTACCGTAATAGGAAGATAACCGGTTGGGATTCATTAGCTCTTGAGTTTGGTTCCATACTTGAATCACGTAAGGAAATTTGTTCAACTATGGAGATCGAGTTGCAAGCAATTTCAACTGCATTCGAGATTTCGTGTCCACTTATCATTAATCATAAAACTCGAAACAAACCTTTTTGTTGTTCTGATCTTAAAAGGTTAAGGAAAACCACTAGGAGGCTGAAGAATAAAGCAAGGAGATCTAATCTACAGGCTGACTGGGGCAGCTTCCTAGACGCACAAAAGGTATTTAAAAAAGTTTTAAGATCTGCACAGAGGTCATCTTGGATTAATTTCTGTGAGGAAATTAATAGCTTACCTGCTGCAGCTAGATTAAACAAAACCTTGAATAGACATAATACGAATGTAGACTCGATTCACTTTGACTACCCATAATGGTGAGCTTACTTCCTCTAATAAGGAAGTAGGTGAACTACTTCTTTATACTCATTTCCCGGATAGCACTCTAAATTCCGACATTATTGTCGAAACCACTAACGTTATTGTTGAAACTTCTGGTTGGAATTTAGCTTGCAGATTAATAAATGATGAGGTTCTGCGATGGGGTATATTCTCCTTCACATGTTGACATGTTTTATGGCAGGCTGTTGCGTAAATTTAACTTTTACAAATCATTCGAGGTGGTTTACCCATCGAGAGATATGTGGTTCGCACCAAATTTTCTCAAGCGAATATCTGAATCGCTAGCATTTTTCTCTGATGGCTCGATTTCTGAACAGGGTGCTGGCTTCGGTATCTGCTGCCCATCGCTGGGTCTGAGAACTTCTGGTAGTTTGGGTTATACTGCCTTATACTGCACTATTTCTCAAGCGAAATTGATCGCGGGTAATCGCTGTGCCATTACAGCTATTAATTTCGCCGTTAATGGTGAAGATATTATTTTCTGTACTGACAGTAAATCTGTCCTGAACTCTTTAATTTATAATTATAATTATAATTTCCTTTGACCAACTCAAAACTGGTGAAGGATTGTAAGAATTTTTTGAATGTTTTCGCCGTAATAGCAAAGTTACGGTTTTCTGAGTACCTGCGCATTGAAATTGAAGGTAATGAAATCGCAGACAATTTGGCAAAAACTTGGCTCCGAAAAAAAAGGCGAAATACTTTATTAGTGAGCCCAACTCAAAGGTAACTAATTATGCTCTTCCATTCAAAAAGGATAACTTAAGAATACTAGTATCGATTCTTACTGGCCGTTTCAACGGTCATCTCCATCACCGTATGCGATGAATGCCATGAGGATAATGATGATAGCATACACTTCATCGGCAGCTGGCCTGCTTTCGATTAGCTCTCATGTGTTTAGTTCCAGGACAATTCCTGTTAATCTACTATCCTCTCTGCCTTGGTCCAATTTACTAAGGATGCAGAATGCGTGTGCGTGATTTGATAGAATCCAAGATTTACATCATGAGCCCTTTGTGGCATTGAGTGCGGAACCTTAATGGCTTCCAGCAAAATTTAACAAAAAAACAATAAAAAACTGTATAAATGAAATATTAGCCGTTTTTCTTTTCTTGGCGTATTATTTGATCCGGATCAGATCATATCTGCTTTCCTTTCATTTGTATAGCCGTGTTTCATGAAATCAACACCAAAATTGTATTATTTTTTGTTTTTAGGTCATTATATTGATCCTAGTAGCATTTTGGTCCTTGATGTTGGACCATCAATACAAAAACAAAACAAAAAAATAGTACAATTTTTATGTTTATTTCATGAAACGCGGCTATACTCGGCTATATAAATGAAAGGAAAGCAGATATGATCTGATCATACGCCAAGAAACACGGCTATTATTCAAAAGCCTGGGATGGATTTTTTACGCTTGTCCCGACAACACAAATTTAATTAGAATGTAATTTTAACAATCCTGGGATGAAATCCTAGGATAACTGGAACTGGAATATAGAAATATAGAATGAGAAAATTTCTATAATATCAAAAATACCAATGGTTGAATATAAATTTTAAATCTTGTCGCAGTCACAGCACACTGCACAATACACTTATTTACAAATTAGATAATCAATGCCAATTTCAAAAAAAAAACTAATGAAATGTTTTCCGTTTAAAAAATTTGCTCAGCTTAATTATTTGAATAGTACATCTACTTTAATATACTGCCCACCTTTCAATATTTCCAGCAAAATACAATTTTTGCGACCGTATATGAATATAAACCCAATTGTTAAATAAATTGAATTATGTCACATAAATCCTCGACCACATCAATGAGATTATTGAAATTGTTTATAAAAGCTTTCGCAGAAAAAAAATAAATATTTCCTTTATTAATTCGTAGAAAAATTATTATTTTATTTCGAAAATGATTTCCAGAAATTTTCAACATCAACGAATACGTGACAATCTGTGAAGCTTTTAAAAAATGGATACACAATCGAGGGTAATGGAATTTTTTGTTTGCTGTAATTTTATAAAATATATTTGTAATGTATGGTGAATAATTGAGTGTAAATTTATATTTGCGAGTGTAGATAGAATATTTACCTTTTACCTTTTGATAAAACATATAGTGTGCAAAGAGTTTTGATTTTTGTTTATTTATTTAAAATTTGTATATTGATGGAATTACTCAAATAAATCAAAAATTTATGGCTGTTCGATGCCATGAATTTATTATTTTCACTTGCCACGGTTGACATGTGAACGATTTTTATAAACGAGTTTTTATAGTTAGTCATAAAAAAAATTCTTATAAAAAGCTCTCTCAACAATATTTTCAATTTTTATTTTTTTTTTACATTATATCAGTATAATACAGAATTATGTTGAGCTATTAAATTATCATTAATTGTACACAAAAAAAATTCTTATGACCACATAATATTTATTCCTTTGTAATTCACTTTAATCCTATATATGTATGTACATAAAAAGGAGGTTACCTCTCAACAACAAATAACAAAAAAATTAAGTCTTCATAATTTTAGATTTAGTTCGGTTTTCCTTGTTCTATATATAGTACAACAAACCATCCATTTAATTTCCAATATAATCATAAAAATAATAATAAAAACAACAATCATAGTAATAGTGATAACAATAAAAATAACAATAATCTGGTGACAGAAGGTAAAATGGTAATAACATTAACCTTAAAAAGCATTATACGAGATGGAATTACATTATAATGGATGTTATTAATTTTTTGCAGGAGGATCTACATACATATTATCTATATGTATGTGGACAAGAAGGTGAATAAATGTTTTCTTATAAGGTGTTGCCTAATTGTAATATTAGTGTACATATGGTTGCCTAAAGCTTTAAATCACAAGGGGGAGAATGGACATTTCAAACAAATTCGAAGAATTACATGAAAATATTCAAATACATATACGAAGTAAAAATAAAATCTGTAAGCAAATATTTTCCATTTTCAAGATTGTAAATGTAATTTTGATAAACATAAAAATATGAGATCCTAACACTTGTTCTTACACAGAAATGAGAAAAAAAACAATCTTATTTTTGTGTTACACCAATTTTTCTTTTAAGTATATTAATAAATAATGTGAGTAGAATTCATTTAAATATTAAAATCGCTTCGAGTGCTTTTTAAAATAAAAATCCTTTATATAAAACTTTTTTCGCTCGGGATTGTCGACGAAGTTTTTATAAAAAAAAAATTACGTTCGATTTTATATAACAAATAAATATACCAACCAAAAGATTAAATCTTAAAAAATGAAAATATATTTTAAGCTTTGAAAGAGGTTAAAGGTTAAGAGTAAGCCATGTAAAATTTGTAAACATAAAATAATAAATTTTAATTATTTTATAATTAGTTCGGGTTCTAGGAATTGTTTGAAATTAAGAAAATAATTCTTTTCAACCATAGTATTTTTTTTTTGCTGTATCTATCTATTTTCTAAGGTACATAATGTCCAAAAATCGTCCAATAAAATGAAATTATAGTTCACAAATTTCATCAGAAAGGTTTGTTCTAATTCATAAATTGAAATAGATGTGAAGAGTTAAAATTGGTTAAATCAGTTTTGTGTGTGGAATTTTGAAGATAATAACCAGCTAAACTTAAATTTTATAAATTTACTTTCATTTTATAGAACTTCTTTTCACTACCCGCCTTCGCCCAGGTTTATTTTTAGTATCGTTATCTTAAATAAAACCAAATGCTATGATTTTCAAATAGAATTTGTAGTTATTAAACGTTTAAACATTATCATTGAAGTATAGTTTACCAAAGTCAATCCTTCAACATTTGTGTATAAACAACATTTTTTGTTGACTTATTTACATCTGCCAGCACATATAAGTTTTTAGATGTCTCCGCCCGTGACATTGCTACGTAGAATAGTCCATGACTGAAGCATTCATCCTTTAAATCAATTCCTACCACATTGAGTGACAGCCCTTGGGATTTATTGATTGTTATAGCGAACGCAAGACGAATCGGGACTGAAGGCGTTTGAATTGAAAAGGTAGATCATTGGGAATAATTGGAATTTTGGGAATGAACACATTTTCCATTTTAAATTGTCCAAATAAAATTGTTGCCTCAATTATATAAGTGTTCATCGCCTTCACAACCAAACGCGTTCCATTACATAGTTTTGGAGGATCCAAATTCCTTAACAACATAATAGGGTTTCCAATCTTGAGTGTGATTTTATGTTGTAGTATGCCACTTGGAGTGAGCGTATTTAAGAATTCAACTGGATAACTGGTGGCGTCTTCTTCGTCTACCATCTTGTCAATTGAATAAAATGACTTCGATTCAACTGGAATCATTACTTGAATGGTGAAATAGATTTCGTCGATTTTAGTATTAATTGGTGTAAATATTGCTCGTTCTTGAAACCAACCGTGATCTACAATGTGTTGTATTATGTTTGGATACACGTGGTCAATCAGAATTTTAATGTTTTGACATGTGTTGCAAAAATCTTTATTCAATTTGATTTTTCCAGTTTCCACATCCAATTCTTCTTTTCCGTTGCCAACACTCGATACCTGGAAAATTGCAGTGAGTCGAATCCATTTGATTGTTTTACCCGCATGTTATTATTATTATTATAATTGGCTGGAACCCACGAGGATTCCGCACTCAAGATTCATGAAATGTCTGCATTCCATGACCAGTTTAGATATAGTCAAGAGATTTCTTAAAGAGTTAAGTACAGCTTTACTCTCTGTACACAGTACAATACTTTTGTTTTTAACAGCAAAATTCAAAGCCTCAATAACACTACGTGTCAGCGCTATTAGTTCAGCCTGAAAAACAGTACACTGCGAACCAAGACTATACCGAAAAGTCTCAGATCTGTCCAAGGACAGTAGATTCCAAAGCCTGCACTGAGGTTAGAACGAGAGCCATCAGAAAAAAGACTATGGACTCATCTAATTTGTTAAGAAAAGCCGGCGAGCTCCACAAATCTCTCGAAGGATAAGTCATCGAGAAAAGATTTGAGAAATGGGATTCGGGTAGTAGTCTGTCATTAACGATATCGATTTCTGGTAAACATAAAAAATAATTTTTAAAAATTTGTCGTTGTCCCACGATAGAACCGAAAACATTCCCTGCCCCAATGCACCTCAGGTGCGTAACTGAGGCAATGAAAGAATGTATTCCATAGCAAGAAGTAGAGTCTAGCACATATCCCCAGTTATGGCTCTGCAAGCAAAATTTTGTAGACCATTAATCTTGGCTACAGAAGCCTTCAGGTCAACCCGCATGTTTGTTTGAAGCTTTATGTTTTTTACAAATCTCCACAGTTGCGATGATTTGATACAGCCTTTTATCTCGTCGTACATGTTACTTGTGTACAAAAATGATCAAGATTTAATATTTGTTGAATGCGCGAATTACATTTCAGAAAATTAATAATCAAAAATATTTATTAAAACTATTTCCCAATATAGTTTAGATCTGCACAGAAAATACGATGACGAAAATATTTATTATTAATTTTGAATATTAACTTTTCATGTGATTTTTATTGAAACTAAGATGTCGGTGAAATGAACTTTGGAGGTAAGGTGAAATTTTGAATATTAATTCAATGAACTTATTGTTTAGAATTAGATTCAACTGATACTTGTATTGAAAGTTTTTTGCACAAATTTGATCAAACATATTTTCCGCAAATTTCTTACAGAGTATTAGACTTAAAAATTTCGGACCACTGTTTAATTGATTTACATTATCAGGAGCAGCTTTTAATGCCAATTCTAGATCTAGAGAAATAGTTGATGTTGATGTAATTTGAAACTTTTCACAATTTTTTCCAGGACACGAATGTTTCATTAAATAATAGACGATTTCAATTTAAAATTCTCTAAACTTAAACAAATTTCATCAGAAAGGTTTATTCTAATTCATAAATTCAAATAGATGTGAAGAGTTAAAATTAGTTAAATCAGTTTGGTGTGTGAAATTTTGAAGATAATAATCAGCTAAACTTAAATTTTATAAATTTACTTTCATTTTATAGAACTACTAGTGGCCTGCGGCCCTATTAACCTAAAATTGGCAAAATTTTAAATATTTTAAAAATAAATTTGTAAAATTTCCTAAAATCCGTCCTGAACATTTTTTGAACTCTTTATTAAATTTTAAATTCTTAAAAAATAGTTTAATTTTTAATAGCAAAATTATAAAAGCTCAAAAATATATTGTATAAAAATTCAGTAAATGTTAAATTAACTCCAACAAAAATGTTGCGATTTTTTTATAAATTTTAAGATTTCAATTTAATATTCTGTAAACTCCAAAAATTTGCAAAAATTTAAAAAAAGATTTTTTAAATGTCTTAATTTAAATAACCTAATTTTAAGTCAAAATTTAAAAAATTCTGTAAATATTGATGAATTTAAGACAAAATAATAATAATTATGTCAAATATTTAGGATCATAGAATTTTAAATTCTTCTTTGTCTTTCTTTTACAACTTTCAAGGTTAAAGATAAAATTTAATTTCTAATCTACTGTTTATTCTTGATTTGCAGATATATTTAATATTTAAAATTTTAATCAATACCATAATGGTACTTAAACCACACTGACATTTTCAAAACTCTTTCTGTACTAATATTTATAAATATGTACTTAAATTTATTTGACTTGTAAAAATGCTAAATTATTTAAAATCTAGATATAATATAATTTTTAAAAATCTTTAATTTATAAATAAATTATATGTTATTGTAACTTATTGTAATCCCAAATTTTTGAAATTTCGATAATTAAAATAAAAACTAAAAGCTATTGTAAAACTCGGCGTCAAAAAGTTTGATTACCAAAATTTAAATCTTCTTGAAACAAAAAATAAAATTTTGAAATTCTGAATTTTAGTTAAATTTTAGTAATAGCTATATATTTGTAAAACGGTCCTGGAAAAATAATATCGATAAAATAAAATCTCAATTTCGTGAATTTTCAAATTGGCAGGCACAGTTCAATTTAAAGAATTTGTACAATTTCATCACAATTCTACAGTAACTGTGATCGGCTATTTGGCGCAATAAAACGGCAGCAATTTTCGAAAGTGTGAGCAGCAGTTAATTAACTCGGTTCTGAAAAGGCATATGGACAATTTAATTCTATAATATGATGTTCCATGTATTATCGTGAATAAACATATTGATGTGCTACACGATCTAGATCTAATTGTGCGACAAAATGGAAAAGAACCTCTAAAAAGTTTAAATGGTGCGCATCCATAATCATCGCCTCCATACTTTTTGTATCCTTCGTTCAACAAACTACCCAAACAACGATATGTAAAGATAAAGGATGCAGAGGCATGTTTTAACTGTCTCAATTCTCAATTAAAATCACACTCTTTTATATTTCGAATATCTTAAACAAATTGAACCGAAATAACTTGTGACTCAACAATAGAATCAATTTTGTCTTAAGCCACAATTTAGTAATTATTACATTTTTGGAATACCCAATCAGTGTAGTATATCAGACAACATATCATTATTTTGTGTGCAGCCGTAACTCTTACTTCAACTCTTACTTTTTCAGCTGTAAACAGAAATGCTTTTCTGTGATTTCCTTTTAAGTCAATAAATTTCGATACCTTCGTATTTTAATAGATCGAAACTTAAATTGAATGCGCACATTCAAGGGTTAAAACTATAGACTTTTATTGGTCGCTATTAAAATGTACGTTTTACGGTTATGTTACCCTTAATATTTACTTAGAATGAAATATTTTCCGTTATATAACTGAATGAATTTTGCAATATGGTTTATGATGGTGGTGTATATAAAGCTATGTTACTAAGAATTATATGCTTCAAACCATCGTCCTCGTGGACAATATTACTAAATCTAAGTATTCTAAGTAAGCGAAGTATATGTCGTAGGGCCCAACATTCATACGTTATCAAAGTGTTGAGAATATTCTAACAACAATCAATTTGAAAAACACATTCGAATGTGCAGCAGCTTTTTTAAATTTTCAAAAATCCTTAAAATTTAGATTCATCAAACTAAAGATATATCGACCATCTTTTCGTTTTACTAGTTTAAGTTAACTAAAATACATAATAAATTTATAAATAATGATTTACAGGGCTTTAGATAAGTAATTAAGATAAGTTATTAATATATGTATATCTATTAAATATACATTTATGATTCATGATGATTTATCAATTTTAATTGTAAATTTAATTGCATTTTTTTTATCTTCTTTTTTATTGAAAGTTAAATATTTTTTTATATTTGTATAGAATTATTGTACCAGTCACGCGATCTATTTGACCCAGTGGTTCCTTTCTTATAGCTGATTATTGTTATATATATACTATTGTCTAACCCTAATCAACATAGCTCATTTTACTTACGTTAATGCAAATGATGAGTCTCTGAGATTCATCCGATTTTTTTTTACAGAAAAATGGTAGTTTACTTTATTTCAATATTTTTATATAATTCAATTTCGAACATTAAACATAACAAATTATTTAATTAAAACATAAAAAAACATATAATGTAAAAATTTATTTATTTACACAATTATGACAAATTACCACTTTTTTAGAATGTTGAAGACATACATTTTGTCTACAGTCGCTGCAAAGCTGTCTATTCATCTATTCATGCGGCCCAGAGCTGGATGACACAAATAGCATCTGGGTATATTCGCATCTGCAGTATTTTGCCTAACTTTAGGAATCTGTGGAGCTGACCTGGATGTAGACAAAGCCCGACCTATTGCGCATTTTCTAAGTTTTGATAGACGAGAAGAACTCCTTCTCTCTCCAAGTGATACTTGGCACAACCATAATTTTTAAACTAATTCTTTCAGAAATATTTTTCTGTGGATATTTCGTTTGGGTGCATTCCAATCGGGATATAAATTAATCTAAATAACTTTTGCAGTTGCTTCAGTCACGTGAAGTAAATTTAAAAACTGGGCCATCGGTTAGTTTTCCGTTTTGACGAATAAGCATGAAAACGTTTGTTCCTGTAGCTCGTTGTCGATGAGGTTGAAAATTTTCCGTGTTCCGCATTCACAAATTGAAAAAAATTATGAAGAGAAATTCTAGAATTTATTCTGTAAATTGCATTTACTTTTATTGCTTCATAAGCTTTAAAAATTATAGGTACAAACGTACATTTATAAATTCAAAAATATTTATGTACATACCACTGGTACGTAATTATAAATAAGATTCACATAAAATAACAAAATATGTTTATATATATGTTCATACATATTTGCTATGTACATATACGTATAGAAAATAAAACTCAGTAAAATTATGGTTATCACAAAAGTTAAAAAATTAGGAACAATTACTAATCAAATGAAAGTATGCAAAGTTATCGTTTTTAAAAAATGTATCCAATGTAAGTTGAACGACTTTTTCGTATATCCACCAAATTCAAAAATTTTATTTTTATTTTAAATTATTATTTATTTTATTTTCTCGTACAGCTTTGATATGCTCCATAACATCTGTTAATATTGTTGTGGCCTCTTGAGGCTCAGGTACGTCGTCTTTTTGGAGGAGAGATCATTAATTATAGTACGTTCGTCGAGGTTGCTATTATTTATTGCATCCAAATCGATTTCTGTCATTTCTATGACCAATTCGTTATCAACAGTGATAAATTCTTGTGCCTGGAAGTCACCATTTTCGTATAACTCTTGATTAAGCTCCTGTACTTCATTCAACTGGTTTGAGTCTATGGGATCTCCATCATCTAGTGTTGAAAGTTTAATAGGAAAATTTTTGAACCATGGAAAATTGTTTCCTTTTTAATGCATTTACTGACCTCAGTCATGTACATAATTGCATCTAAAACATTTATGGAGGTAGTTAGTTCGAATACTTTCTCTGCTAGGCCAATATTTACCAAGATGTTTTTTAAAACTAGCTTTCGGTAATTTCCTTTCATGTTCTGTATAACTCTATTGCCAAGAGGCTGTTGTTTTTGGTGGAAAAAATACCAACTTGACATTAGAGAGCAAAATTTTAGGGTGCGATGTAGCGTTATCAAAAAACAGTAGGATATGTCTATTACTCTTTCCCATTTCTAAATTAAGTTGAACAAGATACTGTTCAAGACAACTGGATTTTTTCAATCACCAAAGTTTGATAAATCGTCTTTGGACAACTTGCCTTTCAAGCATCTTTCTCCTCTTCATTGTAAAGATTTATTTTGGAGCTTTCTTTTTTTGGTTTCTCTTCGTTATTTGCAAATCAAATCATTTACGTTTCCATCCTAAATGGCTCAATTTATATGGAAAATAGACTCCAAGGAATTAAAATGAAGCAATTTTTCCGTGTTTGCCATATTTCCGCGATAAACGGTTTCCGCCTTTAAGAAGTTTTACTGCACACACATATATATATATGGTGAAAAATACGTGAAATCACAAATTTTTGTAAGTCATATTGTTGTTGTTAAAAATACAGGGTGTCAAATTTTGAGAAAAATTATAATCATGATGTTGTATTTATGGCAATAAAAAGAAAACTAATTGTCCGATAATTATAATTTTGGGCTCATTTTAAAGATAAATTAATAACAATTAATAAAAAAATATAAAATTAGTATGTTATTTAATTTCTTCTTCTTTAAATTTCCCGCCAAAATGTTCTTTTTCAATTTTCTCAAAAACCTATTTTTTTTTTTTTTTTTTTTTTTTTTTTTAAATTTGGCAACTATTATTTTACAACATATTAAAACATTGGACCTCCATTATTTTTTATATTCTTGCAAAATCTGTTTTAGTAAGAGCATTATTTCATTTTTATATGGAAAAACTATATTTTTTTCCTTTTTTATTGGGGGGGTTGATTATTTTTACTTGACAGGTGTACCTGTTAAACGATGAGTAATTCTTTTGAAAACAAAAAAAAAATATTGTCGATATAAATAACAGTTAAAATTTAAAATTTTGATTAGTTGACATTGTGATTATTTGTAAACAACATTTAAATAAGGAGCAACATTTTTTAAAATTTGTAAAAAAAACAGTGTGTTAAAGTGACTGATAAATAAGTACTAGTGCATTAAATTTGATAATGGATAAATTTCGAAAGTGTTGTAAACCATTTCGCGACTCAAAGTGTTCGAGTAAACTAAAACCAGTTACGGATTATGTTAAGCAATTTATGCCACAATCGGTTGAGAATCAAGATAAATTGTATCTCTGTTCAACGTGCTATATAAATCTAACCTGCAAACGACGAAAAATAGAACCAGAATTGTCACCAGTTGCGGGACCATCAGCAACATCACCTATAACACCGCAAATAGCCGATGACGATGATAGTAGTGATAGTGAAGCGTGTTATTTAAAAAATATAGCTGTTTTGGAAAAAATAAATGAGGTGTTACCCGTTATTGGGAAGTCTCCTATATATCCGAGTACATTGGAAGTCAGGCCAAAACAGCAGCAGCAAAAATTAATCGGTTTAACTTCAATGACATTATCAACATCTTTGGTTTCGAGAATCGTGCCGCTTTTTAATCAGTCAATCGATGACCAAAGGAAGATTAAACTATATGATGAATTGATTGGTGACCTAAAAACCAAATTCCAAGAACTGGAGAAAACCAGTGACAAGATTCAGTTACTTACTATATTGCCAAAATCATTAACCATGCAAGAAATTCAGAGCGAGTTCAACGCAACGCAACATATGGTCCGAACAGCTAAAGATCTACGGGACAAGAACGGTCCACTAAGTCGTCCAGCAACTAAAGTAATACTAAACAACTAAAAAATTTTCACTACTTCGTCCTAAATACTGTGTACAACCAGGTAGTAGTGGAACGCATACAGTCTGCGTGTGTACCATACATCAAAATGTCAAATTAATTATTTATGGTACCAAAATGGAAACTTTTACCAACGGAAAGATAGCAGACTACCGGGATTGTATTTCATCTATATTATGTATTGAGCCTACACCAACATGTTACCTTCTAGAATGCGAAAGCTGCCCAGGACTGGATAACTTTAAACAATATTTGAAAAATGCATTTCTGGAGCATGGCTGCGAGGATGCTGAGTTAAAGTTTAATCAGTGGGTTTCTACCGACAGATGCAATTTGGAAACTTTTTCACAACCGTTAGATGTATTTCTGGATTATTTCATAAATAAGATGAAGAATCTGTTGCCTCATTACTTCATTTCACTTCAGCAGTCCAGTTTCTTAAAAAATAAAAAATTGGCGCTGAAGTCTACCGAGGTGATAGTTTTATGTGATTTTGCAGAAAATTATGCATTTATAATGCAAAATGCCGCACAAGGTTTTCATTGGAATAATAAACAAGCGACTATTCATCCATTTGTAATTTACCAAAATTTAGAAGGCAAATTACATCACCACACCTTCGTTATAATATCGGATTGTCTTCACCACGATACTGTAGCGGTTCACTTATTTATTGAGAAATTAATGCAGTTTTTGAAAACTAAAATATCCAGTTTATCTAAAATTTATTATATTACCGATGGTGCAGTCACGCATTATAAAAATAAGAAAAATTTTAAGAACATCCTAAAACACAAAGAGGATTTTGGAGTTGACTGCGAATGGCATTTTCATGCAACAGCTCATGGAAAAGGTCCATGTGATGGAGTAGGGGGTACCATCAAAAGAATGGCATCCAGAGCTAGTCTCACAATGGAATACGGCAGTACAATAACCAATGCAGATGAATTATTTAAATGGGCTAAAACGTTGAAAACAGATATCAATTTTGGATTTTGTTCAGACGCAGAACATAAATCAAAGTAAATAAAACTTGCAACTAGGTTTGAAAATTTAAAAACAGTAAAAGGAATTCACGGTTTTCACGCATTCATTCCAACAGAGGATGGCTATTTGAATTGTAAAAAATATTCTAATTCTGATGATTATCTTAAATTTAAATTGTGATTTTTAATTAGAATAATTTTGAATTTTAAACAATAAAGTAAAATTATCTTTGGGTTTGAAAATAAATAAATACTAATAATTTAACTGAACTGTCTTAATTGTAAATATGTAATTCCAAAACAATGAGATATACATATCTATTCAAATATAGTTTTTCCATATAAAAATGAAATAATGCTTACTAAAACGTATTTTGCAAGAATACAAAAAATAAAGGAGGTCTAGTATTTTAATATGTTGTAAAATATTAGTTACCAAAATCTTTAAAAAAAAAAAAACAAAAAAAAAAAATAGGTTTTTGAGAAAATTGAAAAAGAGCATTTTGGCGGGAAATTTAAAGAAGAAGAAATTAAACATCATACTATTTTTATATTTTTTTATTAATTGTTATTAATTTATCTTTAAAATGAGCCCAAAATTATAATTATCGGACAATTAGTTTTCTTTTTATTGCCATAAATACAACATCATGATTATCATTTTTCTCAAAATTTGACACCCTGTATTTTTAACAACAACAACAATAAAAAAAAATTAAGTATTCTTAAATTTTTTTTTTATCAAGGCTATGCATTGAAAACATAAAAACCATAAAATTAAAACATGACTTACGGCTCCATATAGTGAATTTGTGAGTTCACGTATTTTTCACCATATATATATATATATATATATATATATATATATATATATATATATATATATATATATATATATATATATATATATATATATATATATATATATATATATATATATATATATATATATATACATATATATACACTTAAAAATAATGCGATGATTTTCGACACAAAACTAGCATCACACGACATATGAAGCAACGCATATCAGAATTCGGCTTAAACCATGTATCGACAGTAAAATCGACACCGTTGTACCGAAATTTCATGTATATTTTGCACCGCTTTTTCATCTAATTTCAGATACTATTACTTATCTGAAATTATATGTACATATATATATATATACATATGTATATATACATATATTATCCAATATGTAGTCGTTGTACAACATTAGAAGTTTTCGAACTTAAATAAAACGATTTCTATACCAATTTAACCATCTATATGAAATTGCATATTTCGAACAAAAAAATCAACCATTTCACTAGGTATTTGTTTTTTTAATCAGAAATAAGACAGGGTTGATCACTGTATCGTACATTAAAGACTATAAAATTGCGTGTATGTTTCTTGGGTATTATTATTTATTATTTATATCAGGGTTCTAGTTTTTAGTTTGTACAACTACTTTTATTCATACATTGTAATTTTATATAAAATATTTATAAAAAATGCGAAACTTAGATTAACACTTTTATATCCTGTCGCGGTTCGCAACCCTGTAAAACATGCAATTTTGTGTTACTTTTTTTGTAATTCGGTTTTTTGCCATACTGTTTTGAGCTTGCACAGTGAGAGAGTGAATATTTCGTAACTAGTGAATATTATTGAATATTTTTTTTAATTAACTATTAAAACTTAAATAAATAATAAACTAAATATAATAGTTTTATAATATATATTAATAGTTTTATATACAGTAATAGTTATATATATTATATAGTTATAAAACAGTTTAAAAATTATTTTTAAAACACAAATAGTGTAAGTGCGCACAGTGTTTCAAATGGATCATTGTATGATTAAAGTAAATTTTAACGGAACTGTGAATTATATAAAAGTATTGAAACACGAGGAAGAATGGAGTTATAAGGATTTTCTATTATCAGGTATATAGCATAATTTCGGGGTAGTTTTTAATTTAGTTTGGTTTTGATTTTATGAGGTTAAATTTTTTTCCTATGTGATACAATATTGCATCATAATACCACTTTATGAAATAAGTTGCATATTTAAAATTTAAAATTAAACAAAATTATAATAAACATATAAACAATAATAAACATGTTTATTGTTTACAATTTTTAAACTTTAGATTCTCTACGATTTCGATTTGAGATTTCCAAACAGCCACAAAAAGTTTGTTGATAAATGGACAACTTGTTCCCCATGTATTCAGGAGGTCTACAGAGAAACAAAAGGACCTAATTTGAAGCCTGTACCTGAAATTGAAGGTACATACATATATAGTGGTATTAAATTTAAATTACAAGTAACATAATAAGCTTTATTACAGAACTATTACCATCCATGCAAGAGTATTTTTATTTCATAAACATATTGCCACAAGTGATAGCGTGAAAAGCATCAGCCAATATTCAGATGGAACCATTTGCTTCTATTTTAAAAAAAATCGTTGTATTCAGAAGAGTAAGTATTTACATAATATTTTTAAAGTAGATAACTGAAATTAAATGAACAATTGATTTATTATTACAGCTAAATCTGTCACCGGCAGAATTAATTGATCAAGAAGTTGCTGAAGGTGAAAATAAATCAGGTACTTCGAATTTTTATTTGTGCATTGAACAGGAGCTTGTCATTTTACAAAGCAATTTTAATTTTATCGAAGCAGTTGATCTGTTATTCAAATGACATTGAATGTATTTGGTGAACATTTTGACCCTGGGTTAAAAACATTTTGGACATTTGTAAGTTATTATTTTTATGATACCCCATATATATATATATATATATATATATATATATATATATATATATATATATATATATATATATATATATATATATATATATATATATATATATATATATATATATATATATATATATATATATATATATATATATATATATATATATATATATATATATAATATGTGTGTAATAGTTTCCTTTTAAATATAAAATTTTATTTAAATTCATATCAACTGAATTACTATGCATTTACTGTGAATTTGAACCAACCATTTAAATATTATATGTTGCACGACTATTATTGGTATAAATAACGTTACAGTGCGAAGTATGTTCATGTATAATTGTAATTTTCATAAAAGTTATATTTTTAAATGAAAAACAAGACCTAATTGTACACAAAAATGGTTATACTATCAACCAAGTACACAAAACAATTAATATACTTTATTATCATGGATATCCACAAAAACCTTTATAAATATAATAACCTAATTATGTATCTGTTGCATGCGATTTATCATGAAATTTCATTCACCATCATCATGCAACAGTTTTTCAATTAAACTATGTACATAACTATCACCCAAACTATAACTTAAAACAGAATTACCTATGTATATATGTAGTAGCAGCAGTTTGAGTAGTATTAGTAGTAGCTATGTTATGTATGCTCTATAGCGGTAATAATCCATGTTCAATATGACGATTTTTTTTAGTTAAAAATTTCCATTTATTTTCCAGACGACAATCGACCGTATAATAATGTCTGATGATTTATTATAGCGAACATAATGACACTGCTACAGCCATTCATCTAGTTTTTGTTCTATATTATAGCCATTATTTTTGTTTCCTTTTTTTTATTATAAAAAAGGACATAAAAAACAACTCATTTATCCCAATGGCTTTTAGACGAAAATAAGTCGAGATAATTACGATTTTACACTAAATAAAATCCCCTATAGTTGTTAGTACCTTTTAAACAGTTTATCACAACGGCCAACAACATTTATTTGTGCTACTTACCATGTTTTTTTGCATGTACATACATATCAACATATCCCTGCGTTTAATATTTTTTTGCGATTTTTCTTTTTAATTTTCCCAACACCATATAACATCATCGGTGTATAATAAGAGTGTGTTGACTTACCTGAAAATACATAAAAAAAAAAACATAAAAATGAAAAATACATAATAATAAAATGAGAAACAGTATGTTAAACAGGATTTATAAATGTCGCCATTTATAGAAGGTACCTCATTCCATCCGCAAATGAAACCACAAAATTCATTCAAACAACATAATCCTTTTCATCATTCAATATCATCTTAAAATAGACATTTTTTTTTTATCTTCTTATACGAACATTTTCAATTCAACAAACAACGGCAACATCAACACACAACAACGTCTTAAAGATTAAGAGCAAAGTAAAAAAATTTGGTTTTTCATTTTTTATATTCATCCGTTATTCTGCTATACAGTGCAAGTATTTTTATGCTAACACAACAAAAAAAAAGCATGACAGAAAAATAAAAAAGCAGCAGCATAAAAAAAAATTATAATTTATTTCAGGATTATCAAATTTGTCGCTATATTATATATACAGAGGCGGAATTTACTATTTATGGTGGCCATTTTAAAATATTCAATTTGGGAGGTTCCTGCGCTACACAATTTTACTAGAGTTTTCTTTATTACGAACTACGATACGAAAAAAAATTGTATCTTACATTTTTCTACATATTTCCAAGATAAGAATAGGTGTAAGGAAAGTTATTGACGAGAACTAGGATTAAATTGAACTGTTGGACGAAAATATTAAATGTAATAAAAGAAAAGAAAATGTTTAAAAATAATTTTATGGAGGCAAACCTTTATTTTTGCTGTCACAATTTTTAATGGAACCTTCATTGTGTAGAGAACCTAGGCTCATCTATAAATGGATCTAGTTCTTCTATTAAAATTTAAACATAACTTGGCAAAATTAGAAATTACTAATTTTTATATTCGCTTAGGATTCTTGAAAGACTCAAATTAGAAAATTAGTTTTGCTTAATTTCTTTAGCATTTATAGTTTATGATTTAAGTTTAATTGATATTTACATGATTTGAATAGTCAAATTGTATAGTGAATTTAAAGTCTCGCGTACAATTTGACAAAACACGAAATGGCAAGAAATTCAAATATATGTATGTAATTTCACAAGATAGATTAAAGAAGTAATGATATTTGACGGTTCTCGAATATTATACATTTTTGCTTTAATTTCGTATTGAGTTTTGATTTAAAGGAAACCGATAATACCAATACATCATAAGACAAAAAATCGAATACAAAAGAAAGAAAAATTGATAAATTTCTTAAGTCTGGTGAATTTTTATGTGGGTTGGGGCATGGTAATAAGGAGCTGAATTGTTGGAGTGGAACAAATTGGATTTTGACAAATCCAATGTAAATTTGTAGAATATAATAAATAATTTTTTTATTTGGAAAATCTGGAAAATGTGATTTACTCGAAACAACAAATCATCAGATCTTATATGTTAAGTGGAACAGAATATCGTATTAAAGTAAGATTACACAACTTTTCTTCATTTTTTTCCCCGAAAATTTTAATAAAAAATTTAATAAACCCGGAAAAAATGTCAATGTCTTCCATAACCATATTTTTCTACAAACCAAATATAAAAAATCAATAATAATAATTATAATAAACAGTATTTAAAGGCCATTACTGGCCCCTCTCTGAGTCAACAACGTCTTCATACTTCTTAGACAATCTGAAGAAAAAACCGTGGAAAAATCGTAAACTGCAACTACCTCTCCGTCTACCATATGGTGGCTCTCCTCTCAGAGGTCGCTGCAAAATTCGTTCCGGATCAGCACGCAGAACGTGACAGAACCAGCCAAAGGTAAGGAGCCATCTCCCGTAGTACTCATCCATCAGCGCCCAACTATCGCTTCCAAACATAAAAAGAGCTGCCTAATCAACAAGCTTCAGCCTCAGATAGATGTTCAGATTTTAACAGTGGCCTTAAAGGATACAAAGCACGACTGTATGTATTGATAAAAAATCAATACATGCGTACAACTAAAAATAAAATGAATTAAGTAATTTCACCTATGCATATGCATGTTGTTTCACATAATTTAGCGCAGCATTTCCAGGATGTGCATTGTACATATCTCGTCTACAGGCTGAATAAATATCCCCATAAAAATCAATTAAAAAACATAAAACATAAAAAAATATTTTATTTTTCAATCTTCAGTTAATCAATTTTCAATCAAAAACCAAATTGATTTCAATTAATTTTTCACCAACAACAACTAGCGACGAAAAATATTGTTCTACATATACAATATACATAATATACATATTCGAATTTTCCCAATGATGAAAATTTAGATTCTGTATCAAAATGAAAAAAAAAAAAAACAAATAAATTTATCATCATGGCATATCATCAACTACAGGAAAATGTGTACTCGTATACACAAGATATCTATGTAGATATACTTTGTGTTATATGTAAATATATACATACATGTATCTATAAGGACGATGTGAAGAGATGCGAAGAGCCTGCGATAATACATAAAATTCAGTTGTAAAGGAAATACGCCAAAAAAATATAAAAATCTGAGGAAAAACAAAACAATTTTTTTTTTTTTGGTACACATTAGGCTATACAGATACTCGTACAATATAGCAGAATACAACTGAGTGATGTGTTGCACGAATATCCTTCTTGTGATAATGTAATAAAAATGAAATTAAATTTTTCCAAATTTTATTTTCGTCTTTTCTCTTGATTTAATTTGGCGAATGAATGAAATTTCTCATCGTTATTGTTGTTGTTGTAGGATCTGTTTAAAACATACATGAAATGTACGTATGTATATGTATAAGTATACATATATAGTAAGCGAGCAGACGGAGGAAAAAATATTATTTTAATGGGAAATCAAGAAAGTTATATCAACGAAAATTGAAAAATTGTATATGTATATGTACATGTATATAGAACAAAATGTATGTTCGAATATACCTATATATGTGAAATGCTGAGTGTGAAAAATTGTTTTATGTTAATGTTGATGAATTTTGACGGTAATAAATTACAAGTGTTAATACTTAGAACCGATACGGTTTATAGTTCCCCTTATGGGAAAAAATTATATCTCAAGGTGGATTTTTAATTGCCACTAGAGAGATTTAAGCTGTGTTATTCGGGGAATTTCTATAAAATGCCAGCGTATGTACACCATTTAAGAATTACGGGGTTAGTAATGAATATGCGGGGAATGGTAAGCATGACGTATATAAATAAATTAATGCGCATTTGAAAATAGAATCCAAACTGCTACATCTTTTGAAAACAATCGATATATATAGGAAGAAGTTATTTTAGTAACCGATAAAACTTTGTCGTATAACTTTAATGGAAAATGGAAAAAAATCAATTGAAAATGTTGCCAGTCTGTATTTAAAAAGGTGGGTGAAGTTTGTCTTAAGTTTATCCTAGATCTTAAAACTAAAAGTCTCAATATAACGATAGGAATAAGTCTCAATATAACGATTTATTTAATTTCGTATTGAAAAGAGGAAAATTTTATTTAAGTTTGTAAGTCAATAGCTATTTTGGAAAAGTGGGAATATTTACACTAAGATTTTCTAAAATTATAGGTAAGATACTTGGAATTTTAAACATTTTTTAATACAAGTACACAGTAGAAAACGATACATCTATCGAATTGTCCTAACTTTTCCTCATCAGTAGCCACTTTACTGACTGTTAGTTTTAACTAGACCTAGGTCTACTCTAAGAGAAAATTACTTAATTTCGCGAAAAGTAGAGGAACAAATACTTGGCAGTAGACATTTTCTTAAATTTTCCTGGTGTTCATGATAAGCAGCCACTCAAAAAAGTTCAATCTTAATGTGAATTTCGATTGATTTTTTCTTGAATTGACATATTTACATTTAACTGTAAAAATTTGAAAAAAATAATGTAATTCAAATCAATTAATTTGTTCCATAATCCAAACTTGAAAAATTGAAAATTTTCTACTAAATAGTCAAATGATAATACATATTATGTACTATCTTGGTGCTACATACTATACATAGTAAACCAAAGTTGCAAATTTACCAAAAAATCGAAATTTGAAAAAAGCTCATTAATTATAAATACGCAATTGGAATTCTTTGCCAGACCGTCAATTTTGGGTATTATGTATTTATAATTAAATCTGTCACATTTCTATATACTTATAGCTATAAAATATATGATTTAGCTTCTAATTTTCCATATATCTGGCTGTATTTATATTAGTCTAGTTTAGGTTTAGATTTGTTGTTGAGCCACCTCTAAAACAGTCTGCGGAGATTTGCACTGAGGAGCCATCCCATGAGGAATTCACTAAGGCCATGCAGAGAATGAAACGAAACCGCTCACCTGGAGTGGACTGCATTAATTCGGAGCTCTTGATATTCGGAGGGGATACTTTGTGGAACTGTCTTTTCGACCTTATTCGATTAGTATGGCGAACCGAAGTTATGCCTGATGAATGGAAAGTGGCCGCGATATGCCCCATCTTCAAGAAGGGAGACCGCTTGAAGTGTGAGAATTATCGCGGTATAGCTCTCCTTTGCACAGCATACAAGTTACTGTCATACTTTTTATTGGATAGAATCACTCCTCTGGCGGAGGGCTTGGTTGGTGACTATCAGGGAGGATTTCGTCCGAATCGATCAGTCACTGATCAGGTCTTTTCGCTGCGGATGATTCTATCTAAATATTATGAGACATCCATCTCCGTACATCAGGTTTTCCTGGATTTCCGGCAGGCCTACGACTCGATCAATCGAGAGAGTTTGTGGTCTGCCCTGGAATACCTAGGAATGACAACAAAACTGGTACGACTGTGTAGGATGACAGTGACGCAGTCTCAATGCTGTGTTAAAGTTGAGAACAGGCTATCGACAATTTTTGCAGTTAACTCGGGTGTTCGGCAGGGAGATGCTCTGTCCCCGATACTCTTTAATCTCATGTTGGAGTACATCTTTCGTAAAACTGAAACACCTCAGCGCAACATCTTATATCGCCAGTCCAATCAAGTGCTTGCATATGCAGATGACATATGCGTGATTGGACTGAATAGCAACGGAGTGAAAGAAATACTTGATCCGCTTGTAGAGTTTTCAGCTTCTGTTGGACTCCAGATCAATGAGTCCAAAACGAAATACCTGATCTCTGGTTTTAGAGACAATGGCACACCAGATTTTAGTAGTGGCCACCACACGTTTGAGGGAGTGAGGAGGTTCAAATATTTGGGCTCTCTTATCACTCACGATAACAGTGTGGGTGAGGATATTAAAGTGCGGCTGGCAGCTGGCAGTCGTTCTTTATATCCTCTAAGGCCACTGCTAAAATCTAAACACTTATCAAGTGCCGTGAAGCTGAAGCTTTACAAAGCGTTGATCAGGCCCGTTGTTATGTTTGGATGTGAAAGTTGGGCGCTGACGGATGAGTACGAGAGATGGCTCCTTACATTTGAGAGAAGAATCATGCGTGTGATTTACGGCCCTAAACGCGAAATAGATGGTACATACCGAGCTCTGTACAATTTCGAGATCAGAGATCTGATGAAGATCCCCGATATTGTACATGAAGTTAGATCTCAGCGAGTACGCTGGCTCGGTCACGTTCTGCGTGCTGATCCGGAACGAATTGTGCAGCGATCTCTGAAAGGAGAGCAACCATATGGTAGGCGCAGAGGTCGTTGCAGGCGACGATGGCTCCACGATGTAGAGAACGTCTTGGCCTCTTCAGATTGTCTAAGACAGTATGAAGACCAAGCTCAGGATCGAAACCGTTGGAGCCAGATTGTTGATTCAGTAAGGGGCCAGTAATGGCCTTTAACACTGTTATTATTATTATATATACACTATACAGTTAAATCTGATATCGAAACGAATTGACCATGACTTTTTAAAAATATAAAACCATAAAAATCATATGTTATTAATTGTCCGTCTACCTTACAAAAAACATTGATTTAAACGAGATCAAATTAATTAAGCCACATAAATTAGTGAAACAATCTCAATGTTAGATAAAACTATCATCAAATAACGTTTACATTTATGATCGTGATCTTCAATTATCGCTGAAATCGTAAAATATCAACAACAACAACAAAATACTATTGCGATCATTAGTCATGACTTTATAAATATCGCTGACGAAATTTGGTCTTTTTGATTAATAATACTTTCGTGGTAACGCGACATAAAACATTATAAATGATCGCCGACTTTTTAATCTTACATCTTTCAATTTGTTACGGTTATACGGTTATCATTGAGAAATAGATGAAATGCTCGCACGATTCTATTTTATATATATAATACAGTTATAATTATAATCTCTTATTTGGCCGACAATTATTATTTGTATAGGCAATAAATTTCAAGGTGACCGTCAATTTTATCGCAAATCAATGTTAAATCACATCGATTTAGAAATTATTTGCACAGTGCCCGCAAATGGAATTCTTAAATCATACATTTGTCAAGCGTATTGTTTTAGCTCAAACCTACCTGATATACCAAGTGATACGTATTTTGTTAGCAATCTAGAGGTACACATTTTTTAGATCAATTATGGAAATTAGTAATTAAATATTTAATTGTGTTGCACCTATAACCAGTGGTTTTATATTTAAAAATTAAATTAAGACTAAGATTTTAACGAGATAATATAAAAGGATGACAGTGAAATACATACTAAAAAAAATTCATACCAAAAAATTACCATGTTAAATTTTGGCAATTTTTCCAATTGGAATTTTATTTATACGAAAATTTGAATTTGAGGTGTTTTGTAAATTGTATGCTAGAAAGTTCCGAAATAATTGTATACTCTCGAGTACATATTCGGATAGCTTAGGAATTAAATTAGATTGAGCGGTTAGATTTTCACAGAATTTTGAGGTTTCGTATTGGTCACAGATGATAGTAGAGCAGTTTGGTTTTCATATTTTTTATTTTTTATTATTATTAAAAATATATCGTTTGAGATATCTATTTACAACTCGTAGCCCCATATGCCTCGGTGTGCTGAGTATTTTGGGTTTTTTATTCCAGTTTTCCTCGTGTTTTAAATCATCTGGATCATCCTCATTTAGAAGCTTTTCAGTACCTCACCTTTCGTGCTGTCTTTTTAAAAACTCTATGTATTTATTTTTTTCTTTTTAATAATTTTAAAGTTTTGTCTTCCCATTAGACTGACAAATCGACCAATTTTTAAAATTTTTGATCTTTATAATGGTGTTTAAAAAAACGAAACCAATTTTCTGCATTTGCATTTGAAACGCGACATTCAAAATGGTTTTCAGGCATTGATAGATTTGTCTTTAAAATATCTTTTAATACTATAAATGACAAACTCACTATTGTAGTATATATTATCATGTTTTTGATTTTTATCTTCTGGTTTAATGTTTGCCATTGTTTGTTCATAAATTGTATGAAATCCGATATAAAACGAGCTTGAATCTAAGTTGGTTTCTTCAAAATTGTCACATGGAACTTCGTCTTTGATTTTTGCCTCAACTTCTTCGGGTGTCTATACATTTTACAAACATGTAATTTAAATAGTTCCAATGAGTCAGTTACACACTGATTCATATATTTGGAACATAATATGTTTACAAATACTTAAAAAAAAAACATCTACTTCGTCTAACGATTTACAATTTAGAAATGATGACACTAATAATATATAAGTAATCAGTTTTCAAATCACACTCATGACTCTTCTCTGAAATGTAAGGAGGCATCTCTCGTACTCATCCGTCAGCGCCCAACTTTCACATCCAAACATAACAACGGGCCTGATCAACGCTTTGTAAAGCTTCAGCTTCACGGCACTTGATAAGTGTTTAGATTTTAGTAGTGGCGTTAGAGGATACAAAGAACGACTGCCAGCTGCCAGCCGCACTTCAAAAGCACAGCAGATTAAAACCATTACTTTGTCCTGTTTAGGTGTATTGTGGTTAATATATTAAATAAATTATATTACAAATATAATTTACATAGTCATGTACTAACATCAAATTAAAAATATTTAAAATTGAAATAATTGGAGCCCAGCTCCAATCTACTACAAAATATTTTAGTATTTTAACTCCTGTTATTGATTTTAGGGCATTTTTAAAATTTAACAAAAACTTAGAAATTGCCTTGATATCATGTTGCGCCGAAACCATTTCAGCAATAGGTATAATAATGTTTTCAATTTTAATAACGCAAGCGTAATATAAACTACGAGAATACCCATGGGAATGACGATTAGAATTTATAACACCGCATCCTGTTGCATCGAAATATATAATATTTATGTCACGTGAATATAAAAGCTCCAATTGCGAGTTTCTTATCATTATGGAGCGGATGAAACAATTTATATACATATGTACTATATAATATATATTTGTCTGGATTATTTTCCAGACTTTTATAAAACATATCACGAAAATTACAAACATCATGTAGTTTTAGAGATTCAGAACTTTAACCCTATGTGTTTCCTTTTAAAGCAAGGTTGAGATCGCTTTGTGCAATTAGATCTAACTTAAAGTTATGAGGATATATATGATATATATATCTAAAATTGGTGTAACAAATTTTTAAAAATCGTTTACAATCGGAAAAGTATATTTACTATGAAAAATAGTAAAGTCCATCAGAATTGAGTCGCCTTGACCACAATAAGATACTAGTCGGTCTCAGCTATTCGAAAATGTAAACGAAAACCTGTAGACATCTCTACAATTTTGGTTATTTCATTATTTTAATGAACAGATTTTATCGCCTATTTAAGCATTTCAATTGGAAAAAATTATAAAAAATCCAATTGGGGAAAATAACAAAAAATCCAATAGAGAAATATAATAAAAATTCTTCAAAACACTGAAATTCGAAATGATGAAAAATCTAGGGCAGTACCCGTGGACATCTCTAGGATCGGCGGTACAAATTATTAAAAATCATTTAAAATGAAATCGTTTACGTAACTTTTAGATGGTGTAAAATAAATAATAAAGTTCATCAGAACTTAATTTTCTAGATCATACAGATTCAAAATAGCCTAAACTATTTGAAAAGATAAATCAGTACAGATCGGCGGTACAAAATTTTAAAAATGAATCAAAATCAAGAACTTTTAAATTCAATAAACAAATCGAAAAGTTCATCAGAATTTTATTTGATTGACCACAAAAATCCTAGGTGGTCTAAACTGTACAATTATTACAATTTAAAAAACACCTCAAATTCAAATTTTCGTATAAATAAAATTCCAATTGGAAAAATTTCCAAATTTAACAGTGTAATTTTTTGTTATTTATTTTAGTATGAATTTCACTGTGTTTTTAGAAATTTAAATTATTTTCAATTAGTAATTTTATCAGCTCTAACAAATTCTCATTTGACAAGAAATAATTGTCCACTGAAAATTCTGAGATCTTTGCTGAGCAACGAAAAATGAATTTTCTGCGTATCTATGATAACGTCACACATCAGACTTTTATTTCATTTACTCTTACGCGTAACTAATAGTTTAGATGTGAATTGAATCAAACTCTGCATTAAAGTTTTGAAATTAGAGACTCTTGTGTATCATAATATGTACATATGAGCTAACTGGACACAGACAATTTTTTTTACAATTTCTTATAGCTAGGTACATCAGTTCGTATTAATTTGCTGATCTCATTAATTAGATCCAGTCACGGTATCTCATTGTTATTTTTCTTTTAATGTAAGATTTATAAACCTAATTAACATCTTTAAATTTTATTATCTTTAAACATTTAATTATATTATATAATACATGACTTTTTGAAAGCCAAACAAAAAATTGTAAAGTATCTCTTAAACCATTTTTTTTTAAATACATATGAACAACGAAAAATTGATGAGTATAAATTACAGACACCCACCATCAAGTGATATTTTATATATTTTGTTTATCTCTATATATGATGAATATATATATATATATATATATATATATATATATATATATATATATATATATATATATATATATATATATATATATATATATATATATATATATATATATATATATATCGAAAACCATCAAGAAAATTATCTTAATACTTGGATAAAAATACACACATGCCAAGGCAATAAATATCCTTAAGTAGAAAAATAATCGATCATCTTAATTACATTTTTATGTATTAAAACCACAAAATATCCCAATGAGATTAGCCAGAAGTTATTCATATATGTATATCGTTTAGAAATCTGCCAATCAATCGATTTAAAAAGATTAATTTATTTAAATTATGTTTTATTTATTTAGTTTTAAAAGAGTGTTAAATTTTCTTTTTGTTATCACAACCCAAACGATTTTATATATCATACACCCACTATCACCCATCATCATACATATTTTAAGAAAAACAACAAAAATTCTTAATATGTAAATGTAATTTTATTTTTAAACTCAAATTATTTTTCCAATTTTTTTTATTGTTGCTGGAAAATCATATTTCCATATAAAATATATCTATATAAGTACATACACATACATACAAATTGTTTTTATTTGGTTTATACATTTTCATGTCGTTTTAAATTTTACAGACGAATAAATTGGAAAATGATGTTTAATGGAAAACAACATTAGTAATTAGAAATTTATCACACATCGGTGTCTAGTATGGTATGGGTTATTTTCTTTATACAGGACTTACTCGTACTACGCCGTTTTGACATAAGTTTTAAATTGCAAAGTGAGTTCATAAAGGATTATGCTTTCTTATTAGATTGTTGCCATTCAACCAATATCTAGTATGACTTTAGAAAACTATAACGAAAGTTTGGTTAACACTCGATAATACTTGGTACTCAATATCTTCGGACATCTGTTACGACATTTGCTTATATCATTTTTGAGAAGTGATAAAAATTATGGTTTACCAAAAAACTATTTTTCGTAGTGATGATATTAAAAACTATCGTCACAGTAATTTCGGGCTTATCTAATTAATGAGTGTCAGGAACTATGAATGCTATAGGCCTTATTTCTTACGTTTCTAACTTGACATAATATCCAGTTGCTGAGGACCTGCCGTACGTGTAATTGTTACTGAGGGTTAATTTTTAATATTTACTCTGGCAGTTTCGTTCAATTTAAGCCTTCACCTTCCACACCTTTCACGTTTCCGGACTTCGTTCCTGCTGTTGAGAATATAGTTTAAAGTAGTATTTTTAGCACTCAAGTAGCACTCAATGCCGGGGCGGCCCATTGTGCAAACCCAGTATTCTATCCTAATTCGCAGAAATGCACTGTAGCCCTAGCAAACTGTACAAGTTTGAACCAAGATATGGAGGACAACTGATCTACATTAATAGAACTACAGCTGAAAACCCGAAGCCGAATAATGTATAAAGCTGGACAACTGCACACAAAGTGCAAGCAGTCATCATCTTCCACAAGACAGTCATCACAAATAACATCCTGAGATAAACCCATTCGATGGAGCTGCCGCTTAAAACGACCATGCCCCTTAAATCGACCATGACCCGTAAGAATCGCAACCAAGATTCTTAGCTGGTCCTTTTTCAAAGAGCGAGCATATTTTGTTGATTGAAATCAACATTGGGCTCGCTAATGAAGTTCTTCGCCAAACGACAACTAAAAGTAGGAGGCTACTGTAGTCTTAAATCTTTCAAAGCGTAGTTCTATATAACTTTCTTGCCGTAGTTAAAAGATAATGGAGCCGCGGGTTCAGGTCCAATTATAGTTAGCTGGAAACCGGATTTGGCAAAACAGTCCGCGATCTCATTCCCTTCGATGTCACATTGTGCTGGCACCCACATTACCGTAACGGATTTGTTGGAGCAAAGAAGATTAATGAAGTGTTTGCAATCCTTGACAAGTTTGGACTTTGGAGACAGTAAAGTGATTTTTCAATGAATTGAGCACAGCTTTGCTATCCGTATACACAATAATGTTTTTGTTTTTAACAGCAAAGTTCAAAGCTTCCATAACACTATACGTCAGGGCTATGAGTTCCGCTTGGAAAACAGAGTAAAGCGAACCAAGACTGCCAAAAGATCTCTGATTGGACCAATGACAGTAGATTCCAAATTCAGCACTGAGGTTAGAACGAGAGCCATCTGAAAATATAGACTATGGACTCGTCTAACAATTGGAGAAAATCTTCCGAAAACCACAAATCCCTTGAAGGATAAACCACCTTGAATAAGTTGGAGAAGTTGTATTCAGGTAGTGATCTATCATTAACCATATCGATTTCTGCTAAAAATGAAGTGTAGTTTTTAAAGAATTGTCTATGTCCCACGATAGAACCGAGAACATTCCAGGCCCCAATGCACCTCAAGCGAAACGCTGCAGAACAAGCAGTGCCCCGAATAAAGGTGTGTAACTGGGGCAACGAGGGAATGAACTCCATACCAAGAAATGGAGTCGAGGACATAGCTCCAGTAACAGCCCTACAAGTCGTGTTTTGAAGAGTATTAAGTTTAGCAGTAGAAGCCTATCACAACCAGTAATCAGTCAATGAACAAAAGCCACAGCAGAAGCGGGAGCACACCCCCCTCAGGACAGCCCTTGACAACCTTGACAGAGACGCCATCCAGTTCAGCTTCTACAGTGAGAGACTTGAGCATGGATTCAATCCATTTGACAATGGTGTGATTAATACCAAAATTATTACAGGCATTATAGTAATCGAGATAAATGAGGTGCTATCAAAAGCTCCCGCTATATCGAGGAAAGTACCTACAAGAAACTCCTTATTATAGAGGGATCTTTCAATCCTTGTTGCAAGTTCATGTAAAGCAGTTTCACAGGACTTACCAACTCTGTAAGCATGTTACATGTTACTGAGCGGGAAGGTAATTAGGTGCTTGTCTCTAATATATCTGACGACGATTCTTTCTAAGGCTTTAAGAAAAATTGAAAACAGAAAAGACTTGTGATCCGTATTGGAATTCGAACAGCGCAGAAAGCAATTCACACCTGGAAAAGGTTGATCAGATGGTCTTGAATGATAGGAAAGCCGTACTGTAATTCAGTCGGAAAAATACCATCAGACCCACCAGCCTTATAAGGTGCAAAGGAAAATAGACTCCACCGCAGAACATCGAGATTGATCAGCTTGCAAGCCATGTCCCAATCAGGAGCTGCAGAAGGTACCTTGAGGAGGATACGGTAGTAACATCATATGAGTTGAAAATGGCAGAACCAGGGAAATGAACAGATAGATGCAGCTCACCAACTTCTCTATAACAGGAGGTAAGCTGACAGTCAGGTCTACAAACACCATTCGTAGCCATGGCTCTATTTAGTTTATAGCCACCGCCGACAGGCTATTAATTTCCTCGCAGAAGTTTAACCACGAAGCTCTGTGAGCGGATCATAAACTTCGTTTATATTCTTTTTGTGCCACCAGAAAATTATCCCAATCAATCTAACGATTGAAGTTTTTTGCTTTGTTTTTAAGTTTCTTAGCAGATTTCCTTAACCTTTTAAGATCAAAATTTCAAAAGGGTTTGTTATTAGACTTTTGGTTCATAATAAGAGGACAAGAATTTTCAAAAGCAGTCGAAATTGCCGACTCAAGTAAAGGCGCATGTACCTCAATGTCGTCATTCGACCGGATTACTCTCGGTGAGGTAAGAAAAGAAACCAGCTCGAGAGAGAAAAGTCCACAATTGATTAATTTCCTGTTGAGTAGTATACAACGATGAAACAAAAATTAAAAGATTGATGTGTCAATGTGGAATATAATGTCAGTTCCAAACATCAATATTAATATAACTCCTATAAATAACAATTAGATAGTTTACGCTGAACACAAATACCACGTTGTACGAAGTATTCTTGTATAATAATATCTCAAACATATATGCATGTAAAAGTAAAAGCAGTTGGTGGTGTTTAAGAGAGGTGAAGTTATTAAGTTTATTTGCTTATAATGAAAAGAAGTATGCGGTTGAGATGGTTTCAACACACAGATTTTGGTGCGGTGCGTATAAACAAAACGTAAAATGCTGAATATTTAAGCAAAGTCACGAACACGATATAATAATAAAATATGTATATATACATCTTTTCATGCATATATCCATTATTTTTATTAAAGTAATAATCTCAATCTACCCTCATTACTGTGTACGTCTTATCATCAATAATAATCATAAATTTGTTAATTTAAAATAAAAAAACAACTTAATTAATTCGCCTCTATAGTTTATTATATATAAAATAATAAAACCATCGGTCGGTCGGTCGGTAGGCCTTTGTAAAATTTATGTAAAAAAGAATTGTATGACGACAAACTTCGCACAAAAGATACAAAAATGTCTCTGGGAACATATTATTTACTTAATAACAAAAAATTAATAAAATAAAATTTCTGAAAAATATTTTAATTGTCTGTCGTCACAGTATTTAAAAAAAAATTAATTAATCATTAAAGATTAATTGGAATAAACTGTATACAGTTGAAGGTCTAAATTCTTAATTCAATAAACGCTATATATATAAATCAATCATAAAATACCGCGCGCGCAATGACAAAATTAAAAATAATTGATTTCATATTTCCTTGAGGAAATAGACGGAAGAATGTTTTTTCCCCAATTCATAATTATGTATACGCATAGTGACGCGTTATGTGCTGAGTCAATCAATCAAAATCGTTTAAACTAAATAAGAAATGACAATCACATACCAATAAAAATATTTATGAGTGTAATCTAACATGCGTATTTATAAACAAATCAAAGCGGGAAAACCGCGAAACAAAGCCACTGTATATAGCAATAAAAAACGGATTAATGATCAAATTATAGATGTCGTCGTAAACTTCATAGAAAATCAGGAAAAACAGAATTATGAAAAATGTTTATTTTCAATTTTGTTGTTTGTGCGTGTAACGATTTTTATTATACGTACGTACATTATATAAAATTTTCCACGCGGATTTTCTTTACATACATATATTTGATTATGATTAGATACGTGTACGAAATATACATATATATACATATCATACACAGACTAAAAAAAATTGTTAACATGTGAGTATTTAATATATGTAAAATGCCGCCGCACCATTAGAAGCTGATATATACCATAATATATGAAAAACAATCAAATATCTATTTTTCAGTTTTTTCCATTTTACATTTTGGTTGAATTTACATTTTCTTTCTATTAAGTATCTACATATATACATATGTACATAAAATGACATTATTTTTGTTGTCAGATATGCCATCTATTTGTAAATAGATCAATTTTTTTTGACGACTATTAGAATTTTAATGCTGTATCCTTTAAATAGTTCATGGTCGCTTCAAATTGTTTATGGATTTTTCGTTAGATAAACAAAGTAATTCGTCAAACGTTCGAAAAGAGCAGTAGAATTTTAAATTTGGCATTTTAATCGATTTTCTGAATGACAAAATTAGACCACGTCAACCAAACTACGGTTAAATTTGGTATATATTTTGGCTCGTCTTTAAAATGATTAAAAATTTGTGAAATTCTTCATAGATTGTGAAAACCCTTATAATAATAATATGTACCGATACTAATTAGCATAAAATAAGCGAATGAAACATTACGTTCATAACACAAAAATTATGTATAGGTCAGTTGATATAATTTCATTTATTTTGTATTCCGAAAATAATTGTGTGTGTATGTATACATAAACATAATATATTTTCCATTTCCGCGCACATCTGCTAAATGTATGTATGTATACTAACCGCGAGCTAAACTCATTTTCAACATTTGCTTTGAAAATAATTTGTTTATTTAGTTTTGTTTGAAATTTTTCACCGCGCACACGTATAATTTTTATCGGTTAAGTAAATATACCGCAGAAATTATAAAAAAAATTCTAGAACGATTAAACTTTGACAGATCGCATAAAATTTTATCTTATCTTATAATAACGTATTGCTCCTGATCATTTTGGCAATCTAATCGTATGTAGACGCTCCCGGGATCATCATCGTCGGTTTCAGAGCAATCTTCATATAGGTGTTACTATTCGTGATCACTATCACTAATACCCTCTGATTAATAATCTATAAATATGGTAGGTTTCTTACAGCCCTTCCATTCATCTAATGTTATAGACTGAACTTTCCACTCTTTTTTTTGTTAGACTTTAAGGTTTCAATTATTTTCATATTTGCTAAATCATAAAACTAATATATAAGATTCATCACCCGATTTGGGCAATGCAGGCATTTAGCGTTTTATCCATTTCCATCTTTTATGAAATATTTCCAGCTCAATATATTTAACGAATTTGGGCGAACTTCAACTCAAAATAAATCAAATGTATAAAAAATTATTAGTTTTAATTTTTTACGCATCACATCTGCCATGTTTTGCTTGACTTTTTGTATTTTGATAGTTGTTTAAATGAAACTAATCTTTAAAACAAGTCCCGGGAAATACAAAAAAAAAATCCCGGGAAATAGAAAACCAACTAAATTCCCGGGAATATTCGCCCGAGAATTCCCGGGAGTGACCCTCTAATCGTGTGTAACCAATAATCGTGTCACCTTCACCTAACAACAATCGATGTGATAACATTCATCATATGTATAGGAGTATATACATGATGATATTATTATATAACATATTACAGCACACAAATCAGTCTGTGAACCTTTATCATTTACGTATACAATAAAAAACGTGTTCCACTTCTAAAACATATTTTTTTATTACCAGATTACACAATAATTTAGAAACGACCGTATATGTACTTTTTTCATTATCCCAAAATGAATCTTTGCACCATATTAAATCTCTCGTTCTGACGATACGTAAATTCAACAGACATTTTAGCGATCGATAAAATACATCAATTTAGGTTAATTATTTTCAATTACAAAAGAAAATTCTGTTTTGTCTGCTATTAAACAAAAAACGTACGATAACAGAAAAATAAACAGCAAACAACAAAAAGAAAAAAGAAAATAATTAATTTTCACATTTTCATTACAATTAAAAAAAAAATCTATAAAATAATGAAAATTTATTACATAGACGAGACGGAATGGTTTGTTCTAAAAATTAATTTTTAAATTCATCACAATGTAGCTTTCTCTATATGTGTTATGTGCTCGTCCATTTTTATAAGAATTTTTCCATAATTTTATTTTATGGCTGAAATTTTAATGCAAGACAATGCCGAACCAAATACATATAGATAGATTTTTAAATTTCCTTCTTCCGGACTTTAATTAACTAAGCACCAAACATTGAAGGCCATCTATATATAGGAATATATCAGAGGATATTGGATATTGAATATTAGGAAGCCCTCGTCGATCTAATTTGAATGTATAACTCACCGAATAGCAAAAGTTCATTGTGGCTCGTCATAACAGCGCATTTAAATTCAACATTAGATAGATTGATTGTAAAGTAATAATAACTTCAACCGATCTTAGTACCCCCAAGCTTTCGAATCGTGTATTCAGTTTATTCCCATTACACATTCTTCTACTTCAGCAAATAAGTGAAAATTACGATATGATGTTCTAAACCAAACATTTATAAACAATTATTATTAACTAAATGACTTCAAAATTTCATCAAATTTTAGTCGACCTTGTCAAGCACTCACACAGTAAAATACATAAAAAATTGTTTAGCGTTGATGCAATACCATTTTTCGTGTGTTTCACTATCTGAGTACTCGAAAAATTGAACTCAACTGTTGTATATCGAGATATTTTAATTTTTTTTTTGTTATTATTGTATTGATTGTATTTTTGTATATAGTTTTGGCTACTGCATTTCTACTACTCGATACTGTAGTAGTAAGAGTAGAGTAGTTTTTAATATTTATATTCATACATATTAGTTGCTGTGATTTATTTTTAACAGTTAATTTCTGTGATTTTTCGTGGCTAAGAATATTAAAACCAGCATTATTTATTTGTCGGTGGGCTAACAAAAAAATAAAACTATTAAACTGGTTTTTCAATTTTTCTTTTTCTAATTTAATTTGAATAGGATTGTTTTGGAGCTAAGCCGGATCACAAGCAAATGTGTGAGAGACGTCATGGTGCCCAACAAACTTTTGTTTGAAATTTTAGGTAGTTAACAATACAATTGTTACGTAATTTCTTAATATTATTATTTGTTTTGAATCTAAGTACAGCAGTATATCAGATTTTATTTTAGTCTATACTTTGTATAGCTTTACCGCTTTTTTGCTTGGTAGTAGCCCATTGAAAGTAATTTTAAATTAGTTTATAAAGTTTATAAAAAACTTTAAGTCATAGAGTCGTTAAAACGCAGTTCAAAAATAATTTTAATATTAAAAAAATCATCAAATTAGTTATAAGCTTCCTTATTAACGACATTAACGGTAATTGTATTAAGATGCTCACGAATTCGCAAATTTAAAATTAAATACTTTCAACAATTGTTCGAGTAACAGTTGCAGAGACATACATTTGGGCGTTGTGAAATATAGTTACCTTTAAGTAAACATCAACTTTCTCAACTTTTAAGTAAACATCAACTTTCTCACTTTATTTAATTTTATCTGTTAAGAGCCGTGTGCGTGATCCAATCATTAGTAAAAGTAAGTTTCGTATTAACATAATTATCATAGTCATTCTGTTTTCCGAATACCTATTGTTGCACATGAATTTAAATACTCGACTGAAATAATTTTCTATTGTTATTTAGTAGTAAGAGCGTCTGAACTTATTTGGTTATTTTCGTCAACTATATAGGGAAGGAAAAGTTAAAATTACTCAACTACTAAAGTTCTAATTTAAATAGTTGTTTGCCAAATTAAGAAACACCCAATCGATTAAGCGATTTATTCAACACCTTTCACGGTTGGAAGAGTCCCAGTTCCTAATTTTAATATAATCATTGGGAAAATACTCTTGATCGTGAAACTGCTGTTCTGATGTTTAATGTTTTTAGTTAATCGAAGTACTTGAAAATATCCCCAATGCCCATATTTTAAAAATGGTTCATCTATGTCCGTTGTAGTGCTAGTACGTCGTGAGAACACATTTGTATTAAAACTGCGTAATGTAGCAAATATAAACATCTATCTTTATTCCTTAAGTAGATAGTGTAAACACAGTCAATTGAGTTTTTGGTTGAGCCGCATTTTGACCTAAGTTTTACTCGATACAAAAATAACAATATTGTAAGTTCTCTGATTTCAGTTATTTAACATATCGACCGATTTGACCGCACAAGATTTAAAGAGCATCTCTATACCAATCATATTATTCCTCGTAATAATATCACAATACTTTCCTGTTTCTATATATACATACATTATATATGATTGATTACAAACAATTTCGAATTACTCCAATCTATATCTGATAATATTAAAATTTGATTGATTGAACTGCCTGATCACACATACCATAAATAGCATTAAACATTAAAATAACTTTTCTTCTTTTCAACATCTTCCATTTTATCGATTTTCGTCTATTTCGTAAAGTACACGCAGCAATACAAATTTTATACACCAAAATTAACAAGTATCTGTCGTTACTTGTCCGCTTGATTGCCTACAAATGACATAGGATTGACTATAATTGATGATGCTCCTTGTCTGACGTACTCTGTATATAAATACATTTTCTTAATGGAAAAATATTTGTGGTTTTTCGTCTATCGGTTTTCCTTGTTGTTTTCAAAAACAAAAAACACGATAACTGACAAATAATGATTTTTTTTGCGCATACATATGTATACATATGTGAGTGGAGGAAAGGTTATAGATTTAATTTTGTTCAATGGTTTCTTAGATTGGTTACCTAATAAAAAGATATACATGGTGTTATTTTAAGCCCGATAGAACTTGAAATTGGAAAAATAACACTAAAAATTAAATTGTAATCAATAATTTTTTTATATTCGAAAGATCAATACATGATCTTGACGAAACGCATAATGCACGTCCAATTTTGGGTCACTTCAATTGCGTCAATTTTAATTTTCGAGCACTGCTAACCTTATGTCACGAATAACACGAACAATGCTGGTCTCCAAGTCGTCAATTGTTGCTGATTTATCAGCATAACCCAGTGACTTCACGTAGCCCCACAGTAAATAAACGAGAGGTGTCAATCGCACGACCTTGGAGGCAAATTGCATTTTTCGGTGCATGTTATTGCATGCTCTTGAGAGTAAATCACGAAGTCGTCTATAAATTGCGGGAATTGACGACTGATTTTCAAAGTAAATTTTAATAATTTCGTAGCGTTGTTCAAGCGTGAGACTATTCATGATGATTTGTCAGAGTATACTGAGATATGCTAGAGTATATTTTTCATAAAAATTAAATTTTTTGTGTTGTATGCATAGATTATAAATAACAATCAGGGAAATCACTGAACTATAGGTACCCAAAACATAACACACCAAACGAATAAAAAATGATTTTTTGATACATTAGATGAATTGCCATGATACTCGATTTTCCCACACGCATAATTCACATACACATGTATGCGTATTTGCCTATAATATTTATGTTGTTTGTTATTCCATCGGCCTGCTGTTTACTTGTTGTTTATAAATTTATTTATTTATTTTACATGTTGTCGAGGAAACCAAAAAAAAAAAAAAATTGAAATGAAAAATTATGTAAATTTCCATCTCTAAAGGATCCCAGAATTTTGACACGCACACAATTATACTAAACAAACAAAAATATCATTTGATGTATGTATATGTATTTAGAATATGAACTCAAAAATATAAAGATCTGAAAAACTTTTAAATAAATTCTAATTTATTTTTTATTCTAAGAATGCAAAAAAAAAAATAAATAAATAAATTTTCATAAATTTTCCACACAAAGTATATGAATAAAAATGTAAAATGAAATTTTATTTATTTTTCTAGGGCCAACAAAAAAAAATTCTCTAAAAAATAAAAAGATAGAAAAGGATATTGTAATTTAATTAAATGAGACAATGTGATGATGGGAAATTATGAATTTTATTTATTTTTGTGAAAATGGTTATTTTCTATTTTTTTTTTTTATTTAGAAAAACGTAGTTTGTAAAAGTATGTACATACATATATATGTATGTATGTATATAGCAAAAATATTATAATAAATATGTTTTACGATGGAAAATTATTGTTGTCTTCTTTTGTTCGAAAATCCTGTTTATTTGGGAAAAATGTAATCTCTTTGGGTTACGGGCGTCAAAAACTTTTGCGAACTTTATTAAAAAGATTGTAAAGCAATTAAAATTATGCTCGCTGTTACAATAAGAATGAGGAGATTAGCAAAAATTCTTATTTTTAAATTAAGCGAGCAAATGAACAGTTTGGAAAAGATTTATTATTTGTACTATGTACATGCAATAAAATACACGTGTAAAAAGTTATCCCAGAAAAATGAAAAATGTACATCAAGTAATACAAGTGATAGTATCCATTATCTCTCATGATAGAACTATGTATAATGCATACACAAACTAAATCAGTAAATTGCGTTTAACGATTAAAGTTTTAAATTAAATTAACATAATAAACTGAAAAACACATTCAACATAAATAAATAATTTATTAAAAAAAATTTCGAGCTTTTCAAAATAACACATATTTTTCATTATTTTTAATTATTTCACCAGTCCCATCGTCACCAGGGTCAATTAGGTAAATCATCGTCACCAGGGTCAATTAGGTAAAAGTGTCGGATTAGCTCGGATGGTTTTTAAGTTTGGCATACTAACATCAATTTATTCTGTTCGTTTCAAAAATTCTTGCGCTAAGAAATAAGTCAACACCTGGTACGGACGGGATTTATAATAATGTTGTAAATAAAATTGTTTGCTTTCTTGTTGATGTTTTATCTTTTATCTTTAAAGTCTGGAAACTGGGGTTTTCCCTGTATCACTAAAACGAGCGCTATTCGTTCTTTTATTTAAAAAGAGTGATAAAACTAGCCTCGGCAACTATATAGTCCAATTTCACTACTTTCAGTTTTTTTCTAAAAAATTTTAAAAAGCCACAAAAAGTAGGATTAGTTCGTTTTTCAACAAAATGGATCTTACGCTCGCGCTCAATATGGTTTTAGGAAAAACAGAAATACTAACCAGGCAGTGTTATCTTTGTTGGACCAACTCTTTATCACAAAGGTCTTTGACCGAGTGAAACATGATACGCTTTATAAAAATAAATGGATTGTTGTGGCTTCAGGGGTACAACCCAGAAATGGTTGCACTCGTTCTTGAATTACCGAGCCCAAGTAGTACGAGTAAATCAGCAATTAAGCATTGAATTACCAATTAATGTAGGAGTTCCATAGGGGCCTGTTTTAGGGCCTCTATTATTTTTGGTGAATGGTATATTTAGACAACAATTTAGTCTGTCTCACTTTAATGGGTCAACATCACTCAAATAGACCATGACTTACATATCTTGTATGTATGGCTAAAAGCTCATAATTTTGTTTTAGCCAGAAAATGAAATTATTACATTTTAGAGCGACTCAATCAGCGTACCAGGCAAAATATCATTCTTTTGAATGCAACGTTATACCTACAATGATTGCTTTATAGTTAATCCAGTCAATGAATTTCGATATCTTGGTATTTTATTATATAGATATAAATTGGAGGGCATACATTCAAGGGTTAAAAACTAAATTATTATTGGTTGCTATAGGAAATTGTAAGTTCTTCGGTCATAGTGTCCTCAATATCTACTTAAAATGACTTATTACGCTCTAGCTCACTCAATTTTGCAATATGGATTATCATGTTGGAGTGGAGCATCTAGAGCTACGATACAGCCTATATTCGTCCGACAAAAACGGTTACTGAGAATTATCTGTTTCAAACCATATAATCGCCTTCGTGTCCGATATTCCGAGATCTTACCATACTCCCCGTTCGACATTCTTACATCTTCAAGGTGTTGAGAATGTTCTATATTAAAAGTGGAAATAATTTTGTTACACAAGCAGGATATAATCTTAGAACTAACTACGAGTATCAATTTAAAACAAACATTCCAAATAATCAATATTGTTTCGCCAATATTTTTTAACAATTTATCAATCGATATTCAAATTTGTTACCGTTAAGCCGTTAAAACGGATCAAATCTAAATTAAACATTATGCATTGACCATTATACTAATTGGTTCTGGATGCGATTGGACTGGTCAAATAATTAAAAATGTATGAAATGGTTAGCTTAAAGCTAAATTGGCTCGCCCACGACCGTGGAAGTTTTTTGAAACGATCAGGTAAATTGGTGTTAGTACGCCAGACTTAAAAAATACCCGAGCTAGGCCGACATTGGCTCGAGTGTTTCGAAGGAGTGGTTTTTGTTGGCTAAGTTTAAAATACACTCGACTTCGTACGTCACTTTATCACAATCTTTTCTGGATTCGACTTAATATGTTAAATCATTGAATGGTTCGATTTACGTTTGTTTATGATCCTTATTTGTGTATCTTTTCGAAATTCAAGATTATAGTGATTTTCTGGGATGATAGATTTATGAAACTGTCGCGACATTAGGATATATTTTTCCTGTGATGGGACAAAATTATAGGATGATAGTTAATCCTGAGCTGATAGTTGATATAAAAGTGTCGTTATAGTTATGGTGTTGTCATTGCGTTTTTCTGGGATGAATCCTGGGCTAACTTTATATACATATAAAATACACACAATTGTAAAGTACAATAATCAAATGAACATACAAACCAAATGTGCAGTCAATAACCTAGTTTTAAAGTCAGGTCGATGGTTAAGGCAATAGTTTATTCAGTAGCCAAGTAAAATAGTCAAGTCAATAATCAAGTCCTTCAGAAGTACATACTTAATATACAAATTTTTATATTAAAATTTCTAAAAATTTTAAAATTTTAAAAATTGAAAACCGATTTCCTTGATAAAAAAAATCTATTTTGAAAAACATGTTTGCTTATCGAATAAATTATAATTATTTATTCCCATGAAACCTTATTTTCAATTAAAATAGCTTTACTGAATAGTATTATAAAACCAATGCATAAAGACGGGAAGAGAAAGGAAAAGAAAATTTTTAATTGATTTTTATGTTTTTCGGAAATAATTTTCCAAAAGAAAAAAAAATGTTTATATAATTTTTATTAAAATGAAATTAAATTACATAAATCATCATTATAATCTGCTCCAAGATTCTGTCACGTTACGAAAAAAAAATAATCATTTAAATTTGTTTTTATTGCGTCAAAGTATAAAAACATTTCACGTTACCTACTTATAGAATAACAAAATTTTTCTTAGAATAAGCGCAATATTTTGCGCGTTTCATCAAAGTCTAAATTTTTTTATTAACCGGCTGTTGTTGTTTTAGCCCAAATTTTTACATTGACACATTTCTTTGATCATAAAAAAAAAATCGTTTAATTCGTTATTTTTATTATACGATATATGTTGTTATTTTTTTAATTTATAAAAATTTTACTACACCAATATTTGGCATTAGAAATGTAAATAAAAACAAATTAAATTGTATTTTACAATTTGGGACCAAGTATATGCATACATACCAAATGTTCGTATTATTTCTCGAATCCCGTATAGAAATAATATAGAAGCAACGATATAGTGATATACGTATACGTCTATTATAGGTCTTGCTTAATTATAAATTTAGTTCGACATGTTGAATAATTAGATATATGTATGTATGTTTGCAAACACAAGTGCAGAATAATTGTTAAACAAAATCTAGAAATGCGATATAAAAATTAATTTATTTTCTACGTCAAACGCAAAGTTCAAAATAATTAACATTTTTATTAATGTTACGGTCACGACATTTGAACCCAATGTGTATTGTGTATACCATTTAAGTATCTTTAATGTAGTATGTATACATATAATATATTTGTTAATTAGGGCAAATTAGGTATAGTAAGGGAGGTTCAAATATTTGGGCTCTTGCAGCTGGCAGTCGTGCTAAGGCCACGGCTAAAATTTAAATACCTATTAAGCGCCCTGAAGCTGAAGCTTGACAAAGCGATGATCAGGCCCGTTGGTATGTTTGGATGTGAAAGTTGGGCGCTGATGAATGAGTGAGAAAGATGGCCAGGGATGGGCGTGGTAGATTACGCCGTGTAATCTACTCGGTGGTCGACTCGTAAAATAATACGTAGATTACTTGGCAATATTTTTTGTCAACATCGACAATTAAGTCGATGTCAACAACCGATATTTTAACGGTTTGAAATAAAATGCCCCAGTGCGCAGTTGTATTTTGTAAAAGGGCGATTCAGTTAGGCCGTCAGGAGAAATGTTCGTTAAAGAATCATTCAAATTAAATCGGAAATCATATACCATATTCTGTAATTTTGTAAATATGTGTTGAAATAAATCAAACAGAAGCTTTAATTAAAAAAGTTTATTGCACTATAAACATTCGGATTGATCTTAATTTCAAATTTTGTTATTAAGGATAAAGTCAAGCACATGTTGTTCGATGTTTCTCAGTGATATTCTACACAGCTTCCGATGTGACTTTGGCAGCAATATTATTCCATTTAAAACGCATATTTTCAGCAATCTTATCGCATCCGCAAATCTTCATTGCTCTATTTCCAAATATTTTTGGATAGGTCGAAGCCGGTCGGCTTAGATCTTCTGAGATAACATTGATTTGATTAGTCTCCTTTATAGAGTCTTTAGAGCAGAGCTTCGAACAGACCGGAACATTAAACCGTAATTAACCGAACTATTTTCCGAATTGTAATAGATTTAATAAACAGAAACATCCTTTTTAACTTTCAATCGCGGGCACCATCATTTTTATTGATTATTAAGGCATGTGTTCCAAAAACATTTAAAAAAAACTTTTTTGTTACAATTTTGCATTAATCTTAATTTAAAAGAGCAAAGATGTAACTAAAAATGTTAACCGGTTCCTTGTCGGAACAAAAAGAATTTCCTAAAACCGGCGCAGGAAACCGGAATAAAACATCTTTTGGAACTGAATCCAAAACCAGAACGATAAAAATTCTGCTCCATGCTTTAGAGTAGTATAACTATAGCTTAATCATGCCAACATATTACTACTGAATCGTGTCAATGAACTAGAGACAAAATACGTTTCTGTCGTTATTCTTTTACGTACACATTCGACGTAACTGTGAAGGATGTTACAAAGACCTAAATTTATCTAACTTGAAGTGCTTATATATTTAGCGGAAGCATTGTCACTATTCTTCGTAAGATATATAGCTTTTGACCTACTAACCTGTTTCAAATTCAATTTCACGTATCTTTCGTCATCCATCAAAACATATTCCCAAAATTTTATAAAAACTTGGTAATAGAACACCGATGCACACACAGCGCATTTAGTAAACAAGTTCTGGTTATTTCCTTCTTGAACTCGAATCCGTCTTAGCATGGAACGGGATGTACTGAATTTTATGGTACGGTCATAATCAGAGATCCGTGGATTATTTTTAATGGAAGTTATAATCTTGCGTATATTTTATGTGAGTGCTGGCCAAGGTCGACTACAACTTGATAACGAAATCTTATTCTTAATAAAATTTAAATAATATTTAAAATAAAAAAGTTATCGGCGCCATACTCACATAGTAAATCACACGAAATTTTGTCTTGAGTCAGCGCTGGACAATTTTTCATGTGTTTTATTATGTGAGGGCTTTGCTAGTTCGATAAAATTTTGTTGTCGAGAATTTTTATTATTTTTTAATCCACAGATAACTCAACTACTATTTCAGAGAAAATTAAGTAAATTAATTAAAAATTAGGTATAATCGGCCATTGAATTTCTATAATTTGGTTATTGTTACAGTTTCGAATATCAGTAAGTCGTGATATTTGAGCTGGTACATGACTCCTTTCGCAAACGGAAAACCATAAAATTAGAGGTTTTTAGAGGATTATACTACAAATCGGACGGATTTATATCATTTCGTGACCGATATTTGGTTAGCTGAATTTACAATACAGTATGCTGGTTTCAATGTATCGTTCGAGATTGATTATAGTTTGTCTCGAATTCAGATAATAAATTGCATGCGTATGCCGAGTCTATCCTTGTATGGTTCATCGTATGAAGTTTTCAATCCAGTTCGAATTTTATTATGACGTGATTTCGGAACAAAAATATCGATTTGTTTACCGATACCAAGTAAAACGGCTGGTACTTATGAGATCCAATTAATTGTATTGTCTCGAACCTTGAAACCAGATTTGATCTGTTGGTGTGAGCGTTCGCCCATGACATTGCCTTATGGATGGTAAGCCGTTGAATGTACCCGATGTTAGCCGAGGAGTTTCGTTAACTCTGAGAAAAGTTTCGAAAACTTACTTTTGATTTTTGGCAGGTTAAATGGCCGTTTCATTGTTGATCTGCAACAACGTTATCGGTACTTTGAAAATACTGGATATCCGTGTTAAATTGACTAATATAATCCAAGTGGCGTGATTGTCTTGGATTACGTTTGGTATTAGACTGAATTGCTCGTTGAATGCAGAGTATTTGTTTTCGGTTGAATGAAGAGTATTTGTTTTTGGCATCCGAGAGTTTCTTCTAACCGAATGTATTTCAAAAGTTATGACCCTCTGGCAGACGAACAGTTCGTTCTGTGTGCTTATACAGAACGAATTGTGCAGCGGTTTCTGAAAGGAGAGCCACCATTTGGTATAGCCGCAGAGGACGTTGTAGGCGACGATGACTCCACGATGTAGAGAACGACTTGGCTCCTTCAGATTTTCTAAGACAGTATGATCCTCAGGATCGAAACCGTTGGAGCCAAATAGGTGACTCAGTATGGGCCAGTAATGACCTTTAAATACTGATTATTATTATTATTTTAGGTATAGTATAAAAATTGAAATTTTTTTCCCTTACAAAACTTGTAAACGACTAATCGCCAGATAAGCTCCAAAACTGCTCAATACATCAACATTATATATACATATTCTTTGTTTCGAAATTTTGTTCCATTATGTTCCAATAATTTTCAATTAGATTTGAATTATCAATTTCATTGATATTTGATAAATTTTAAGAAACTTTCAGCGCTTCAAAAATATAGCAGATGAACAAAATTTATAAATTCACAAATCAGATTTGTTTAGTACGTAATGGAATTTGCAATTTAATTCTGATTGAAAACTTACAAAGGAACAGTCACATAATAACATTTGAATTTTTTTTTTTAAATTCTGAATTTTCTGAATTTTTCAAAGTCTATAGGAAAATTACTGTGAGCTGTAAAATAACGTATACATACTTGATTCTATGGTATTAGGGGAATTTGGTTATTTCTAAACTAAATATGTTGAAATAAAATTTGTATTTGATTAGGATCCGAAAATATAATAAAAACCCGAAAACGGTAGTACTCAAAAACGTTTTAAAACTATTGGTGTTTTATTAATATTGGTCTGACTTTCGAGGGGCCATTGAAAATTAACATTTAATTATAAAAATGAAAAATCCATGGAGAAAACCATGTTATCAGGAAATACACAAATAAAGGTTTTGAAGAAAAACAAGAAATTTTAAAAATTTTGGCTTTACCGAATTTCTCAGTAACACATATCGATACAAGTTTCTTGCTTTTCATAAAAAAAAAACAAACAAATCTAAGATATATAGTACATTTCATTTTCAGACTATACACTATATATAAATAAAATATAAGCTTAACATAAATTATTTATAGACATCAGAAATCTAAAATTATGACAAATTCAGCATTACAATACGTCATACTTACATATAAAAAGTTGTCAATCGAATCAACGATTCAATTAGAGTCAATTTAAAAAATGAAAACAAAAAAAAATAAAATAAAAAAACTTTTCTCATTCATTTCATCACCCAGCCCCCTTAGATCATTTAACAACAACAAAATATGTATAAGACGTACATAAGAAAAACGCGTAATACATTTCATACATATATATTCTTAAGAACACTTAAAATCTTGATTTTTATAAACTAAAAAGTATATCAATACGAGTTTATCAAAATTATTATTAGTTTCTAAAAATGATCTTGAGTCATGTATTATGTGAATGAAATAATTGCTACTAGTAGTTTTGTTGTTGCCTTATACTATACTTAAATATACGTTTTGTATAAAGTAGCTGCGCGCTTCAATTAAAACTTATATAAGTGAAATGTGTTAAAAATATCATTTTAAAAATAAAATTGAGTCGTTAATAAATTAAATTTATATAAATTAAAATCAATTAAATTATTTTATTGTAAGAAATGATTGTATATATAGCTGGGATATGTATGTTGCAGGAGGAAATTCACACAAAAATTGTGTTGGAACATGCGTTACAGATAACATTCGGAATTTTCTTTACATTTCTTTAATAACTATTTTCGATAAAGATATATACAAAACCTTTGAGCTGGCGGGTCCTTTATGCTATTATACTTATACCGGAACAGTAAAACTGTAGCCATTTGGTATCCACAATATGTTGATAAGATGTTCTAAAGTTTGGAAGATTCAAAAAAATTCGAAAACGATATTTTTGAAAAAATAAATTTGAAACTCAGAGATAAAAGTGCATTAGATTTGTGCACGGTATTAAAAGTGCATTAGGTTTGTGCACGCTATTAAAAGTGTATTAGATTTGTGATTGCTATCTGGAGGGACTATTCTTGTTTGGAACAATTTGTCATTCTCGAAGATAGTGTCCTTCTCAGTCCATTTTTAAAAAACTTAATATCTATACCTCCAGTTAAAATGTATTAATTTTTTAAAATATGTTCCCAAAAGTCATAAAGCAAAATAAATGTCTACAATAGCCATAATATTGAATATAAGTTGACCCTTTAAATCTTTCGTAATATAGGATAGCCTAGAAAACACCTATTTATGTTATTTTAGGACATTTTCTTTTTCTGGTTCACAAAAAGAGGAGTACGAGTTGAAGAACCAACAAATTCGGATTATTTAGATTCAGTTGCACTTTTAAATAAAACGTTCACACTTTTGCAGACCCTAGAAATTTAGAGAATTTTTCTTATTTGGAGCAAATTTCATTTTCTGGTCCAGAAAAGAGTGGACAACCCTGACAAAAATATTAGATGGGTCGCAAGATAATTAAAATTTTCTCGATTCACTTGAACTTTTAATTAGATCATACTGATATTTTGCGGGGAGGGAGAATGAAAATGTGTAGTTCCACCATTGACTAAATAAATATACCATGACATGCTATTAAAATGACTAATGCAGATCTTCTTGGGATATTTTCTTAATTCTGTGTTTAATAATAACGGAATTTGTTGCTTCTCACGACAAATAGTTTTTGCTTTTGTCTAGTTTCGCACACAGGAACAAGTTCATTTCGTGTCATCCACAACACATTACTAAATCGTGGCATATTCATGTCATCACCGAGAATCGAACCCAAAATCCCTATAAACTGTAAAGCAAGCGATTATTCACCCACTGCAAGGGCAATAAAAGCTATATTATGAATCAGCCGTCAGTAAATTAAATGGTTGAGGCTACGAGATTTTACCAACTAGCCATATTGATGGCGTGATAGAATGGATCTTCCTCATTATGAAAAAATACTCCCCAAATGTTAGCGGATCGTCAGGGTCTTACAACTTGGTTCGTAAATCATATCCCATACCAAACTACAAATTTGTTTAAACATAAAATTATGTGGAGCTGATCCTAGAGATTTTGCCAATTGGTCATGTAGATGATGTAATAGAATTGGGCTGTTTCATTATAAAAAATGTCACCGATAATTTTCGTTTATTCTTACAAGTTATTTTATTTATCACTAAATGCACCGTAGTCTGATTGATTTGAACATTAAATTACGATTTGGGATTGGAATTTCAAGTTTTTTCTAAATCAATCTCAAGCCGCTTCGCCACAAGGCTGTGAATCATGAATGGTTTTCTTTTGTAGTTTTTATTTTTTTTTTATTTGTAAGACTTGTATTCATAATAGAAGAATAAAAAAAATTCATAAAAAGAAAACAAAATAATCAAAATAAAACATGCATAGGTGATCAGAAACTTGTACGAGTAGATACTCCATTCATGAATCATGATGAATTTTCCCACATAAAATTGGTAATTCGGCTTTGCTAAAATTTGTTCTACTCAAAAGCAAAATTTCTTGCATTTTCCACTAATTATTTTTGAATACTTTCTGGATTTAATGGATCGTATTGACATCTAGCTAAAATTAAAATGGTCTTGTTACGGCATAGTTCCAGCTCTGGTTGATTTGTTTGATCAAACGCTCTATAATTGATTTTATTATTCCCGATTTTAAGCATTTCATAAGGGTAGTTTCAAACTAATTGATGTATAGACAATCTCTGAAGTCAAAAACTCCATGTTTGATAATGAGCTATAACAATTATTAGTTATTGCCGTTTCCCAATTTTCATGAAACCTGAACTTCAAAATTTTTCGAAATCAAGATTTGTCTTTTTTTCAAATGTTGTTTTTTGATTGTCTATAGTGTTTCTGTTTGTATCAGGGCATTTGAATTTATAAATTTTTGCAAAGCAACTTTTCCAGAATATGTTGGTCATTTTTTAATCGTTTTCTATTTGATTTATAAACATCCAATATGATTTATGAACCAAGTTGTTCCTGACGATCCGCTAAAATATGGGAAGTATTTTTTCATGATCAGGAAGATCCAATCTAAGATCTCGCCACCAATATGGCCAGTTGGGAAAATCTCTAGGATCAGCTCCACAGAATTTTATGTTTAACAAAATTTGGAATTTGGTATGGGATATGATATATGAACCAAGTTGTAAGACCTGACGATCCGCTAAAATATGAGGAGTATTTTTTCATGATCGGGAGGATCCATTCTATCACGCCACCAATATTGCCAGTTGGCAAAATTTCTAGAATCAGCTCCACAGAATTTTATGTTTAAACAAATTTGTAGTTTGGTATGGGATACGATTTATGAAGCAAGTTGTAAGACCCTGACGACCCACTAAAATTTGGTTTAGTATATTTTCATGATAAAGGAGATCCATTCTATCACGCCATCGATATGGCCAATTGGCAAGATCTATATGATCAGCTTCACAGAATTTTATGTTTAACAAAATTTGTAGTTTGGTATGGGATATAATTTATGGACCAAATGGTAAGGCCCTGACGATCCACTAAAATTTGGAGGGTATTTTATCAAGATGGAGAAGATCCTATTCTATCACGCCATCAATATGGCCAATTGGAAAAATCTCTAGGATTAGCTCTACAGAATTGTATGTTTAATCAAATTACAGATTAGAATATAGAACTTGCTGTAAACCCAAGTGATATGTTATCCTTCAAAAAGAATTTTTGAATATCTAAAGTCAAATTTAACGAAATATTGAATGATTATTTAAGATTGAATTGAATTGACGTAAATTAAACAAATAATTTGTTGCCCTCCCCACTACACGCATAGGAGTGTTTATTCACTTCAGCTCTAGATAGATTCGGCACTCTTTATAATTGAACGTGTGATTTTTCACAGAAGCATCGTTTTCAGTTTTCGAGCATTATGCTTTGAATAGGTTGCAGTATATGCTTTGGTGTGGTTCTTGACTTTATATCATTCGGTTTTAATTCGAGAGAAAATGTTGACAGAGGCGCCGGTTCATAATTTATGAAGTTAGTGATTAGATTGGCTCGCAAGCCGCGAGAGAAACTTTTCTGTTATAACAGCCAAGCTTTTTTGACATTTTAGTTGGTACGAGTAAAATGGCTACCAAATTTTGCATTGAATTATTGCCATTCGTCGGCAAATTCCAATTTTGTTTAATATATTTTTTAATGTTTAGTTGACAGTTGCATAATTGTAACTGCCTCATATTACATCAACAAATTTAAGTTTTTTATACTAGTTCTTTTGAACTAGTTTACCGACAAAAATTCAGATTTGGCAAAATTTTAATTTAGCATAACCTTCATTCGTGTGTGGAACATTATAAGCTATAAAAACTTTAATATATATACATATTTTACCGCAACTACAATATAGGTGATATATGTAGGTATGGTGTGGGAAAAAACTTGTTATAATTGTTGTGCCTACAATTCCTGCATATTGATATTACGTCAATATCTATATACTTTTCTAGAACAATTAAATACGTAATTGAAATATGACATGTCCTATTTCCCACTTTGAATATAAAACTCAATCGAACATCCATCTAACCAACCACCTTTAATAATTTTATCGATTTTATTTTGTATTTTAATATAAATTTTTCATAACAATTTTATTAAATTGAAAAATATATAATAAAATTGGGAGTACTGTAGATTTTTTTTTATTATAATTGAATTTCAATTACTATTGATTTTTAGTACATCAAAGAAAATTACAACTAATAAATTTTTAATAAAGTCACCATCATTGAATCATCATCATCATCATCATTTTCATCGTCGTACTATGCCAATTGTTTGCGTATATGTATAAAAATGAGAATAAGAATTAATATATTTAAATAAAAGGTTCTTGGAATTTCCCGTGCACGGTCCGAATGATCTGCTTCCATCAATCGATCGAATCATAAATCCATTCGATTTTGTACCTTTATATATCGATAGATCATTTTTGCCTTGCCGCTACTAACACAAAACCACTTGTTAAAAACATCGCTAATTAAGATAAGTAACTATAAATAAGACTTTATTATAATACGTCGTGTATTATATAAATATAGCACTTAATTTATTTATTATACACACCACACCCAAAATAGAACGGTAAAATAATTTACACCCTTTATGTGTATTAAAATTTTCTTGTATATTTAGTACACCCTTAGATAAAAAAAATAAAATAAAATGAAAGACGTTATATGAGTATTATATATAGATATCATAGTAATACTTTGTAAATATTTAAGTTAAACATTTTTTATTGTGTTTCTAAAGAATATAATAAACAATTTAAATTAAATAAATTTTATGAAAATTCTTTTGTAATTAATTCGGTTTTTGTTTATTAGTATCGCGTTTTATTTATTTCGTAAAGATTTCCGAAAGCCTTTGTTGAATGTGTATGTAAGAGAATATACTACTAAATTTGAGTTTTATGATTAATAAATTAAGATTGTTGCCCGGATTTGAGTACAATATTGATTCCCGTACATTGATTAATTGTACAGTATGTTCCATTACAGTATAATCATTTCCACATCGCATCGACTTGTGTAAAAGTGTCGAATATGAGATATATTTATGAATTAAATGTCAACTTGGAACATAGCAGGTCAACTTCATTCAAGTTAAGGTTGTTCATTGCTGTTTCGTATAGATATATATTTCTTTAATTCAGGGACTTCATCTCCTTGACTGTTCCTCTTGAGACGACCCTTACCTCCTTCATAATGCTTTGTTAATGAGTACAGCTAGGAAGACCTTGCGTCTAGTTTTTCACTCTCGAATTTGTCAGCTTTTGCTTTGAATTGGATATTGCATCTATTTATTTTTAAATGTTGACATTCTTTTAGCGTATTAGTTTTATAAAATTAATCGAATTCAATATAGACCTTTATATTAATTAATATTAGAAAAAAATTATAAGAAAACTGCCATTCAGGTGTAAATGACTAAATGTTCTGTAAGTAAGAGACAATTTAGTTTTGCCAGACGTATGATTTATAATCCTAACAAAAGTATTTACAATACGCAATCCATTTAACTTAATAGGAAGCTTTACATAATATAATATATTTGAATTCAAGGCACACGCAATTTTGAACCGCACAACATATTTCTTGACACGATTCTGTTTAACTTCAAGGTGATTTCAATTATGCGTTTTAATTGATGTTAGCATAGCACGAAATAGACAATGTTAAAATAGTTTATGAGTTGTGTGCACTCGTATATAGATGCTTGATATCGATCGCGTATTTAAATTGTGATTTTGTACTATAGCGCACAAAGCGATAAATAAATATTTGATCGACATCTTATAGATAATCTTATCTTTATTATATTTACCAGTCGATAACGCACAATCAAAACAATATATGCGTGTGTATACATAAATAGTAATTTTCATATAAAGAAATGTAATAGTTATTTTATTATTGGTATAGAATATATAGTACTTTCAGGCCTGCATCAACCGCCATTCGGGTCCCGGGATGGGAACCTCTGTGTCCATATCGCCGCAGTACTTGACGCATGGGGTGGGCACTTTAGTAACCTGCTTGATGTTCATCATGCTTCATAGACTGTTGTTCAGCCACCTCTAATACAGACTGCGGAGATTTGCACTGAGGGTCGATCCCATGAGGAATACACTAAGGCCATGCAGATATTGAAACGATATCGCTCAGCTGGGGTGGACTGCATTAATTCGGAGCTCTTGATATTTGGAGGGGATACTTTATAGAACTGTCTTTTCGACCTTATTTGATTAGTATGGCGAACCGAAGTAATGCCTGACGAATGGAAAGTGGCCGCGATATGCCCCATCTTGAAGAAGCAAGACCGCTTGAAGTGTGATAATTATCGCGGTATAGCTCTCCTTTACACAGCATACAAGTTAATATCCTACATTATATCGGATAGAATCACCCCTCTAGCGGAGGACTTAGTTGGTGACTATCAAGCAGGATATCGTCCAAATCGATCAGTCATTGATCAGATCTTCTCGTTGCTGATGATTCTATCTAAATATTATGAGACATCCATCCCCGTACAGGCAGGCCTATGACTCGATCAATCGAGAAAGTTTGTGGTCTGCACGAGAAAACCTTGGAATGCCAACAAAATTGGTACGATTGGTGTCGGATAACAGTGACGCAGTTTCAATGCTGTGTTGAGAACAGGCTATCAACAATTGTTGCAGATAATTCGGGTGTTCGGCAGGGAGTTCCTCTATCCCCGATGCTCTTTAATCCCATGTTGAAGTACATCTTTCGTAAAACTGAAACACCTCAGCGCAACATCTTATATCGCCAGTCTATTCGGGTGCTTGCATAAGCAGATAACATATGCGTGATTGGACTGATTAGCAACGGAGTGAAAGGAATACTTGATCCGCTTGTAGAGTTTTCAACTATTGTTGGACTCCAGATCAATGAGTCCAAAACGAAATACCTGATCTCTGGTTATAGGGACAATGGCACACCAGATTTTAGTAGTAGCCACTACATGTTTGAGGTAGTGGGGAGGTTCAAATATTTGGGTCTTCTTATCGCTCACGATAACAGTGTGGGTGAGGATATTAAAGTGCGACTAGCAGCTGGCAGTCGTGTTTTGTATCCTCAAAGGCCACTGCTAAAATCTAAACATCTATTAAGTGCCGTGAAGTTGAAACTTTTCAAAGCGTTGATCAGGCCCGTTGTTATGTTTGAATGTGACAGATGGGCGCTTCGTGAGTACGAGAAATGTCTCCTTACATTTGAGAGAAGTGTGATTTACGGCCAAAAACGCGAAATAGATGGTACACATCTGTGAATATCCCCGATATTGTACATGAAATAAGATCTCAGCCACTTCATCCGAAATGAATGGTGGAGCGCTTTCTGAAAGGAGAGCCACCATATGGTTGGTATAGGTCGTTGCAGGTAACGATGGCTCCACGGTGTAGAGAACGACTTGGCTGCGTCAAGCTGTCTAAGAAAGTATGAAGACCAAGCCCAGGATCGAACCCGTTGGACGCAAATTGTTGACAGTAAGGGGCTAGTAATGGCCTTTAAACACTGTTTTATTATTATTATTATTATTATTATTATTATAAATGTACATACGCTTTAATACAATTATGAAAATTCAGCTCAAATTTCCTTCCAAAATTCCTTTAATTAGGTGCAAGATTTAAACATTTTACATTAAATTTATAATTTTCAATATCTGGCTAATTCCGTGTAACTATACGGTACCATGTGGCAGCTCACTCCGCAATAGTAATTCAGCCCGCAAATATATACAACAAAATACAAATCCACAAAAGTAAAATATAATAATAATTTATATTCACCCAAAAGGATTATGAAAAATTGGAAAACCCGAAATATAACCTTTTTCCTTTTTTTGTGTGTGTGTGCGATATTTGCCCCTTGAATTTTTTTTTTTTTTCAAGACGAAAATAGAGAATTATTAGGTGATTGACTGTTGGATTTTTTGTGTGTGTTAGTTTTTAAATTTTTTATTTTAAACGGAAAATTGCTCATATCCAAACATAAGAGGAAAATGGATATGCTCGAAATAGAAAACAATTCTTTAAGGATTTTAGATAAGTGTATATTAAATAGATATAGGGAATCTTCTTAATGGACACAGAATATAAAGTATGTATGTAAGTATGTATACGTATATAAAAGGAAAATCAATAATTGAAATTAATTGCATGGATACGAGGTCGTTATAATTATTATTAAATGAAAAATGAAAAGGATGCAAAATGTAACATAAACATGTGTCCAACTGTCTGTATTTAAATATGTATGTATACATATATGCATACTAAATGAACATAGATGATATCACGCAATTTGGTACATAATATGTACATACTACATAATTTATTTGTTATCGTAAGAAACCTTTAAAAATCAGAACATCTTAATCATTTCTTAGTTAATTATTGTATGAGTTCTAGCCGCAGCCAACAACAATATACGAGTAATGTAGGAGAAAGAAAGCACAAAACAAAAATATTGACGTGAATTATATGATTTCACATTAAGATAAGAAACAGCATTTCTAAGTTTATATAGATGATATGATATGTATAAATGTATATATGTACGAGTATATATGTATATATATATATATATATATATATATATATATATATATATATATATACGTATATATATATATATATATATATATATATATATATATATATATATATATATATATATATATATATATATATATATATATATATGTATATATATTTATATATCTATATATATATATATATATATATATATATATATATATATATATATATATATATATATATATATATATATATATATATATATATATATATATATATATATAAGAGTTTGGTTTTATTTTGCTTATTGTTATAGAATCTTTTCTTATATGAACGTATGTATGCGAACAAGTATGAAAATTTTCTTAAAGAAAATGTCAGAATTATTTTGTTTTATTTTTTCATTTCGTGCGTCAGTTGATAAATTAACTGGAATTTATCAAAATTTAGATGTGGAGGTGTTTTGATTATATAAAATCGATCAAGAAGAATTCAATAGTTTTTCGTTCTATTTGACCCCATATACTATACATACCTGCAAACCTACAGGGCTGTATTGAGAATTCATTTAGACTGGGGTTTCTCAAAAATGCTCCTACTATCCATGGTGGGCTAAAAGTCACCATGGAGTTTAAAAATTTAATAACTTTTTCGTTTATATATATTTTTTATTTTTTTTTTCAGATTATATAAATAGCACCTGAACAAAGAACCAGAATAATAGAATTTTATTATTTAAATCAGCGATCAATTATTTTAACGCAAAGAGTATATTGTCGCCATTTTAACGTCAGAATTCCGCCCTCTGAAGAAATGATTCGTTGCTTAGTTGATCGTCACCACCAACATGGCAGTGTAAGAGATTTGCCTAGAACCAGTAGACCACGTTTAAAATTTGCACTGCGGAAAATATTAAAGGTGTACAGCAAAGTATTAACGAAACACCAGAAACATCTACCAGAAGGCGTTCTGATCAGCTAGGAATGTCTCGTACGTAACTACGGCGCATTTAAAAAAAAATGTTACTGGAATTCCCATATAAGGCGCAATTGGTGCAAGAATTAAAACCCGCAGATCATCGGCAATATCAAAATGTTGCAGTTAAATTTCAACAGTTGGCCAGAAATGAAATCAACTTTATTGAAAATCTGATTATGAGTGATGAAGCTCATTTTCATTTGATTGGCTTTTTTAATAAGCAGAAATGTAGGTTCTGGGGTTTTGAAAATCCAAGAGCCATTCATCAACTGCATCCCGCCATATCATTGGGCCTTACTTTTTCGAAAATGAAGATGGAAGTGCTGTAACCGTAAATGGAGATATCGGCCACTGCCCACACTGCCAGAGACACAATGGCACTTTTAATGCAAATTTTTCGAGAGCGAATAATTTTCAGAAATTCGGAAATTAATTGGCCAGTGCGATCGCCAGATTTGTCAGCACCCGACTAGTTTCTTTGGGGTTATTTGAAGCATATGCTAATAAGCCCTAGACAATCCTTGAACTCAAAGCCAACATTGTTGCAGAAATTCGAGCCACAAATTTTGAAAGGTGTTGTGGAAAATGCTCTAAAACGAGCCCATCATTTCGAAGCTGAAAACGGGGGTCATTTAAGTGACATTATTTGCCGTAATTTGTGTAAAAAAATTCCATTTTGTCTATTTTATAATCCGAAAGAAAAAAAGAAAAAAAATATATAAACGAAAATGTTATTAAATTGTTAAACCCCATGGTGACTTTTGGCCCACCCTGTATATAGTTGGTTGGCAATTCAAAAATTCGAGCACATAAGTTACCGTTAATTCAAGAAAACGCAACTGAACTGCTTATATGCGATCACTTGGCTATTACTAAATATCTCAATCTTGTTAAATTTGGTAAGGAAGTTATATTACTTCATTTTTAATTCAATTTTCATAAAAATAATAAGCTAAATTTCAACTCCTTCGTCAAACAAACTCAATTCTAAAATGATTGCAAAATTCGAAAAATTCCAAAAATATAGAAAGGGAGTAATTTTGGCTCAACTTCAATACATGTCTATCAAAATAAATGCAACGTGTCATCAAATAATTTAAAGATTGATTAAAATTTGAGCACTAGTTTTGTTCATAATTAAAATAATTGAGTGATAATAATTTTACATTAATACATATTTAAAAACCATTTCAAATAAGAATAAAAATTAAAAATTATGAGTAGAATAGTGATGAAAATGAATTATGAAAATATAAGTATGTATGTTTTTGTAATTTTTACAAACGGAGCTACTCTGCCGAACATTTTATTCAGCTTGTGGAATATTGATAAAGTAGCGCCAAAGAAGTTTGCGATAGTAAATTAGAAAAAGGGTTCAAATAAAAATAATCATTTAAAAACGTAAGAACTAAAAATTTAGAAATACTTCTACATTTTCACGATGACATTGTTATAGTTGCTGTCATGACATAGACCAATGTAGTCAAGTACCACTCGCTTAAGGTCTACACATATAAATAATTTCACCAATGACTGCAGCTACTACTGCAGTTATAGCTCAGTGTCAGCTATCGCTACTTAGTACTGCCACAATCGTTTTTAGAACCATTTTACACGATGCCAATATCGCGACTGTTATGAACGCTCCCGTGAGGGTATTGATAATAGCAACTGTCACCATATAGTTAGCTGAATAGTCACTATCGCGACAGTGCTTTCCCACTATCTCATAGTTGAGGGTATTCTTGCAAAAGTTATAGATTTTTTATTTTATTTTTGACTTTTTCTACGTTTTATATTAATAATTGCCCCATTACATTCCGTTGATGTAAGAAAAGTGCTTTCGAAAAATGCATGGTATCTCGGCGGGCCTAATCAGCACTGTTTACCTACCTGTACTTAAATAATGCCATTCAATCACTCAATCATCGATTAATAATAATAATACCAATAACCTTCGACATATACCAAATGAATGGAAAAACTAAAATAAATATGAGCTCGCAGCCGATTCAACCAACAGATATGTATAAGGCATTGTATGATTTATTCGATTTTTCTGGCACTGTATGTAGCATTTTCCATTTAGATATAATTTATATATAAACAATTGTTCTCTGTACACACGGCTATATATATTCTTATTATAAAACTAAAAGGGAGACATATTCATATTAAAGTATGTGTACACACACACACATATATATATATATATATATATATATATATATATAATATTTTCTATTATTGAAAAGGGTGTGTGCTGCCATATATCCTCAATAATGTATACTGACTGCCTTTTGTATAACATGACAGAAAAAATAAAAAATTTATGTATATAAACCATAAATTTAGTCATATATGTATAAGGACACAAAAACCACCACTCACCAACCCCCCACACCAACAAGCTTTTAGTTTGTACTCGTACTTCGCTCTAGATTTTATCTTATATACAATTTTCCTATTTTCAACGTATGAATGAATATGTGGATAAAAGACAATTCACAATGGATATGAAAAAGAGTTTTTTTTTCTTCGTTATAATTTTCTACATAAAATATTTTCAATTTTCTATAACTTGGTTTTCGTTACAAAAATATGTATATGTATGTGTGTTTGTGATGGGTAGGTTAGGAGGACAAAGACAAAATAATAGTCATTTTATGAGCAGTTAGAAATTGAATTATTGTTTATGTTATACAAACGAAATATTATCGTTAATGTGGGGAAGAAAATAGTAACATGTATAGGTCGTTTATTCCATAAAGGCATATTAAAAAGGTAATTAGAAATGGTTAACGGTTTGGAACGTAAAATATGCCGCAAAAAAGAACCAACTATAATTAAATGTACGTATTGCTGTAGCTTTGAAAGATTATCTGAATTTGAAAAATACCTTAGGATTGCTGTCCAAAAAAATTAAAAAATGGCTTAATAAAATATCCTATAGTCTGGTTAACTAAACTAACTATCTTAAATTAGAAGTTTGAGATAGCACCTTTTAATTTAGGGTATCCATAATGGTACATGAGAAAAAGAGAACTTTTTCTTGAAAATGGAATAGGCGGTTATATTTGTAAGTAAAAAAAACAAAATAAAATTAATTATTTTGGTTTATAAGAGGATTCCGAAGAATCAGATTTATCTGAGTTTTGAATGGACAATAAGACGCCGTTTTAAAAGTGATTGGAATGCTCACCGTTTTATAAGTGATTGTAATGTCATCGGCTGGCACTCTAGGTATTTTGAACCTATTTCGTTCGATCCATTGAAACCAAATCAATGAAGACACCCTTTTTATATTGGCATCTTGGTATAAGACTGCCAGATATTCACGTGAGTAGAAAAATTTTTGGTATTTTTTGTATCCAGAAAAGGACTGACAAAAACAGTTTACACGTACTAAATTTAAAAAACGAGCCACGATGAGGCCTAGATTAGGTACTGAAGATGTTGAAAGGTTCCAAAAAATTACTTAATTTTAACGAAATCCAGAAAAACTAGCATTTCTGGGTTTCCAATAATGTTATTATAAAAAAAATTATTAAATTAAATTAAAAAAGTTATTAAAAAATAAAATTTCAAGGCCTCCAAAATTGCGACGGAGTTACTTTGAAGATTGACTGAATTCAGACAATTTCAATTTTTATGGTTCTCAACTCGTATTCCTCTCTGGATTGCCAATGCTTTTGCGCACAGCAAAATGAAAAATTATTCGAATTTAATCAAATATAACTTACTTTTTTTTGTTGCCGTGGCTGCCTACACTTATTTCAGTACTTGGAAATGGAAATTGATTCAAATAATAAAATTTCTCTGAATTCTGTAAGTAATAAAAGCTCATAAAGTTCAACTTAGTCCAAAGAATTTCCATTATCTGGGCTTTCAATATGAACACTTGAAAAAGTAAAAAAATTTGGAGTTCGAGGCCCTGCAGAACCGAATCCCCTATTCGGTTCAGAAAATAAATTTATTGTGTTTTTATATACTTTCTTCAGGGTTTAGTAATCCTTAATGGTTCTAATGAGATGTGTACTCCTTGATTATATGTCCAAATATTACGACTCGTTTTATGTACAGGTTTTAATATTTATCCAATTTTACGGTTTGAAAACTCAAGAACCCATTCCAGAGTGGCGTGTTGTAGATATTTATTTTTGTTTTATGGTTTTGGGGACATATTTTTCAAAAGTAATACTTAGTTTTTTTTAGTTAAAGTAGTTTAGTTTTCAAATACATAATTTAGAAAAGAACAGAAAAGAACATTATTTACGGAAAGAACAAATTGTTCCAAAGAAGGGCAGAGTACCCATTCCTGAAAACAAAAATGGATTGGTATTTCTAAATTCAATCGACTCAAATATATGTATACTGTCATGTATTCTTTGGCCAATTTATTTTGAATGGTTATACCTCTACGGATTTCAAACCTTGGGTAAATGTTTTTGTCGTTTGAATATGAAAAATATGTAGTTTTCATTTGGTTGTTTGTGCATAACACTATCGTTTTTTTTATTACCAATAAATCACCTCAGTTGCGAATTACGATACAAGAAATTCAAAATTATGATAAGTATTTTAGAAAAGAGCTTCTGTAATATTAATTTAAAATAAAAGATTTTATTCAGACCCCCTTCATATGTTTTCCTAACTAGCTTGGTTTGAGATCAAATTTCGTGGTACGAAAAAGTACAATTCGTGTTGAGGAATAAGGAAAATTTCGTAACATATTAAGTAGACATTCGTATTAGAACTATTCGAATTCGTAGATTCAAAAACATTAATGATACGAATTTGTACAATTTTTATACGAATTCAGGAATAGCACCCCAGTTCTTTCCAAAACGAAACGTCTGGCATCCTTTATTTTGGCCAACAATTGAAAAAAAAAAATCTGAAAAAAGTTCATCATTTTTCGATTGCAACAGATATTTGACCCATTTATCACCCAAAAACGCGAAGAAGATGGTACATACCGACCTGTTCAATATCCAGATCAGAGATCTGATGTAGGATGAGATCGAGATAAAAAAGAGGACATGTTCTCTTTTAAACAGACCTTCTGGCCACCCTACCTTTTATGATTGATTGCGGAAACTGGCATGCCAATAGACCCGTATTAAAGCCTGTACTAAAATTCTATTTTTCAATTTTACTAAAATTGAAATATTTTAGTCTGACGCTTGGTCCTTCGTTCGAATTTCAATAATACGTCATTATGATGCAAATTGAAAACTAAACTCGAATTCAAACTATTTAAGAATAGTTCTAAATTGCAATCGAAATCTATAAACTCAAAATGTTATTTAAAATAGAAATCAATTTAAGAATTTGGCTCTCCTTTAGATAACCTAAATTTATATCTAAGGATACTCCCCAATTACAGGTAGCCAAAATTTTGAGTTTTTATTGCTAGACGACTTAATCTATTAACATTTAAAAATGATTGGGTTCGAGTTCAAGGTATCCCATACAAGTTATTGGGAAATTGACTAACTTTTACGAATTAGGTGCGGAGTAAAAATTTGGTTATTATAAAGGGTTTTCCAATAAGAGGTTTCATTTTGAATAACCTGCTATTTGTTCAGCTGTCAATTTTGAACCTGTCATCTTTTGACATTTGACAAGTAAAAACTACGCCATTACTAAAAATGGTACGATAAATATGCTTCAACAATGCATTGAAATTGATAAAATTCACTACAAAAATGGTGAAAATTTTGCAGTCACAGTTCGCAAAACTAAAGCACTTTTTGGTCGTCTTATAGCACCTTCTCGACCGGCAATAGTGAAACTGGTGGAAATTTGAGCTGTTGGGACAAGTTAGTGATGTGAAGATTCGAAACCGTGTGCGTTGCTCAAAAGCCTCGCCATCCTCAACGTGTCACTGTTGGGTGCGATTTTTGGGCTGGCGGTGTGATTGGGCCTTACTTTTCTCTTCCAGAATTGGAAGATTCATATGGACGACGTTTAGTTTCAGCAAGACGGCGCTAGGTGCCACATAAGCAACGAAACAATCGCAATTTTGCAAGAAAAGTTTCCTGACCGTGTTATTTCTCGAAGAAGTGATCACAATTGGCCACCGAGATCTTGTGATTTAAGACCTTTAGACTTCTTTCTTTGTGACCACTTGAAAGATAATGTATATGCCAATGCTCCACAATCGATTCAAGACCTTAAAGATGGAATTCGTGAAGTTATCGAGGGCATACAGCCGCAAATGTGCAAATTGGTCATGGAAAATTTCATGAAAAGGATATGGTGCTCCAATCGTAGCCGTGGCGGCCATTTGTCTGATATCATTTTTAAATGTTAAAATACCTTCCTGTTTACAATGAAATAAACATTCATTAATTTCTCTTAAAAAATACTCGTTTTTTTTAAATATCAAAATGAAACCTCTTATCTTATTGGAAAACCCTATAGTTTCATCCTCCGCTCGACATTTTCTTTAATTAAAATTTCAAAGTCTTCCAAACCCCATATGGCTAAATTTTTGAAAAATAATTTAAATTTTGTCTGGAAAAGTTAATTTTGATGTTTTTAAATTTTATTTGTCCCGGAGTCACCGGGCTGCCATAAACATGTTTTTTTAAACAATTTTAGCTGAAAATTTGTAACTTTTTTAAATTTCGATGGCTCAAGTATTCGAATCTGGGCGGTACCTATTTGTGGTGTGGATCATGGTTATAAGTCAAAATTATCTATCACGCCGAATACCTAGAAAATTTGGAATATATAATTTTGATTTCAATTGGACATTACTTATATGAAATTAAATCAACTTCGGTCAGAATTTTGAAGTAAACAAGCAAAATTTTGAATTGAACTTGAATTACAATTTTTTAATGAAATTGGCCCTCCATCTAGAAATTTAAACATTCAAAAATGAACCAACTATAAATTTGTTCACTTCGTTTATATTAGCTATGACTCGCGTTTCTTTGAATACACAAAGCCTTATCTACATATATAATATTCGAATTTTACATGTGCGCGGGTGATTTGTCGTTATGTCAGATATTTTCGCAAATGAAAGTGAAATTACACATCAAATATTTGAAGTAGCTTATCTTATCATCACCACACATTACATAAACCAGTTTCAACCAAGAGAATACAAGTGAACTTAGGATAAAATTGATATTGTCTAATTTAATTTAGTTGCCAGCTGATAAATTAATTGCGGACATGTTGCATTATTAAATTTGTCGGAATTACTTATCGGTCGAGTCTATATTCTCTTCAGAAATTTACCACACCCAATCAATTAAAAACCGCGATAAATATAGTCATATGCCCGATTAATTATATTATATTGGGTGACATAATGGGGTATTATCGCCAATTTTACAAAATTTGATCTTCATTACTTATATGTACACATATTCTATGACTATATTTGATGGATTAATCCTCGTAAATTAACTGAAATTACACGCGCGTTTTTACATCGCATTAAAGTACAAAATATTATGATGTAATTATATATAGAGTTAAGTGTTTTATTTTTTTATTGATAAACTACGAAAACTATGTACCTATCTATACGTATACATATATACATACTAATAAAATATAATTGTATAAAAATTATTTTGGCTGATAAGAATTTGCGTAAAATTAGATTTTCAAAAATTCGAGAGATAATTTTTTATTTTTGACTCGTCGCGTTTAATTGATATACATGTGCGACATCGCGCACATAAATAACAGGCTGAGCTAACCAAAATTCTGGCTAAATCGAATGTGAAATTAGGTTAGGGGTACAAACCAAATATATATCTAATCCGAATTCCTATTAAAATATGTGCTGTGATACATCAAAATTTAACCAACATATATGGATTTATTAATAAATTTGTCATTTTTTCCTTTCACGTTTCTTAATGGCTTTACTTAAATATATTTTATAAATCTTGGCAGTGGTCCAAATCCGACAGCGGTTTTCTTGCCATAAACGCCATTATCGACAAAAAAAAACTTATATTGTTCCTAATTGATTTCAGAATTTTACTTTTTTTTTTGGAAAATTTTGTAAAGTTCGAGAACACATTTTCAATTTTGTTTTATTATTTTGTTGCCGTTTGTGCGACGATATAATACTTTAAAATCGAAAAGACGAGAATTGTTTCTGTTTTTCTTTTTTTTTATGATCTATAATTTTTTTTATTGTCAAATTTCCACTTTTACACAAGACGGATTTTGTATTTTATGATTTATCGTAAAAATTGAAATTTTTCTTTAAACAATGCGATTTAAATTTGGATAGAAAATATTGTTGTATACATCGCAAAGAGGAAATGGTGTGGATCGATTCAAATTTTCGAGTAATGTAAGTTTCATCTATATAAATTTACTAATTCATGCTATTCTTTTAGGGCACCGATGATGAAAGACTGGATCTGTAGTTGTTTTCAGTTTGTAAATTTACATTCCAATTCGTTTTGAATTAACTCAAAATAGCAATTTGAAATTAAGGCAGAAAGCCAGGGAGTGATAACGTAATGTAACGTTAACGAAATAACGTAAAAATAACGCGAAAATTGCAATGGTTTCCTTAATAACATTACAAAATTAATTACGTTTCGATTTAACCGATAACTTTAGAACAAAGTCAAATAATCAAATAAAATAACGTTAAATAAATTTTTGTTTCCGCATTTTGTTGTCAAAGAGCGTCATTACATACCAAATGTAAAATTGATCTTAAAAGTGCATGTTTAGGAATGGTGACCAAAAATGGAAGACCGTTTTCAATTCTTAAAGATTCAGGATTTCGAAAAATCCTAAATCCTATTCTCGACTTTTATCAGCAAACTTGATTCTGCGGCGCGACTCAAGCGTAACGTTTTGGGGACGAATGTTAAATTTTTAGAGCAAGGTGTTATTATTATTAGGACGTTTGCCATGTTAGAATTGACAGAAAAATATACAGGTAACTACATCTCAAATGACGTACAAAATGTGTTAAACATGATGGGGTCGAATTAAAAACGTTTACACGGTCACAAGAGACAACGGAGCTAACATGCTTAAAGCAATTGCATAATAAATGCGATGCTAATCTAGAGTACAGCGAGGAATGAAAAGATGAACAAGAACCCGTTGAAGAAAAAGTCATGGAAGATGAACTTTTAAACGACACGACACCATAACTATAGCTTAACAAATTCACGATTGTTAGGAGACTCAGTTAATGATATTATTAGTGTTCGATGTGCTTCGCATACGCTGCAGCTAGCAGTTAATGACAGCTTAAAAGGCGAAGAAAAATAACTTTCATATATTTGCACATTAGTCGAAAAATTACATATTCAAGCGGGATTGTTACTATTAAAGCAGCAACAATTATTAATTCCATCATTAGATTGCGTTACTCCATAGTCGTCCACATTTCTAATGCTTGATGTTATTATACAAAATCAAATTGAAAATACATTTATTTCAGCACGTTCAGCATTAAAATTTCAAGCTGAGCTGCTCGTTTTAACGGATATGTATAAAGAATGGCTAAAGTGTAAAATAGCAAAAAACATACATATTTAGCAGTGAATTTGTTACATTTCGTCTAAAAAATTTAAATTGTAGAGAACCCAATATATTATTGGATTTTCTAAACTCCATATTGGAAGCTAAACTCCATTTGAAGGAAATTTGGAATCGGGTTGAGTTATAGTATTAGCACCAGACCGACAAGCAGAAATCGGTAATACTAATACCAAGCATGCCGACCAACATCACCTAATTTTAGACGATTAAACGTGTTAACCACTTAAAAGAAATTTCTGGATATACAACACCTTCCACTACTAGCAAAAACATATTATCGTTACTATCACGTAAATACTTTTTACGATAATGTGCCTGTTCAGCTAAAACATCAATTTTAGAATATTGGAATTCAAAAAAATAGATCATCCTGAGTTGTACGTTCTGTCATAAGTCGCAGTTGGAGTTCCAGCCACAAGTATCAGTCGCAAGACGTTTCAGAGCTCTTAAATATCTTATGTTCTGTTAGAGAGAACCTCGTGCTTGAAACTCTTGAGAATATTTAAACTATATATTTCGACAAATTTAATCAACTATTTGCCATAATAATATTTTCGTTAATGTTAACATTAATATACCGTCATATGTAACTTAACGCTAAAATAAATAGTTGAAGGTTATTACGTTTCAGATCGATTTTAGAGTGACGAAACTGTAAGGTTAATCACCCCCTGGCAGAAACCATTTTAAATTATTTCCAACTATTGTACAAATTGTAGTCAAACTAATTCTAAAGATATTCTTTAATCAAAGATACATTTTATTTTGATACGGTTAGTTTCGCATTGTCAAGTAATTTAACGGTCGCCAAGATTTGCCACACGTTTAAAATTTATTATTTACAGTATGATACATATATGTTTGTGGGTGCGACAGAATTTGCTCAAATTTACTAGGGGATTATCGCGGTATGCATAGTTACCTAACCGATGGCTTAACTATAGATTACGTGTAAAAAACGAGACCCACCTTAATTAAAGGATTAACCTAAACTCATTTAATATTACCGGCTAATATTTTATAATCAATTTGCACGTTTTTACGCTATCATCGCATAGTAAATTTCTGATAACTCTTATCACAGAAAAATAAAAGAACCACAATAATTAGACATGTATAAGATAAATAGTTCTACATATTTTTTGTCAAATTTAAAAATAATCGTACTTGATAAGCACACCTTTTCGTAATTATATACTCTGGAAAACAAAACTAAATCTCTTCGCATATACCTAATCAATATTTGATTAGTTTATTGTACGTAAGTATCGGTAAGTAACGCGATCACGATTTCATTACGCAAACATAGTTGATTGTATGACTTTGTTCCAACTTTATACGTTACGCTGTTACGTACAATATCACTATCCACGAGTGTTGGGTTTGTTTGTTAGTTAGTTTTGATATTTATTGAATTCGTTGAAGTGATTTTTTTATGGTTAATCACATGCAAAGATAAGCAAAATTTTAAAGTAATTTGTATACTAACTCGATAAAAATAGAAAATACTTGTTCATGAATAATTTATCAGATGGTTATGTAATTTATTCCTTTAGTGTAGCGCACAATATTAGTGTCTGTTGGGAGTATAATAAACTATTCCGAAATCCTAACCAGCCTGTATACGATCATTTATTTATTCTATATATAATATGTCTATAGTCGTCTACACGCAAATTTTATTTTATTTTATTATTACATTGGACGTATATTTTTATGGCATAACTGCGTGATAAGCGACAACACACGCTACACTAGAGTAAATCAAACTTTTCATTTAATGCAGAAATTTTATATTGCTGTAATAATTATCTAGATACAAAAGTTTATTATGTCATGAAATGACTGTAATTTAGATAAGAAAATCTGATCATTTGGTTTATGATCTTAGATATACGGTTTATACCGCCCAACCTAATATTTATGTTTAGAGAAGCACATGATTATTCTAGAAAGACGAAAAAAACTTTTGCATTTTCTCGAAAAAAACTTCAGAATTAATTCATTCAAATTTGGGATAATAGTAATATGCGATATTTCAGAATTTGTCTCAGAATTAATCTCAGAATTTGCAACAATTCGTAAACCTATTGGGGGTAGCTTACAATGTAAAAATGTGATCAAATGTTTTTCAGAATTTGAGATATATGGTCAGCTCGTGCTAGCATCAAAGTATTGTTTTCACTGTTGAGAAAGGCTTATCGATAATAAAAACTAGGCTCTATGATGATGTAGGCTAAAAAAGGTGAGTATTGTTTGGTTGTATGTAAAATCGTGCACTCACAAAATGATGGGTTTAAATAAAAACTTATTGAGATAATTCTGCAGGCTCAAAGATAACTTATTAAAAATTGAACACTTGACGATTCACAAAAATATGTTTATAGATTTCCATTTAATAAAATGTAGGTGTACACTGATCCGTTAGGGCTAGCGGCAAAACAATATGTATTTGTATAAAGTATGTCTGCTAATTTGCTATACTATCACTATACTATCGCAGTAATGTCAATGCGACATTCAAAAACTTAAAATTTTTAACCGATTTAAGGTTGTTCAAATAGTAAAAAAAAATTGATTAACCGGTAATTTACCGGTTTCATGGCAATCTTTTAAATCGCTCATTCAATTACGCTTTTTTTATTGCAATCTCAGTCTGTAAGAATAAATTTCCACACCATCGCCTTTTCGGTTTTTCCTCATTTATTTAACAAAAACCTTAAATCGAAACCAGTACATAGAGAACTGACAATACTATACCAGTGACCACATGTGTAACGCTGAAAATTACACCTACCGGCCAGGGTAACACCGGTATGGCAATAAAATTATTGAATTGCCTAACATATAAATGTAAAATAAATTTCTAGTTTGAAATGTTGATTCATAATTCAGCCCTAGAGATTGAAATGAATAATGATGATACATTAGAGATTAAAAATATATATATTGCTATAAATGGTCGTCTTTACAACCCTTATGCATTCACTTGTACACCGAGTAGTTTTGTCCTGTAATACACAGATCCTGAAAGATTGATTAGCAACAAAAAGTCATTTTCTATTTTGAGAAATTCTGATTCAAAAATTATCAAATTTTGACTGAATTCTGATTCTTTCCGTAAATCTATCTGTTTTCCTTATACTCATACATATTAAAGATATTTTAAATAAGGCCAACACAATATTTTTAAGAATCTTTTATATAAATATCAGAAATTTTTGAAATTTAAATTAGATTTTTCATCAATCTAAAGAAACTTTTAAGACTACATATTAACATTATTTATATTATCATATTCTTCGATTAATTTCCAAAATTGTAAATTAATTCTTAACCCTTCAGTTTTAAGATATTAAGTTTTTCTTAATTCTTACGATTGGCCATCAATTTTTAAATTATAAAAATTTCGATGTTCTAATAAAATTGCTCGTGAATTAACCTTTCCTATACTTCTGAAATCTTTCAAATTTCTCAACTGCCGAATTCTTTAGGAAAACAAGGTTTTTATGGGAAGGGAAAAATTCTATCTTGTATCCTTCATTGAAAAATATGGACTTCGAACAGGACAGTCCAGCAATTGAAAGCGATTATCATATATTGCGTGTTATATTCTGGAAATGTGCGTAAATATTGATAAAAAAATATATTTTATTCCAGAATATTCCAGAATTAGCTTCATTTAATGAAGATTGATTTTAAGAACTTCATGGAATTTTAAAAATGTGACAATAAAAATTTTTATTTTCGTGTTTCATAATTTATTAATTTATAGAATTTGGTTTCTCCAAAGACCGCAAAAACCATCTAAATTAGCTTGCGAATTGTATATACATAAGTGAATAAATGTTTAATAGTAGGTACAATATAAATTGCATTGTGAACTATATAAAGCAGCTATTCTCAAAATGGATCGCAAGCCAAAAGAAGGTTACCAGCTTGAAAATTTGGGTCGCGTATATTTTTAACATCACTTACTCTAGGATTAACAGCTAGAATCAACTTTCTCCAATTTTAGACATAAGTTTTTACAAATTTCAATCATTAAAAATTCAGACTTAACATTTTGAAAACATTATGAACATTTTAGAATTGAATTTCAGTTAATCGAATTTTGAACTTTTCAACCCGAATTTTACAATTCTGGATTCTAAATTTATTTCAATTTGAATTATTGAATTATGAAAAATTACCAAAATAGATTTTAACGATATTTAACTGTTTAAAAGTTACTGCGGGCATCTTTTAGAAATATTTATAATTTTCGAAATTGAAAACCGATTTTGGATGTTTGGGATGTTACGTATAAAATTCAACATTTGAAATTTCGATTCGAATTTTGGAAATTATAAATCGTTTGAAATGTCGGATTTCTTAATAAATTTATAATTCTAAATTTAAAGTGTAATTCAAAAGAAATTAACGATTTATTTTATTCTTTTTATTCAATTTTTTGGATTGAATTTTTCAATTCTAAATTTAAATTTTAACTGTTGGAGTATGGAAAATGTTGGTTTTCCTCAAATATTAAATTTTCATGCTTAAAACCTAATTTCGTATGTCAAAATGCATAAAGTCTTGTTAGGATTTTGAATTAATAATAAATTTTATAAATTTTTAAAATTTTTTTTTAATTTTATAAATTTCAAAAACTATTCGAAATAATTCGAATGTATACAATCAATTTTTAAAATTTTAATAAATTTAGGTTAAGCTTATGATTTTAAAACATTAGACATTTTATGATTATTGCGAATTCCAAAAGTTTTTTTTGACTTTACAAAATATTTTAATTTGAATCTTTGAAAAATATATAGGATACTTCATAAGTCATAAATGGCTTTCATTATAATGTCTAACATATATAAAAAATTTAGTAAAGTTCCATGTTATCTGTCCAAAATCAACTTTATTAAGGTTGCCCTAATAACAACAAATTTTCATTAATTTGCAGCTAAGACATACTATAACAATCTACAATAATACAATCCCGTGGCAGTAATACGATAGCCGCATTACTAAGAAATTGAGCCATCATGATTTTTGATGGCTCGCTTATTTCGAAATTATCTCAGAATTACTAATTATACAATGAACATGATTACGTAAGATTGTTTTTATTTATTTAAATTAACTACACTTACCTCGTGTAGATGCAAATCAATTTGTCTATATTATTTACAAATTCACCAGACGATACATCTAAGTTGTATTATACATCTCTGCGTTTCTGGCATTATGCCAATTTAAAAATCGCGGGTGAAATAAAAATGAATAGTTATGTTTAATCTTAATAATTTTCTTGAATATTTTTAACCTTGACCAAGTTTCGTATAATATACTAATGAGTGTATTGCTCTCAATTTATTTATGTGTCACGAGCTATTTAGGAAAATTTACTACATTGTGCGAGGAACCATGACCTAGGTCAATATAGTACTGTCTCTTAGGTCATTATATTTTTTTAAACCACATGTTGCGCTGTACACAAATCGATATCCTATATGATTTCGATTTTCCATATGTTGGTAATTTTTTTGCTAAAATATATTTCTAGAAAACAAAAATTGTAAACAACAATAAAATTTATAATTTTCTAGCACATATCATAAATGTGGGGGTGCTCATTTCGAAATAAAAAAAATCGACTATACAGTCAACCGCTTCTTATCAAAAATATCTATATATAAAATTAAACATAATTAAACCATTCTAAACGTTTTGCTTCGTAATCAAAATCATAAAAAAAAACAACGCATAAACGTATATAAATTGCGAAAATTTCCATTTAGCGTGTACAACACATTTAAATCTCACCTTTTCTTTGTGGTAATAAATGTCCTAATGCGGCTTCCTCATCCCTATAATTTCCTTCCGCTTCAGCCAATGAAGCGGGTGGTTCAGCCTTTGTCACTTTAAATCGATCTGGCATGGTGCACGAGTTTTATTTGGTTGATAATTTTTTTTTGTTATCACACTAAACTAGTATCACTATTACTTAAAAACTAATCACACTATGCTACTATATATAGATATCACTTAAAATATAATACCACACTGTATAATTATGTATACATATAATATATATTCTATACTAATTCTAATCACATGGGAAATTTCACAAAATTTTAAATAAAAACTATTTTTTTTTATTTATTAAAAATCTTTATAAATGTTTTTCACTGAACCGCGAAATAAAACGCGACTTTACTAAACTTTAGCAAAAAAAAATATTAGTTATAATTTTGACTTACATATGTATATGATGTAGTATGTCAAAATAAAAGTCGAAAAAACCAAAGAAAAATTAAGTCAGTCCCGAATATGATACAAAAACAAAATACAAAAAAAACAATAAAAAATAAAACGAAGAAAATCAAAAATAAAACAAAACTCCGAATTTCATCCAATCGCGACAACTATCAATTGTTGAATGAGTTGACTACTTGATCGCTGCAAAAATACAAAATAAAAAGAAAAAGTTTGTTTTCATTAAAATTTACATTCGACTCGAGTTTATTTTCAAATTTCATTATTCTAACTTAATAAAATGTGACATGTCAGCGAATGGGTTTAAAATCTAAACGAACAAATATATTTTTTTTTATGTAATGATAAGCACGCATTAACGTATTCAATGTCATTGATCGCACCGTATAAATAGTTTGGGAAATTTCACGAATTTTGAGAAAAAATCTGTGAAGTAAACACAATTTAGCCTTGACCATTAAGCGCTACTATACATACCAAATTTTATAATAATTGCTCTATATGATGTGTTCATTAGATCGTTGGCAGTCAACCGAGGAATGCGAGATATTAGTACAAATTGATATGTGTGTTACTAGTGTTATAGACTGTCGTATGTGTGTGTTATCCAACAGCTGAGCGTTTTTGTTTTTGTTGTTTGGATAAAATTCAAAAATAGAATTTCAATAATTTCATGATAAGACATTTTTTTTCAAATAATGTACAGTGGATTAGTGTGATGGAAATTTGGATATTGTATGTCTAGATTAAATACGAATGCCAAATTCTGATAACTAAACAGGATTTTTAAAAAATTATAAAATTATTTAAATTTTTAATTTTAACGCAATTTTTTAAAATTTCATCAATCAAAACAAGGTGGTTAGCTCGCTTCATGTGCCGTAACTGCGTACAACTTCAGCAAGTGCTCACACTGCCTCTTCGCGGCGGCCGCTAGAGACTACTCTGTAACAGGAGTAGGCTAAAGTGTGAGGGCTGTGGTTTTCATATTGGGGGTTAACAGCCCATACTGTCAAATTTTATTGTTACGAAACCTCAACATGAGCCTCGGATATTTTTGGATTCTAGCCTATAATCGACCGAAGAGCCTCGATCAACTCTTCGAACAAGCATCTAAGTATAAGGAAACAGGACTAATCGGCAACGGCATCGCCGATTACAGTCGCTACGGACTTACCTCTGCCGCAGCAATAGCATGAATAAACATGAATTCGGCATTGGTTTCTTGACTAACAACCGATGTCGTCAATTCGGGACTGATTTCATCCCTGTCAACAATCGAATTTGTACACTCAGGTTTCATAAGCGTCACTTTATCATCACATTTGTGAACGTTCATGCTCCTTCAGAGGAGAAGATGGAAAAAATCGTAGACGCTTTCTACGACGAGCTTGAAACCGTCTTGTGCCAAATTCCGCAATATGACATTAAAATTCGTTTGGGCGACTTCAATGCGGGCAGCACTTATCGTAGCACCATCGGCTCATCCTCCTTGCACCCTACCTTAAACAACAACGGGATACGCAGCACGGAACCAAACGAGGAGCTATTATCGACCACTTCCTGCGGTAATTGCTGAATTAAAACTTCACCTCCACCATGAACAATTATCGTTTTCAGCGTATCACTCGTTGGAACACAGCGACATTGAACAACAAAGTTACCAGGACGGCCTTCGAAACTGCTTTATCTTGGAGGAAAAACCACTTCCTGACTCCATTTAAGAACAGTGGGACTTCTTCAAAACTGCGGTAACCGAGACCTCGATTTCCATCATAGGCCGAACTCCATTCAGACCTAAAAACCTTTGGTTGGACGATGATTGTCAACGAAATCTATCTCAAAGAACCAGACAATCTCATAACGCCTACATGACTGCAAGAAAAATGTCCAATCGGCTATGCAGACGAAAGAAACGAGAATGGCATGAACACCAGGCGCTCATCATCCAAAATTCTATCCTGAGAGATAGATATCGCTGCATAAGAGAACTAGCTACTCACTTTCATCCGCGTGGACACTAAAACCGTCCTCGAAGTGTGGTGGAGGTATTTTTCCTCACGTCTAAACAAACAGGCACCACCTTCCGAGCAACAACCTCTCTTTCTTCCACTCGATGGTAGCGTCGAGATGACTCCACCGCCCCCTCCAACATATGACGAAGTGCGGAACGTGATATCGCAGATGAAAAATAACAAGAGACCTGGTGAGGATGGTATCTGCAACGAACTGCTTAAATATGGCGGCGATTATTTGTTTTACCGCATGTTTGAGCTCATATCATTAATATGGTCTACAGAAAACATCCCAGAAGAGTGGAAGGCAGAGAAGACATAAAAAACGAAACCGGTTAAACTGCAACATCTACCGCGGTATAGCTTTGCTGAATACAGGCTTCAAGATTTTCAATAGGTAAGGGGCAAATAGGAGGCAAAATTTCGGATGCCTTCGAGATAACATCTGGAGTGCGGCAAGGAGACCCAATAGCCCAGATTCTCTTCAACCTATCATTAGAATATGTCATTCGTCAGCTTAATATATAGCGCAGCACAGCTGCCTATATCACAAATCATCCCAGTTATTAGCTTACGCTGATGATATTTCCATTCTTGGTCGCAACACCTGAAAGAAGTCCTTCTTCCGTTGGAAATGACAGACCAACAAATTGGCCTTCAGATCAATGAAGCGAAAAAGAAATACTTGGTGATTGCCAGAAGGCAGCCACGTAGGGATTTTATTTCTGAAGACTCACAGTATGAAAAAGTTGAAGAGTTCAAATATCTAGGATCCCCGATCAGTGAGCAAAACTCCGTTTCTGTCAACATCGCATCGAGGATTACAGCAGGCTACCGAGAATTTTACGCCAACATTAAGGTCTTCAAGTCTCCCCACATGTCGCGCAAAGTGAAACTGGACATCTACAAAGCGCTGATAACTTGCTGTTACTGTGCGTAAAATTAAAAAACTTGCTGTTACTGTGCGTAAAATAATTCGTCTAATGCTCGGTTCCATTCAAGAGGGAGCCCCCTATACAGGATGCGTATGAATCATGAGATCAGAAATGATCTCGATAAAGTTGACATCATCGGATTCATAAAATCTTACTCGGTGGATGGATGACGTCGAGGATGACCTGATAACGCACTCGGTCATCGTGCCTGGCGTTCTCTTACAGTGCATCGAACTATTTGAAGGACCATCGTTGAGGCGGCCAAAGCAATTCATGGGATGTAGCGCCAACGTAAATAAAGTAAATAAATAAAATCAAAAACGGTGCAGATGTTGATGCCATTTCTATGTGCTAATCTGTGAATCAGAAGCAAATCTACAGAAACTGACGAAATTATTGCCAAATAAAGTGCCCCTGGTTTGCTGGTCAAGCCTCAAGATTTTTGAAGAGTTTCTATATAATAAATACATTGGGAAATAAAATTAATCACCATCCAAAAGAAAAAGGCCTAATAGGAATTTGTCCAATTAAAATCAATTATTACCAAATTCTGATATTTTGACAAACTCTGAAATTATTATTTTTTATTTTTTATAGGACGAACGTTTGATTAATTTCTGGAATACAATTTTGAAGTCTAATCAAGTTATGAAATTATAAATTTATTCAAATTATTATGAAAATTTGTAATATTTAAGTTATTTTGAATTAATTTGCTGTTTACTGTGGACTATGGACGGATGAAAATAAATTATCTGTGTTTTGTGTAGCTTATGATGTGTGGATTGTTTCCTCAATTTGCCCGAAGTTGGAAGTTGGCGAAGGAAGTTTTTCCTACAAAACTGTATTAATTTTTTAATTTCATTAAAAATCATTCTATAAACAGCCCACTTCTTACGAAATTCGTACTTTTCGGACATTTTTACATATTTGGATATGAGATATCCAAGTTAAAAATCTGTTGTGCGGCCAGAAAATGGCGAACATAATGGCCTAACAAAAAAGTATCAGCACAAGCGCGGTCACGGCCAATTTCATTAAAAATTATTCCATAAACAGCCCACTTCTTACGAAATTCGTACTTTTATACATATTTGGATATGAAATATCCAAGATAAAAATCTGTTGTGCGGCCAGAAAATGGCGAAAAATGTCAGCCCAAGTGCGGTCACATCCAATTTCACTAAAAATAATTCCATAAACTGCCCACTTCTTACGAAATTCGTACTTTTATACATATTTGGATATGAAATATCCAAGTTAAAAATCTGTTGTGCGGCCAGAAAATGGAGAACATAATGGCCTAACAAAAAAGTATCAGCCCAAGCGCGTTCACGGCCAATTTCATTAAAAATTATTCCATAAACTGCCCACTTCGTACGAAATTCGTACTTATTATGGGTTCGTTTAGCATGCTGTTTTATGCATTATTATGATGAATGATATATGTACTTTCCAAATTTTAATTATTTTGTATTATTTAAGGTTGCGTTTAATATAAAACTTTTTTTTATTGTTGTTATTAATTGTAATTTATTAATTAGACAGCCGGAGTTTTAAATACTTAATTAAAATAAAAAATAAAATATTTCCGCCCGAATTTATGCAATTTATTTGATAATAAAACCATTACATTTACCATAAATTAAAAGTTAGGACACTTTTAGTACAAACTTCCACATCGTCTTATAATACAGTGTGTAGTTATAAAAAATATAATTATGAACGGAATCTCTATTTTCAAATTTCCAAACTGTTCAAGTGAAATTCGAATCAATATTGTTCCATCACGTCTTTCAAGTCATTATTAGTACCACCCCCCCATATTCAAATAAATTAGACGTCCACAGTAATCTAGTGCACTGTATCATATCTGATTATAAAATAAATGTTTACATTGATAAATATTTATCTAATACACCCATACATAACAGAAAATAAAACTAAAGAGAAGACGTACAAACAGCAGAACAGAACAAAATAAAAACAAAAGTTTCAGTCACTGTTGAGCATTTAGTTAAGCATTTTAACTTATTTATATATTTGCGACAAAATCATATGTAAATGTGTACATACACTCCAAAACGATATAATCAATCATGCTGAAAAATGAACAACTTTATAGCTATACGAGTATGTATGTATATTACTCATAAGAGCTCTAAAAATAACAAAAATTTGAAATAAAAACTGGGTTAGTTCCATTCATGTATTTATTATTTTATTTATAACCACACAAACAAAACTATATATTATTGATTTATAAATAGTCTTATTGTATAGATAAAAATTAGAATTAAACGCTTCATATGATATTCGCACACATCCGACCCTACATGAATTCACACCCAAGATTATCGCGTGTACTATCATATCGTCACGATTTTTGTTGAATGTAAAGTACTTAAATTTTATTCTCGAAATTAATTTTTTTTTTAAATCTAATTTTAGTTAAATTTTGCGATACATTTTTTATCTCTCGAGGTAAACTGTAATAATAATAAACAAAAACTAAAATTGTTTTTAATAATAATTTATAAATCGGGAATTATCTGGTTTTTTTTATTCATTACGAGTCGCTCGTATATATTTAATAAATGCGGATGGTGTCAGTTTACTTATCTAATCCGGCACCATCCAATTATTGGTAATTTATGCGTGAGATGGAAAAATATTACATGTATGTATGTACTCGTACATAAAGAAAGGGCGGACATATAATATATTCGGTTAAATATACACGATTATCAATATTTATGTGAGATAATAGCTATATGTGTGCCATATATTTTCATGTGTCATTTCGGTATGTATTAAATTTTATTGATATTGATTAATCGACAAAAATACATAAATCCTGGTTGTACATACACTAAGCGAATTAACGCTTTAACCAACATATCATATTTGCTATATCTATAATAATGGTCCCCATAAACGGGGCAGTAATATACTACTGAAGCTAGCAGAAAGATTTAAGCAGATAAAATTCTGCATTATCGACATATATTATGGATCAGTAGAAAATTTATTTGTTTGAAATTGCAATTACTTTAGAAACTAAAATAATTTTTTTCATAAAACTATTTTTGTGATTTTCTGGTGTCATTCAGATTAAATTTCAGAATTACACAATCCACCCATTTATTATTTGTCGTGTAAGCGAGAATTCAATTTAGATTTAGACTTAGGTAGAGATGTTCCATGATGTATATCTGAACAAATTTTCATGCCGCATATCTGGTAAATTATGTGGGATTATGCAGCGATCTCTGAAAGGAGAGCCACCATATGGTAGGCGCAGAAGTCGTTGCGGGCGACGATGGCTCCACGGTGAAGAAAACGACTTGGCCTCTTCAGATTGTCTTAGACAGTATGAAGACCATGGTCGGGATCGAAACCGTTGGCGCCAAATTGTTGATTCAGTAAGGGGCCAGTAATGGCCTTTAAAACTGTTTAAAAAAAAATAAAATATGTGGGATTATAACTCGGTGAAACGAAAAATCAAAAGTGCCAGCTACCTGAATTTTTGAATATGGGCCATTCCATATGAATAAAAGATGGGTGGGCAATTTAATTATTTTTAACCTGATCCCACATAAAATATGACCTAATACGCAGCAAAAAACTTCTGTATTACGATGGTAGCCTAAACTAATAGCCAGGTAACACGACAAATCAAAAGTGCCAGCTATCCAAATTTTTGAATATGGACCATTTCATATGAATCAAAGATGGGTGGGGAATTTAATTGTTTTCAACCTGATCCCATATAGAATATGACCTGATACAAAGCAAAGAACTTCTCCATTACAATGATAACTCAAATTAATAGCCAGGTAACACGACAAACCAAAAGTGCCAGTTACCCGAATTTTTGAATATGGGCCATTTCATACGAATAAAAGATGGGTCGGGATTTTAATTATTTTTAACCTAATCCCACATAAAATATGACCTGATACGAAGCATAGAAGTTCTCCATTGCGATGGTATCGCAAGCTAATAGGCCGGTGAAACGACAAATCTAACGAGTCGGATTTCTGAATTTTAGTATATGGGACATTTCGTGATAGTAAAAGATGAATTATTTTCCATTAATGTGTTTACATTTTAAAAATGTTTGAAATATAATTAATATTTTAAAAAAATTCAAATTAATAATTTCACATCTTACAAAAATAATTTCAATTTAAAAATATATTTAATTTTTATATATTATACTATTAAGCTATGTCGATAAAGCAGATATTTTTTTCTGCTGATGGTTGTCTGCTCGCAGTTCTGTAAGGCAGCAGTAATACTGAAATACGTGTTACTTCTGCAACCTTTTATACCATTCGATAAATTACCTCAGAACGGTAACATAAACTTGATAAAAATGCAAAATTCGATAAGTTGTTCGTAATGATTAAAAATTTGATTTCGGCCTTACTAAAATTTAGAAATTCATAACAAACTTGTGCCGTTGATAGAATATCTGAATTTCCGAAATTCTTAAGATAAACCAAACAAATATCTAATAACTTGAAATTTCTCAAAATTTAGTTAGAAAATTGTCATAATTATTTCCAACACTTGAGAATTTTGAATAAATTTTATTTAAATTTTAAAAGTACCTTTGAACGTTGGGATTTAATAAAGTTTCATAAAATATTTAAAGTTTTAAAAATATATTCGTAAATGTTGTTAAGATTTCCGAATTTAAGAGTTTGATATATCAGAATTTAGTAAAACGTTCAATAAATGTTACAGAGCTTTCAAAATTTATCATACTGCATTTTCAAGTTTATAATTTTGCCATAAATATCAAGCGAATTAAATCGAAAAATAAGTGGAATTTGAACATGAACACCTGTGTTTTTCTCTTTGGAAAACAATGACAGTAAGTATATACCAAACAAAATAATTTGAAATTTTATGTATGGGAAAACTTGAATTTGAGGTATTTGTAAGTTGTGTGCCACCGATTTTAGAGATGATCACATGCTCTCGAAAACATATTCTGATAGCTAAGGCACGCACTGTTTAACTGGCGGCCCGTGAACCGAATATGACTTCATTTCTTCATCTCTATTTTATCAAATCGAGAATGGAATTGGATGGTGCAGCCTGTCTTGAAATGCCTCCAAACCGAGATAACGGCCTAAAATACAATTATACCTAATTTCGAATTAGTGTGTCAGACGAATAGTTTAAAAATATCCTACATTCCAAGATGTGACCACCTGGACTTTTGGTCAAAGAATTTGTATGGAGAACACATCGTCAACATTTTCGGGATATTTGCACAGCCAAAAACTTTTCTTAACCAACAATAACCCGTCAGCAATTCCAATTCATTCCATCCCTAGAAATAGTTCCGCTAAGAGTGTCTTCACATTTTACTACTAGAACGTTAATAGAATGTCATCTAAAGCTGCAAAAATGTTGACGCGTATATCATCTGTGAAACATCATTTAACAACAACATCCTAAGCACAGAATTTTCCCCGACGATTACATTGTATATCCAGATCCATATATACCAGCACTAAAACATTAGGAGGAGGAGTTGTTATTGCAGTTAAAACATCCATCCCGAATCAAATTGTTACTGTTTCTCTCAAAATAAACATCACTATAGTGACAGCTTACATCCCTCCTCATTCTACTCAGGAAAAGTATATAACCTTCTGTAATACCATAGACGAACTAATCAACCTTAACAATCCATCTGATATATTCCTTATTGCAGTAGATTTTAATCTTCCTAATTGGTGTTTTGATCACGAAATCAACTGTAATATTCCTTTCGATGTAATATCTGATTCTGAAATATATTTTATTGATACCATCCTCAATTTTAACCTTAATCAAATTAACAATTCATTCCCAACTTGCAAGACAGATATATGGACCTTATCCTCTCCAATGATTCTGATATTTTTGATGTAAAAGAATCCCTGGTATCATTCGTTAAAAATGACGACCATCATAAAGCAATGGAAATATCTTTGAATTCGGCAGTACTCTCACCATGTATAGATCATACATAACCTACCAGAAATGAAAAACTCGCTCAATAATATCATCTGGCAGAATGAACTATCTAAACATGACCTAGACATGAACGTGGAAATTTTTTATCAGCTGATTACCCAAACGTTCGAGAATTATGTTCCTTTGTCCAGAGTATCGGAAATCAATCATCCACCATGGTATGACTACGTGATTATCAACCTGAAAAATAAGAAGGAAAATTAGCGAGAAAGTTATTTCAAGAAAACAACATCTTATACGAGGAGTATTTTGAACTAAAATACAGAACGTATCTCGCAACAGTACAAGACAATATCAAGAACGATCCAAAATATTTTTGGAACTTTTTTTAATACAAAACACCAGACAAAAGGTTATCCCGCCATAATGTATTACAATAATAAACAATCAAGTGACCAGCATTGTATCGTTAAAATGTTTGCTGAATTTTTTCAATCCGTTTACCACAAAAACAACGTTTATCACAAAGGTAGATATTCTACTTAACTCATTTGGTAATGGATGTGGTCCTGATAAAATACCATCAGCAATTTTGAAAACATTAGGAGCGAAACTAGTTGAACCACTATGTCTACTCTTCAATCAATGGCTCCGAAGTGGTAAGTTTCCAATCCATTAGAAGCTAACTAAAATAACGCCTATTTTTAAAACTGGAAAAAGAGCTGACATATCATGCTACAGAGGAATATCATCGTTGTCATCAATTCCCAAACTGCTTGAACTAGTCAAACGTCATTTATCAGTTGCTCAACACGGTTTTCTACCAGGAAGGTCTACTTCAACTAATTTGACTGAGTTTACAATTAAAGCCCTCGAAGACCACCTGCAAGTAGACACCATATACACAGATTTTAGCAAAGCTTTTGACTCAATCGACCATGGAATAGTAATTTAAAGCTTGTCAAAATTTGGTTTCTGCAATGCATTTGTCAAATGGATCTCATCTTACTTATACAACTGACAACAATATATTTAAATGGATGGTAAAAAATCAAATTCCATTATAGCACACTCTGGGGTACCACAAGGCTCTCATCTAGGACCATGGATTTGCATCATCTTCATCAATGACGTAACCAGGTTTATCCAAAACTCTGATGTTTTAATATATGCCGACGAATCTGAACAATGCATGTGAACTGCAAGATGATTTAAACAGAGTTAATAGGTGGTGCGAAGCCAATAAATTGCGGCTAAATACAAATAAATGTAAAACTATCTCTTTCTTTAGAAAGAAGAAACCATTACAGTTTGAATATCATATTAACAGCACATTTCTTCATAGAACTAATGAAAATGTAATTTGGGAGTTACGTTGGTTGAAAATATGTCGTTCAATAAGCATATCGACATTATAGCCGCCAAAACCAGTTGATTAAACGTTGTCATGGGAGCTAACGGCCATCAAATGTCCATTTAATCTTTATTTTGGCTATGTCCGCTCCCAACTAGAATTCGCTGTTTCTATCAAAAGAATACATCAAAAGAAATGTTTACTATACATCGCCAGGCCGTTGCTGGATTAACTACGTTTACGTCAATCGCATTTGTATATTTTGATGCCAGATTTGCTGATGTTGACAAACTTAAACCGACGAACATCGACGTGAGATACGAGTACACTAACATAAAATATACTGCGAAACTGCAAAGTTCCTGTAAGCTGTTGAATTTTATATAAAACTTGTTGTTTATGATTTACCTACAAGCTGTATTTTTTGTAATAAATTGAAATACACTTTTAAAAAAATTTGAAATGACAAGTTGTATTTTAATTAGAGTATACGTAGCTACTACCAACCAAGGTTACTTAAAATAAAATTGGCCCATAGAAGTTGGACAACGCTGGCTTAGACCAATTGCCAACTTTGTGTTCATTGATGATTTTATACCACCGATCCCAGAGATGTTCACGGTTACTAGTTCCCATTTTCGAATAGTTTAGACTAACTAGCACCTGTGTGGTCAGGCAAATTCAATCCTGATGGACTTAACTATGTTATTTACAGAATTTAGAAAGTAACTAATTTTGACCGATTTTTAAAATTTGTACAGCTGATATTAGTAATGTACACGAGTACTCGCTTACAGTTTTGATTTGCCTAGACCATCTAAAATTTCTGAGTAAGCTTTACTATTTGTTTTACAAAATTTAGAATTTTAGTAATTTTGAATGATTTGTTTTCCGATTTTACTAGTTTATACAGAATTTAGAATTTCATTGTTTTGAATATATTTCCCAATTGGATTTTTTATCATTTTTTCCAATTGGAATACTCAAACAGGCGACAAAATGTGTAGAATTGAAATAATTACGAAAGATAACCACAGATTCTTGTTCACATTTTCGAATAGCTTAAACCAACTAGTAATGGTCGGTTATAGTAAAATATTTTCCTAGCATACAACGTATCTTCTATAAAAATAGTGTGGCTTATGTTACAGTGGCCAGTCGGCATGGCCTGCTCAACTTTTGTATATATAGTTAACGGCTCGAAACTGGTCATTGTATCTGTAATAACTTTTCAGAATTAGTAGCTTCATATAAAATATATTGTAACCAACTAGTAATTTTGTAAAATAAAATGGACATCTCTAGGATCGGTGGCTTAAAAATCGGTCATAATTACATGGCTTCTAAATTCAGTCAAAAACTATTCGAAAATGTGGACGAATAAGTATTAAAATTCGTTCCAAATTACGTAGCTTCTAGATGGTGTAAAAAAAGTAATAAAGTTCATCATATAATTTAATTTCCGAGTACACAAAATTTAAAAAATCTATTAAAATCTCGTGGAGTACTCGTGGACATCTCTAGGATCGGCGGTAAAAGTTATTAAAATTCGATTAAAACTTCAAAATGTAACAGCTTATTATAATTGAATTCCAATATTGATTTCCTTGGCAGCTGCCCTAATCTATCCGAATATGTATTTGAGAGGATGTGGTCATTTCTAAAATCGACAACATAAAAATTACAAAACACTTCAAATTCAAAAATCGGGAAAATGTTCAAAAAAATTTAAATTACCTTGTTCCTAAATTCTTAACTCAGTCTGTGTCCGAAATCCATTGTAAATTTTGATATTTTAATATATAAAATCTTCCCCTCTTAAACAGTAAAATTCGAATACTATGGGCCATCTCAATTGTATAGTTTAGCAGGTATTCCAATTATTTATTTGAACAAAAACTGTGACATTGGAGAAAATATTTAAAATAACAAAGAATTTTAAAAAACGTATACTGGGTCATGAGAGGATTGAACTTACGACCTTCGCGTTATTAGCACGATGCTCTAACCAACTGAGCTAATGAGCCGTTACAATGAAGTAAGTGAGCTGATTGATTTTATCTTTGGTCAGATTCTGAACCATGTAAATACTCTTCGTTGGTGGCAAACAAAATCACTCAAATACAGGAACATTCTTCAATATATAATTGCCGCTACATACCAACATCACAAAATCCAGCTGATTTAGTTTCTCTAGGCCTAATGCCAAATGAATTTCTGAATCAAGATTTATGGTGGTCCGGTCCTTCCTTTCTTCTAACAGATCAATCAAATTGACCGAAAAGTTCTAATTTGAAGATAACTTCAGATGTGTTAAATGAAGACCGTCGCAAAAATTCGTCAATTTATGGGTTTGTAAATCTTCGTCGCCTTGGAGTTTCATCGATATTCGTCTTTCACTAGACGTGTGACAGCTTATATCCGTCGATTTTTAAGTAATCTTAAGCTAAATGGCCACCTAGAGGTTTTTGGTGAGCTTAGTTCTAGTGAACTCGACTAATAAATATCCGATTGTATTACCAGGTAAACATACATTGTCAAAACTATTAGTTCAATGTGAACATAAACGTCTGAGGCCACATTGCGGCCCCCAATCATTACTTTACAATTTGAGATCGCAATATTGGATCATGGCAGGGTTCCCAACTATTAATTTTGGTGGGTGCTAGATTGAAGTATAGAGTGCTAACTTTAGGAGCTTATTGTAACTCCAATATATCGTCTTGGTGGGATGAACTTCTTTCTGAGCAGCTTTATAAAACGTTTCCAAATTGATCCGTTCAACGAGACAAATAAATTCATTCACCTTAAGTTAAACGAACAGAAGTTCTATTCAAAAATACTTAAAACTTAAGTACTTTTAATACTTAACTTAATTTTGGTGATTTATAATGTCGGTGATTTATTAGAAGTAAATTCTTGTGTTAACAGTTATGACACAAACAACAAAATAGTAGAGCTACACCTATAGCGTGCCTATCATTCCAATCTGTAAAGAAGTATGATCATAATGATGTATACTTGAAAAAAACATAATAGCAAGATTTTTTTTTTTTTTTTTTTTTTTTCAATTTTATTTAAATATTTTAAATAAACAATTATTACAATCTAGTCACCTGGACTAATGAGCAATTTTATTCTAACTTAATTTACTATGTTGTATTAATCTATGGCTTCTTCCCACTGGTGTTCCATAGTGTCTGATAAATTGAATTAAACCACGTCGTTATTGTGGGTTTTAGATCAGCATTACGCTGTTTACACTAGCAATTACACCAGCTCAAAAGGTTTAGTTCGTTTGAGCCTGCGTACAATATCTGTGTTGTTTAACAGCTTAGTTGCCTCAGTGTTAACATGTTGTTCGAGCCTTTGCCTATGTCTCAGTGCATTTTTTTGGATTTCCTTTGAAACAGTGTCCACTTTAAGGTCCCTATGGAGGTCTCTGTTTCTAACATACCATGGTGCATCAACGATGTTCCTTAATACTTTGTTTTGAAATCTTTGGATGATTTCCACGTTGCTCTGTTTGGTACAACCCCAAAGTTGGATACCATAAGTCCAAACCGGTTTTAATATTTGTTTATATAATAGAAGTTTGTTGTATGTTGGTAGAGCGGAGCTCCTTCCTATCAGCCAATACATCTTTCTATATTTAAGCCCTAGTTCTTCACTTTTCTTTTTGACGTGTGCTTTCCATCGTAGTTTTGCATCTAGTGTCATGCCAAGGTACTTAGCCGTGTTGGGATACGGTATTATTTCTTGATTAATTGTAACCGGAATATGTTCGAGTCGTTTGTTTGTAAAATTGATGTGAACTGATTTAGTTTCGTTAAGTTTAATTCGCCATCTTTTGGTCCAGTTATGTATTTGAGTAATAGCCAACTGTAAACTCTGTGTTGATTCTTCGTTGCTATCTCCAACAGCTAAGATTGCCGTGTCATCAGCAAAGGTCGCCACAGTGTTGTTTTCTAATACAGGGAGATCATTAGTGTACAAAAGGTATAGGACCGGACCTAATACACTGCCCTGCGGTACTCCTGCCTTGATTTCTTTCAATTCAGAATAGGAATCGTCTAATTTTACTCTAAAGAATCTATCTTTCAAGTATGATTCTAATATTGTAGTGAATTGCATTGGTAGTACAGTTCTTAACTTATAGTTAAGTCCTTCATGCCAAACTTTATCAAAGGCCTGTGCAACGTCTAAGAATATCGTTGAGCAGACTTTTTTCTCCTCTAATGCTCCTTCAATAATATTAGTTATTCTGTGTACTTGATCTAATGTTGAGTGTTGGTTGCGAAAACCGAACTGATGATTTGGAATCAGGTTTTTCCTCTCAATTATCGGATTTAGCCTTTTCACTAATAACTTCTCAAAGAGTTTAGACATAACTGGTAATAGTGATATTGGCCTGTATGATCCAGTTTTGTGTGGTGGTTTCCCAGGTTTCGGAATCATAATTACTTCTGCAATTTTCCAGAGGCTGGGTACATATTTCAACCGAAAGGCGCCATTTATAATATTGGTGAGCTTTAATAGTGCTTTCCTTGGTAGTTCTTTTAAAATTTCTGCTGTGATAAGGTCATAACCCGGCGCTTTTCTCGGATTCATATTTGTTTTTATCTCATACATGACATCTTTTGGTGTTGCTCGTAGGATTTCGTCACTTTCCTGTACAACCTCTTCAGTTATTATTTCAGCTTCCAATGATTGGTCATCATGTGGTTCAAATATTTTTTCCAGGTATTCAGCAAAATTTCGTACTTTATCTTCGTTATTTCTGGCCCATTTGTTATCTTCTGTTCTGATTGGAGGAATCTGCATTATTGGCCTTTTAATTCTTCTGGTTGCTCTCCAGAGAGAATAATCAGTACTAGTATCATTAGATAATTTTCTGAGGTAGTTACTGATAGATTCGTCTTTCAAATCTTTGATTTCCCTTTTAAGTAGCTGAGTCAGATTGTTTAGCTTAGTTTTATCTTGAGGGGCTCTAGTTTGTTGCCATATTCTCCTTGCCCTTCTTTTTTCTGCCAAGAGCTCTCTAATTTCTCTAGGGTAGTTGTTTCCCTTAATTTTCTTTTTAACTTGAGGTGTGTTTTCCCAAGCTGACTGCTGTATGTCACATATGAACTTGTGAACTTCGTTTTCTAATTGCTCCTCACTCCTTAGCGGAACCATTAAGTTAATTTTTCTTTCTAACGACAGTCTAAAGTATTCCCAATTTGTGTGCTTATTTACTAAACTGGGATAGCTTTCTTTTTGAATGATCCTTTCACTTAATGTCAAAAGTATTGGGGAGTGATCAGAGCTTAAGTCAATACTTTCATCTATATGTATATAATTTACAGATATATTTTTCACTATAAAGAAATCAATTAGATCTGGTATTTTATTTGGATCAGTTGGCCAGTAGGTCGGTTTACCATTTGATAAGGCTTCACAACCGTATTTTCTGATAGCATTGAGGAGTTCTTTCCCTTTGGTTGTTGTTAGTCTAGAACCCCAGTGGATATTTTTTGCATTAAAATCTCCTCCAATTACAAATCTTTTCCCTAGTTTACTGAAAAATTCAAGATAATCTTTTTCTTTTAGAGAGTATTTCGGTGGGCAGTAAATTCCAATAACACTAATAGAGTTATTTTTGGTTTTGATATTAACAGCTGTTGCTTGTATTTGTTCTGTTTCATATTTTAATTCCTCGAAGTGATTAATGCTATTTCTAATTATAACAGCACTACCTCCCTTGGCAGTATTTCCCGGGTGGATAGTGTGATATGTTTTATAATTTCTAAATTTGATAATTGATTGTCTAGTGAAGTGAGTTTCAGAGATGAGACAGACATCGATTTTCTCTGCGTCCAGAACCATTTGCAATTCCGGTTGGTGTTGCTGGAGTCCATTGGCATTCCAGCATAAAATTCTTAAGTCGTTAGACATGGCTTTGTTTAGGGATGGCTCCCTTAGTACTGTATTCTAGTTTCTGTAATCGCTGATCAAAAGTATTAAGTTTGCTTAATATCAGCTTAAGCGTTTGATTTATGTCGTCTGTTTGAGGAGTTTTTTGTTTGTTTTCGTTACTCATCATTACTTGAGCGTAAGTTTTTTTGCCCACTTCTCCGTGAGAGGCTATCAACGATTCACGCCTTAACTCTCCTTTAAATGATTCAGGCCTGTTTATTCTAACAGTTTGCTTCTTTATTACATTTGTATTTTTAGCATTTATGTTTTTATTTTTGATGTTTTGCAAATCAATAGCAACACTGCAACCACTGTAGTTAGCTGGATGGTTTTCTCCACAATGTACGCATCTAGGCTGTACATCTGTGGGTTTGACACAATCTCTAGTATGGTGTTTACCTACACATTTGACACACCTGGGGTCTTTGTTACAGTATTTTTGAGTATGTCCATATGCTTGACATTTTTTACATTGTGGTATAAGCCTAGATCTTCTTAGGGGCTCAATATTGACTTTGCATCCCAAGATGTACTTGATTTGATGTATTTTTTCAATATCATCATCTGCGCTGAATGTCAGCATATACATGTTCAGAGGCTCCTTACTTCTCCGTTTTAGCTTAATTGATGCTTCAGTTGCATTAAAACCTTTTCCTTTCAGGTCCTCAATTATTTTTTCTGGTTTACATGTAGAGTGCAGATTTTTAGCCATTACCCTAATTGGTCTGATTTGTTTGTTTTCAAACGTATGCCAAGAATGTCCCCCTTCGCTTAACATTTTTGTCATTTCTCTGTAGGTTTCACCATCTGCTAAGTTTACTTTGATGTTGTTTCCACTCATCAATTTTGTATTAAACTTATCTGTTTTAGTTACTGTTTTAATTTTCTCATACAGTAGATCATAGTTTTCAACTCCATCTATAACTATTGGGGGTGGTGGAGGTATTTTTTTTGGATTGTTTTGGATTATTTTAGGAATTGTCTCCTTTAGTTGAGGAGGAGTAGGTGTATCATTCCTTCTCCTTTTTTTTCTCTGGCTCTTGACTCTAATCCACTCAGTTTCGTGAGCTAATTCTTCTTCATCCGTATGGTATTCTTGTTCCATTACTTTTTGGGTAGGAGGAGAATCAACGTTTTCCTTTGCTTTAAGGACTTTAACTTCGTCTTCAAGAATTCTTATATGTTCCTGCATCCAAGCAATTGCATCATTTAATTGCTTATTTATATTATTAGATTCAACCAATGCAGCATTGGCCTTACGCAATTCCTGATAGAGCATTTCTTCTTTTTTAGAATTTTTGTCCTCTGGAAAAGCATTTCTCGGTAACTCCACAAGTTCTGTAGGTATTATTTTGTTAATCTTCGCGGTGAACGTGCTACAGGCTCTCGTAGGAGACCTCGGTAGAATCTGACTCTTTTGGAAAGGATCGATATTATCCATTTCTGAATCACTCATTCTCGTGGATTTACCAATATAGACGATTTGAAAGAGAATAATAGCAAGATTTGAAAATAATTGTAAATTACAGTTTTATCTAATTCTTAAGTCTAGGAAAATATAAATATAAAGATTAAAATGTATTGTTTTACGTTTACTTTTCTGTGTAAGTAATGTTTCGATTTATATATAGCTGTGGTGTCCGAGCGGTTAAGGAGATGGACTTGAAATCCATTGGGTTATACCCGCACAGGTTCGAATCCTGTCTACAGCGCAATTTTTTTAACAATTTCAACATGAAAATTATATTTAAATCTGTGTAAGTTAAACCTAATGGATTTCAAGTTCATCTCCTTAACCGCTCGGACACAACAGCTCATTTTTTCCAATAAATTACCAATATTTAATCAATATAATTTCTATATTTGTTATTATTAAAATATGCAAAATATATACATATACATATTTTAAAAATAATGAGGCCATGTTGTGCTTGTAATATACATCTAGGCGTGAAATATTCCAATTCACTAGTTGTGATTTATGAATTATAGCTGACAAAGTGAAAGTAAAAAAATTGACGAGTTATGCATAAATTATATCACATTTCTTTCATTAGTTTCAGTAGTATAGATGTGAGTATACAGCGGATCTATGGTGTAATGGTTAGCACTCTGGACTTTGAATCCAGCGATCCGAGTTCAAATCTCGGTAGAACCTATAATTTTTATGATTTTCATAACAATTGAAAAACGAGAAAGGTAATAAAAATAATTTAATAATTTATTTTGAAATTTTAAAAATCACTAGTAACCTAAAACGTCTAAATATGGAAAAGGCTATCATAATTTTCAGCAAAGTGTAAATTATATTTAATTTAATTTTTACTTCTGGCCATAATGTAATTTAAACTGTTCGTACGCTAATAACCCGGAACTCTTCGAACGTCAGACAATTTTTCATTTTTCTATTTGATGCTCTATAAGATAACTTGCTCAGAATAAAAGAATCATAGCTTGCTGATTGTGCTGTCTTTGCGGACTAAAATACATTAGTGTATGCTATATGTTCATCATTGATCTAATTTTGGACTGATCGAAAACAGTTCATGATATTCTAGAAGACCGCCACTAAAACCAGCTAATTTGCTATTATACAGTAAACAGCAAATTAACCGCTTAGGGCCTTTGCTCTCTCGAGCTAGTCTGTGCTGTCGCTACAGGTATTAAACTTTAGTTATGAATTATGTGTGTAGCCTTGATGCTTTTCGGCAATAAGGAAGTTGGTGAGGAAATCGTTTCTACCGAGCTCACTAAGATTTATGTGGCAAGTACCGATAGGGGTTGGGCCTGTTGTAAATGATTAGAGCAGGAATAGAGTTGATTTTATGAGGAAAGCTGGAAAGTCGTGTTATACAGACCAGACCGTAAGTCAAGATTTACTCCTTCCTCTATACTTGAATTGATCATTTCTCTGCACATCTCAAATCTAATAATCTCTCTTGCTTGAGTCCTTCGGTCAATGATCTTAGGATTTCCGATCATTATTTTATTGAGATACTGATTAAGTTACCTAGTGTTTTGTCATCCCCGACTTATTTGCAACTAGCGCCTAACGTTAAACTCAACCAACAACTTTTATATGATATACATGAGAATAGAAGTGGAATTTTGTACTTAATTGTTTTGCTACTTCTCTAGCGCTTGATCTCTTTATCAACATGCTAACATTTATTTTAGAGCAATGTTACACACAGTCCTATATGTTATAAAAATTAAACTCTTGAAACCATAGATTTCTTATGACCTGGCCATTCGCATTAAAAAGAGAAATATATTATGTACATAAAAAATTAAAAAATCGACCGGTTAGTCGGAATCTTCATACAATTTATAATTTAAGAGCTAAACTTTTTGGGAATGCTATTCCATTTAGAAGAAGTTTCATTTTGAGAGCTATTTCTAAGTTTGTTTGTCCCGTCATGACCCATATTTTCAATCTCTCTTTTAGCCAAGGGATTGTACCTGAGAGACTTAAATTGGCGACGAGTATTCCCTTATTTAAAAGTGGAGACCGTAACAATAAAGGGAACTATAGACATATTGCTCTTCAGCCCGTGATGCTTAAAATCATTGAGAAATTATAGTTAAAAATAACGATAATCGGTATGGGAAAGTCGTTATTGTTTAATAAGTTAAACGCTATAGTATTATTAGTGGCAGATCCTAAATGTTATCAAAAGTTATTAAACGCCGCAATTAGGATAAACTCAATTATATCGACCGGAATGTCGTGATAGTACACGCTGATTACTCATCAGTATATCGCATCTAATTCTCACATGTTATCGTAAAAATAAGTCAAACTACACTCACAAACAACTCACAAAATGACCTGTACCATGACCTTATATAGTAATTATTTATTTACAAATTGTATAATTAATATCCACCGAGCAAATAGCGCAGAGGCCAAAGCTGCGACGTTTGGATCGGGAGGTACCTGCTTCGAATCCCAACAAAGGCGGGATGCAAAAGGGATTGTTCATCTCCCGATTACGATCGGTGATTAAATTGAAAACATGTATGACCCTCTGTTGCAATGTAGTACTCATGGGCCGACCTCAGCTATGCAGTGTGCAGATGGCCAGTTAAAAAATGGACCTGTAGCCGTCTACAAAATATGGATACTGTTCAGATTTCAAACGATAATAAATCCACTAGCCGAATATCTCTAATTAATGTATGTATGAGTTGGTAATTATTAATATCAACTACATATTATTGTATAAATGTATAATTTATTAGATTATATTTCAATATATATATATATATATATATATATATATATATATATATATATATATATATATATATATATATATATATATATATATATATATATATATATATATATATATATATATATATATATATATATATATATATATATATATATATATATATATATATATATATATATATATATATATATATATATATATATATATATATATATATATATATATATATATATATATATATATATATATATATATATATATATATATATATATATATATATATATATATATATATATATATATATATATATATATATATATATATATATATATATATATATATATATATATATATATATATATATATATATATATATATATATATATATATATATATATATATATATATATATATATATATATATATATATATATATATATATATATATATATATATATATATATATATATATATATATATATATATATATATATATATATATATATATATATATATATATATATATATATATATATATATATATATATATATATATATATATATATATATATATATATATATATATATATATATATATATATATATATATATATATATATATATATATATATATATATATATATATATATATATATATATATATATATATATATATATATATATATATATATATATATATATATATATATATATATACAGTCATTCCACGCGAAATCAGACACCCATCCGGGGGCAAGGTGTCCAATTTTTTTGAAATTCGGGGAGATGGTAGATATAGAGAAAAAAAAATATAATTTGAGTAAAAACTCAGTGGGGTCAAAATACGCGGAGTTCCGTTATAATTTGTTTTTGTCGAAAACGCAAATGTTCACATCTTTAAATTCGTGTATCTTAAGTATTCCTTGTCCTTGTCCTTTCACGTGTAATAGCTCATTGGAAAGACAATTGTACATACTTTCAAGTAACCGTTTTAAACTTTGGTGTTAATGTACAATATATCGTTTAAATTTCAGTTTTAAATAGTATTTTGCTGAAAAATCGGAATGCTCACCCTTTTTATTTTTTTTTTATTTTTTTATCGTAAAGCACTTGACAATACCTTTCAAATAAGCCATCTTTCACGATGGAGACTCAACGCGTTCGAGTTTTATAGAACAAAACGTCATAACAAATTAGGGTGGAATTTAACATTTCAGTACAATTATTAATTCTAAACTACGAAATTCATGTTTTGGTTCTTCCTTTTACAGTTTTATTCAATAAAGTTAATTTATTTACAAATTATTTTAATTTAAAATTATAAAAATTATCAGAATTGGAAAATAGATGCGCTGTGATGTGGTTGTTACCATTGGCAACAAAGCAATGGTAATGCGTTCCTCTGTTGGCTTTTACTGAATCAAATTTTTTTGCTAGTGATCGTGCCACCCTTCTGTACCCTTTGTACAAAATCTAAAAGTAATGTTTGATTCATTTTTTGTAACCCAATCGAAAAGTTGTCGTGCTGTCGTTTTTTGATCAGCGTATGGTCACTGAAGGCTGGCTTTCGTGGCATTTCGTTTCGATTTTTAACTTCCTCTGATATAGAAATGATTAAAAATGTAAAATATATGTAATTGTACTATAAAGGAACGGTGAGTTAATGTATCCTAAAAGTTAATTAATAAATATTTTATTAATAAAATAGCGGAAGGACGCCACTTTATGTATATATAAACTTGATCGAAAAACTCTTAAATGTATTCGGTTGCTAAAACCTTTAAATTACATAAAGTATGGTTCTATAAAAAAAATATTTTTGTTGGGCACAACTTCTACAAAAGCTCGATAGAAGGTCAACATTTCAAACAAATTTCTCTGACTGGAAATCTTATGCAAGTTCACAATTATTTAAAAAAACAATATATGCAGTTGCTTAACGTAAAATGTGAATGTAAGCATGTTCACTCTTTTTCACGATTGTGACCAATCGACTCTATATTAGTCCTATAATTACTTTTATTTGCTTATTTTAATTTCTTACCTAAAATTTATTTAAATTTAAAACAATAACTTACATAACACAAACGAAAAATTATTTAATCAAAAGTGCTAAAGAGTGTTGGTAAATAAGGTTAAGAAAGCCATCAAAATAATTATGGATAGTGTACCTGGACTACGTTTATTTTGGCCCGAATAAATTACTGGTATGATAGATGCCTATTCTAAAATGGGTTGAGCGCTGCAGAATTAACTCTAATGAATCAAATTCATGGAATATCTAATTCAGCTACCGGAGTTGGAAGAATTAACCAGGCCGAAGTTAGTCTGATGAGTGCCATCCAAGCCATTCCACCACCTCCTTTGCCTTAAAAGAAACGCCGTATTACAAGATCCCAGTCCAAGGCAGCCTGAAAATTAAATTTAGCAGAACCAACATCGGTGATATCTTATACATCATTACCAAGAACAGAATTCAACATCGGCGTTACCAATATATGAAATGCAAATTATACATACACGACGGAATTGGGGGTGCCTTTAAACAAAATGCCACGAAAACCTACGCTGATTAAAAAACGATAGCACAACAACTTTTCGATTGGGCTACAAAAAATGAATCAAACATTACTTTTAGATTTTGTCCAAAGGGTACAGAAGGGTGGCACGATCACTAGCAAAAAAATTTGATTCAGTAAAAGCCAACAGAGGAACGCATTACCATTGCTTTGTTGCCAATGGTAACAACCACATCACAGCGCATCTATTTTCCAATTCTGATAATTTTTATAATTTTAAATTAAAATAATTTGTAAATAAATTAACTTTATTGAATAAAACTGTAAAAGGAAGAACCAAAACATGAATTTCGTAGTTTAGAATTAATAATTGTACTGAAATGTTAAATTCCACCCTAACTTGTTATGACGTTTTGTTCTATAAAACTCGAACGCGTTGAGTCTCCATCGTGAAAGATGGCTTATTTGAAAGGTATTGTCAAGTGCTTTACGATAAAAAAATAAAAAAATAAAAAAAATGGTGAGCATTCCGATTTTTCAGCAAAATACTATTTAAAACTGAAATTTAAACGATATATTGTACATTAACACCAAAGTTTAAAACGGTTACTTGAAAGTATGTACAATTGTCTTTCCAATGAGCTATTACACGTGAAATCGGACAAGGAATACTTAAGATACACGAATTTAAAGATGTGAACATTTGCGTTTTCGACAAAAACAAATTATAACGGAACTCCGCGTATTTTGACCCCACCAAAAAAAATGGTGAGCATTCCGATTTTTCAGCAAAATACTATTTAAAACTGAAATTTAAACGATATATTGTACATTAACACCAAAGTTTAAAACGGTTACTTGAAAGTATGTACAATTGTCTTTCCAATGAGCTATTACACGTGAAATCGGACAAGGAATACTTAAGATACACGAATTTAAAGATGTGAACATTTGCGTTTTCGACAAAAACAAATTATAACGGAACTCCGCGTATTTTGACCCCACCGAGTTTTTACTCAAATTATATTTTTTTTTCTCTATATCTACCATCTCCCCGAATTTCAAAAAAATTGGACACCTTGCCCCCGTAAATGTCTTTTTTTTGTCTGATTTCGCGTGGAATGGCTGTATATATATATATATATATATATATATATATATATATATATATATACATATATATATATATATAAATTTGAAATAAATGTACAATTGTACATAATACGAGTATGCATACCTCCTCGTACCACAAAACTATTTTTTGAGCTGATTTATAATTTTTCGTTATCACTATTTTAGACACCAAAAATTTCAAAAACCCTTGTAACCAGCTTCCACCAATTAATAATCTTTTCGTAATACCCTTTAGATTTTAAATTTTTAATGACACGCCAACGTAAAACTCACAACTTTTGCATCATAAAAAAAAAAATTCAAAACTGAGACTTTACGTCAAAAGATTTTACGATCCGTTACGCGGATCATATAAAAATAAACATTTGTTCTTTAATTAAAGAAGCCAATGATTACAAATATTAAAACTTTAATATCCAGTTCAAAGGATAATTGTGAAACTATTTTTAAAAAAGCTCATCTTTTCATAAAAGGACTTTTAAGTCAGATCGAAATCAAATCTAATATCCACACTTGATTTTTAATTAAAGAAGTCAATGGTTACAAATATCAAAATTTTAATTTCTTATTGGAAGAACAAATAAATGTTTTCACAAAGCTCCGTTTGTCATAAAATAAGTTTTATATCAGATCAGAAGCAAATATTTGTTTTTTATTTATAAACACATTATAGATAATTACAAAAATCAAGAATTTAATATCCAATTCGAATGACAATATTGTGCAGATTATTATGAAAAAGCTCAACTTTTCATAAAATAGCTTTTAAAGGAAATCAAGGGTAAATAAAATATTTTCACTTCTGTTTTAATTAAAGAACCGCAGATAAGTGATTACAAATATTAAAATGTGTGTACTTCTAATGGAACAATATTGTAAAACCCATTTTCAAGAAAGTTAACTTGTCGGATTGGAATCTATTTAACCAAAGCCATCTTAATAAATCAAGCCTCCATGTTCAAAACGAACTTTTATTAGTGAGTCTAAAATGACAAAAATAATCGCTCTCTTCATACATTTTATATGGAGAGACATGATTTTCGTTTATAGAAATATTTGAATGAAAAGTAACTCAAAATTATAATTTTTTGTAATCAATTGAAACTATAAACATTGGTTTTCACCTGACTTGAAGGATTTTTCTGTGGGGTTTTCCATTTTATTGTATTAATTAAAGTAAAATAAGATACTTTATTCTCTAATAAAGCTCAAATAGAAATAGAATAAAAATTTGTAAGAAAGGGACATTGTGTACATAACCAACAAAATAATTTATTCCCATCAAACAAATAAACCAAAAGAAGAAAACATCAATGTTTTTTTTTAAAATGGAACAAACATAACGATCATAAAACAACGGAAAAAACGAGAAAAAATATATGAACACAATTTTTTATTTCATAGCAACAACAAAAAGTAATCGCATAAAAAATAATATTGAGAGCGTTATCAAATTGTCCCTCTCCTAATCCTAATTGACATATTGTATATAAATTATGTAACCTTTTGTAACCTTCAAAACAAAATACAACATTTTATCATTTATTTGATACGATCAATATTTTTATTTTGGCTTAATAAGAAATTTCCCAGCGTTTATCCGATTATTCTCCTAAATTTTAATTTATCGTAGTTATCATAATTTTTATACATATTTTTCGATGTTTAGATTTTGAATCGAACTATTTTATTTCTGTGTTGGAGTGAATGCAGTATATTGAAAGAGAGTATTAGAATATATCAGATATATATTTGTATATACAAATTTAAAAGCGCAAATAAATTAAATTAATGACAATTTTATAATCATAAAAATTATGTTTAATTAATATAATTTCGAAAAATAACCCTGGCCATCACTTAATTCAATTCTTTATCTATTACTTTATGTAATAAAATATTAAAAGCTCTCACTATTAATAGTTGAACAATTCAAAATAAATTTGTATGTTTTGCCATGGGATTGCATAGACTTCCTTGTAAATTACACATATTTTGGGTAACTAAAAAAAGCTCGATTGAAAATATCGCTCAACATGGAGGCTTTATATATTAAGATGGCTTTGGTGTTATTTAATTACCAAAGGAGATGATCAACAAATATTAAATTATTAATTTCCAATTAGGACAATTGTGAAAGTTTTTTACAAAAACCTCATCTTTTATAAATGAAATTTTTGTTGGAATATTAACACTTTGTGCTTTAACTAAATAATTCGATGGTCGCAAATTTCAAATATAAGTTTTCGAAGTGGAAGGGCCACTTTTTTCAATTAGAATAATTACGCTTGTTCTTTAATTTAAAAGCAAATCATTATGATTATTAAACATTTAATTTTCAATTTGACGGGCAGACATGAAACTTGTTTCAAAACGCTCATTGTTCCATAACATAACTTATATGTTGGATCGGAAACAAATATTTATTCTCATTAAACAAACAGATAATTCAAAAATCTAAAAGTTGATTTCCAATTCAAAGAACAATAATGTGAAACTTTTTTAAAAGCTTCATTTTTCAAAAAATAGCTTTTATGTCAGATCAGAGTGAAATAAAATATTTTCACTCGTTTTTTAATTATAGAAGCACATGATTACAAAAACCTAAGCTTTTAGGACAATTGTAAAACCTTTCTTAAAAAGTTCTTCTTATCATAAGTAAAACGTTCAACGACAATTGAAAGTTTTAAAAAAAAAAAAAAGCTCAACTTTTCATAAAATGAGATTTTTGTCATCAAATAAAATATTTAATTATTTTATAATTTACAAATATCAAAAATGTAAATTCCAATTGTGAAAGATATTTGCCAAAAGCTCAATTTTTCGTGATAGAACTTTTATGTCGGATCAGAATCTATTAAAATGCTTTAGTTAACTCTATTCAAATATTTTAGTCTACATATATCGGAGAGTTATAACCGATATTGATCCGAAGTTTCAACCATTGAGGTTACTGTACTCGGCGAAAAACAAGGTATATTTAAGATCACTTAAGAACGTTAAGTTTAACGGTACTCGTACATTTGTTGAAAATGTAAAAAAACGTAGCAGGTTTTTTAGCATACATATTCGAATAAGGTGTGTTTAGTCCCTCGAATTTGGGACTATAAATTTTATAAAAAAATTTATTTCACGTGCTAGAATTAGTGCTAACAAGATTTATATAGTGCCAAAGTGCACTTAGGTGCAAAATTTATTTTTCTGAGGCTAAAATAAATTGGATAGTGTTAAACCTGGTACTGAAAATGCTGAATTAGCAGCACCGATTGGAGCACGCAATTTATGCAAGAAAGTTGTGAATCAATGTATTCCCTGTTTCAGAAATAAACCAAAATTGTCACAAGAAATAATGGGTAAATTACCTGCCGATCGGGTCATTCAATCAAGACCACTCTCAATAGTTGGCATAGATTTTTGCGGGCCTTTCTTCGCTAAACCAAAAACAAGACCAACATCTAAAAGTAAAATATATATTTGTCTATTTATCTGCTTCGAGGTTAAAGCTACCCACTTAGAAATTGCGACGGATTTGTCCTCCCAGTCATTACGCAGATTTATTGCAAGACGCATAACGCTACAAATTTTATTGGTTGTCGTGCTGAATTATAAGAATTAAGGAATGTATTTGTATCCGAAAAGTTTTCAAATGAAGCCAAAATATTTTGCGCAACTAGTCACATATAGAATGGCTTACAATTCCACCACGATCTCCCCATTTCGGTGAGCTATGGGAATCTGCTATAAAAAATGCCAAGTGGCACATGAAAAGAGTAATTGGTTTACGTTCAATGACACTAGAAGACTATTACACTTTAATTTGTCAAGTTGAATGTCTTAACTCAAGGCCATTGACAGCAATTTCTAATGATTCAACTGATTTTACAATTTTATCGATCTTAACACCAATAGGCTATCTATATATCAAATGATACAAGTTCCAAGATTTCTGGAAGCGTTGACACGTTGAATATTTAAATGAGCCTCAGAAACGTTATAAATGGCAAAAACCTTCAAACGATAATTATAAGATTGGATCTTTGATTCTTGTGCAAGAAGACAATATACCACCGATTCATTGGATTATGGGCCGAATAATTGATACACATACAGGATGTGATAATCGAATTTGATTACTAAAGTCAGTGTTTTACCACTTGAATGGAAATAAGAAATATTAAGACAAATTTATTTAAAGAAGTCATGGTAGTTTGCATGTGCCCAATGTCCAATCAACCTTTATTTGTCTAAAACATATATTCACCCCGTTTTTCCAAACGGACATTAGTTATAATGTGCAGACATTTATATTTTTCTCCCACTCTACCATTATAATTCAAAGCTCTAAATTACTCGTATATATAGATCCAAAGCATTTACGAGAGAAAAATAATAATTTCGGGTAGATAATCAATTCCTAATTTTAATTAATTCCATTTATAAAAACTTGGACGCCTTCAAGTATGTTGGACCTGTTCCATATAGTTTTCAATTTAATTCTATATATGTACATATTCTAATTGTTCCCAATCGATTAAGTATCGAGACCATCGAACAAGAACTTATCGATTACGTGACAAACATATTGATTACGTACGAGACGTACAATAAATATATTATGTGCGGACATGGTCATGTACACATATGTAAATAATTCGAACCAGGACATAACATAAAAATGAGAGAAAAACGGTTTTGAATTTTCTGTGTGTGCGTGCGACATTGAGAAAATGGTATTTGATTTTCAATTTTTATTAACATATATAATGACGTAATGTTGAATGGACTAATGTCTAGATGTCTTAATTAATTATGTATGTACGAGTACATATATAAATGACTTTTTATTTTCATAAATTGTAAAAATCTATAAATATTATAGTTTCTATATATAATACAGAACATACCCTATTTGAATTGATTGACAGACGTATACACATTATGTATAGGTTTTCGAAACGTATAATTACTTTATGTGGTTTTGTTGTACGATATATCGTTTCAAATTCCATTTGATGTCGCAGTCTGTGTATATTGTGCCTATACCAACTTCGTCTTTGCTGCGATTAGGGTATACAATTATTATTTATTAATGATTTTGGTGTCAGTTTTGGTAAAATAGTTTGTAATTTGGTTGTGTTAAAACTTTTTATTTGGTGTTAAGTGATATTGTTGATGGCGGTAACGTATTAAGTTTCGGCTTTATTTTTGGTTGGTTCCGTTAGTTTTACAAGTTTTATAAGAATGATGGATTCTTAAGATAGAGATAAAATACAAAGAATCTGAAATGGGCCTGAACTTCTGGAATGACAAAATTCATGTCAAATGAAATGAAAGTTCACAAAATTCCATTCAAGCTGATTTAATTTAATCTTTGAAACATAAAGAAAACATTGAAGAACTTTTGAATTTTTAGGCATAGAACTCAATTAGCTCGCTCGCGATCACGGAAGTTTTTCGAAAGGTCCTGGAAATTATATAATTAGAATGCCAGGTTTAACAAACACCCGAGCTAATGCAACACTTTTATACAATACACCTTCTGGAGGTAATGGAACAGGTGAAAAAATTGAAAATATTAAATAACATATGAAATTTTGGGCTTAAAGCTCAACTGGCTTGTTTAGTGTGCCAAGCTAAGAAACACTCAAATTTATAAACAAAAAATTACAAATTTGACTCTGGAGGCGAAACAGGTGAAAAAATTGAAAAACATATGAAATTTTGAGTTTAAAACCCAATTGGCTCGCTTACGATCCCTGAAGTTATTTTTAAATAAACAGGAAATTATGGTGCTAATGTGCCAAATAAAAAAACGTCCGAGCTAATTCGACACTTTTCAAAATTGGCTTTTAAGGCGAAACAGGTGAAAATATTGAAAAACATAAAAAAATTTGGACTTAAAGCTCAACTGGCTCGCTCACGATCGTTGAAGTTTTTTGAAAGGAACATAGATTTATGGTGTTAGTGTGCTAAGTTTAAAAACACTTGAGCTAGACACTTTTATACAATAGTCTGTGGAGGCAATGGTATAGGAAGAAAAATTGAATTTTTTTTAGAAGACTTCAAATTTTTGGCTTAAAGCTCAATTGGCGAGCTCACGATCATTGAAATTTTTTGGAACCAACATCAAATTATAGTGGTAGTGTGCCAAATTTGAACCCTATATGGAGGTAATTCGCCAGATTTAAAAAAATTGGCTCTGGAGACGTAAAAAGTAAAAAATTTAAAAACATATGAAATGTTGTGCTTAAAGCTCAATTGGCTTGCTCAAGATCGTTGACGTTTTTTGAAACAAACAGGGAAATTTGGTGTTAGTGAATTTTTGTTATGTAGCTATTTTTTCGTGATATTTGTATGGTACAAAATTCTGGTGTGATAGTGATTTCCTGGCCTGATAATTAACATAAATAACGGTAGTTTTGGTGCTGTCACATCGGTTTTCTAGGATATATTCTCGGCGATTACAATTAATGGCCAATTTCGTTCTAGTTTCTGACGTTAACATTTTATTTTAAGTATTTCCATCAAATCCCTTCATATTTTAAAGCATTGACTTTTTTGGGTGTTCCGAACAATGATTTCAAAAACTAAAATTATAGAAAATATCTGGTTAGGTTGAACGTTATGACATCACAAAACTGAATTTTTACAGATTGGTTTACTTGTAAATGTTCTTCGTACTTCGGACAGAATCTGAATCATGAACAATTATGAATCAATAAATATTTTACAACTTCATAGAAAATTGTTGAAGATCTCTCAAAACAGTTAAAACAAAAAGTGGAATTTTGAATTGGCCCTTCTACAGGGGAGAAATAATTTGTAAATCCTGTTCTTATTTGAAACGCTTTATTTTGTTGGACGAGGCCAAAAGTTGATGATCCGAATAAAACTCACTCATATGTTATTTTTTGTACGGTAATCAGGAAAAAGTCTCATGAAATTTTTCGTGAGCCGAAATGTTACGTCTCCAATAGGAACGAATGGTAAAGAATTCGGTTCAGATGTAGGTAATTGCAGCCTTCTCCCAAACGTACAATTTGCAAAAATGGTTCAATCACTGAAGTTTATACCTTGGGAGGCATCTTCTCCAGCCATGAGAACCCATTGAGATTGCTATGTTTTCGAATAACGGTGCATTTGAATCAACAGCTACAATACAATTTGGGAAATGCCATCTACTATTAAATTTCTTTGACTTTTCCTGAATTTAGTAAATGATGTTCTCAAACCAGACCCACTGCCAACTCGTACTGCCAACAAATTCAGGTAATTGTACCCCAGGTCGTAACACAGCTAAGCAGCTGACAAATCCACCCTCTAACAAGGCTGACTCAACGGATTCTGGGATGAGCCAATCATTGTTTAAAAGCCCTTTTGGGCAACCCAACCAATTTGGACAAAACCCCAGGGTGCCAAGATCACCACCACCATTAGCAAATACATTGAAAAGGGATAAAGCAAAACTGCGCACTAAGATTTACGAAAGAGAAAAGTTAATGTTAAATCGAAATAAAGATCTCAAAAACTTACAGCGAGAAAACAAGGAGTTAAAAGATGCTCTAAATGTAGTAATATCTGAGAAAGAAATCAGTAAGGTACAGCAATAAAATGATACCAATGATCATATAGAGGTTATGTATGAAACAGACGAGGAAGAACTCAACAGAGAAACGGGATGGATTCTGAACTGTAACAAAAAAAATAAGAAACGCAAGATGAGTAAATCAATCTAAAGTCTATAATTGCAATAATTATCAGAGTATAAGAAACATCATGAACAGCAATCGGTTAAAATTTCAAGCTAGAGCGTTAAATAGTGGTGATCTCAAAATAAATCTCCCAGATGGTGATAGCTATAGATGGTTAACAAGAACACTTAATGGAGAATAGACAACATAGTATTCCTAAGAAGATAAACAGACCAGGCAAACCAAAGTTATTGTTAAGAAACTACATGCTTCATGCAAACCAGAAGAGATAAAAGAGTATGTTTTGGAGAAACGATACAAATTTAACGAAGTTAAACAGCTGCTAAATAGAGGTGACAGAATACATCTTCCATTATATATGTTATTTTTTGAAAGAACAGAAGACATTAAAAATATTTATGCAATCAGCGAAATACTCCATATAAAAGTGCAAATAGAAGCAGTTAAAAAATCTAAACCACAGTGCAAAAAGTGCCAAATCTACGGACACACGCAAAACTTTTGTAATAAGGAGCCCAGATGCATGAAATGTGTAGGGAAACACCGTATGGCTGAATTCATGAAATGTGTAGGAAAACACCGTACGGCTGATTGTATACGAAACAAAAAGAAACCCCACCAAACTGTGTCAATCCAGCCAACTACAGAGGTTGCATTGATGGTTATAAAAAAGCTGAAAATTTTTGCAAGAAAACAAGGGAAACTTCAATAAGTACCAGGCCAGATATCAAACTCAGCCTCAATAAAAAATATCCCCAAAGTTAAGACCACACCAAACATTAAACAAGCTATCAGAAACTAACAACAGCGTGGAAAAGTACTAAAACCACAAACAAAAAAATAGTTGGCAAATGCTACCCAAATGGAAATTAAATCACTAGTTATATAGAGAAGAGAAGTACCCGAAGGGAATGGCAACGTACACGAGACCCAGCCGTCAAAAATAGATTAAATTTCAGAGAAATACGGGAACTTAAAATTAAATCAATAAATTAATGCCTACAATCTATCACCGACGATAAAGATAGTAATTCTTCATTGTGGAAAGCAACCAAATGTTTGAAAAGGCCAGTTATGCACATACCACCAACAAGAACAAATAATGGTTGCCTGGCTAAAATCAAAGAAGAAAAAGCAGAAATGTTCGCGGATTATCTCGAGCGTACCAAATTAACAACACTTAATCAACGGGATATACTGATTGAAAACCATAGAACTATCCTGCGAGACAGGAAATCCCATTTACTAATGCTTAAGAAGTGAAACAAGGAATTAATGAACCATGTAGTACTGGAGAGATTCTCAAACAACTACCTAAGAAAGCTATTAAAAAAATATCGGACATGATGAATGCATTAAGTCCCTTTATCTTGGAATTTGCGGAAGTAGTAATGATACCTTAACCAGGTATAAGCCACCAAGTTAATTAATCTCGTACAGGCCAATATCACTTCTTCCAATTATGTCAAAACAGTTTGTCTCTATTATTAAAACGAATTAAACCAGAACTTGTAAAATCAGGAGCTGTTCCGTCCCATCAGTTTGGATTTAGAGAAAAACTCTCCACAATCGGTCAAGCCCATAGAATAACAGATTTAATAGAAAAATCCTTCGAGGAAACAAAAATTTGCTAAGCCATATTTCTGGACATAGCGCAGGCCTTTGCCAAAGTCTGGATAGATGGTTTTATTTAAATTGGAAAAAACTCTGCCATTTGAGTATTGCGAACTGCTAAAGTCATACTTGAAAAGGGGATACTTTAGAGTTAAACAGGAAGGAGTTTACTCCGCAGCATAAAAGAATGTAAAGCAAGAGTCCCGCAGAGGAGTGTCTTAGGGCCATTCCTTTTCGTACTGTTTACAATCGACTTATCGTCACGTTTATGATACTGAAGTGGAGAATTAAAGTGAATAGATCGAAGTCTACTCACATTAACTTCACTAATAGATCAATAGAACCACTACCTGTGACTCTCAATAATATTACTGTACCACATGCAAATCAAGCATGATGCAAAGTTAAAGTGGAAAGTACACGTGAAAAAGAAAGCAGAAGAGCTTCAATTAAAATATAAACACCCCTTGGTACACTCGTAATTGTGACCTTCATAGAAATCTCGGAATAGACACAGTCGTAAGTGAAATAAAGAAGTGTGCTCAAAAACACCAGGAGAGGCTCCATCATCACCCTAACATGGAAGCTGCAAGACTACTTCATCAAGAGGGTATCATAAGAAGAGTCAAAACACTAAAACCTTTTGAAGTGCATTATTATTATATTGTCAGGGTCAACCGCTGTTTGTCAATGAAGGTCGACCATCTAATGCATCTAAACACGTTTCAGTGACGTTTCAAAAAAATTCAATTTAATATTTACAGATCTCCTACTGTACGTTAATAATTAAATTTAATTGATACATCAGGCAAGTTTTATTGTATGTTTCAAATACGCCGCTTTATTGTTGTTTTCTATATATTGTTAATGTACTCGAGTAAGTTTTAACTAAATTAAATTGATTGTTCGCGAATTATAATGCAATTCATTCAAACTATAAAATTCGATTCAGATGATACCCATGCATATACAAGCGTCGTATACATGTAAATACTTGCATCGACTCAATAATGTGACAGTTTTATATCTATATAGTATATACTCGTCTGTACGTATAAAATGAATATAAATCCGGATTACAATTTTAAAATCCTTTAATATCCTTTTTTAATTCCTGTATATGTACGGGTTTAATAGTTGTTTTTGTATACAACAGATCGTTGTTAGATTTAACTTTGGATTATCCGCATATACTCGCATATGCATGAGAGAATGGGATTGTTACAAAATATAATTGGTATCGCAATAAAAGGTGTTTGATGACCAACACCCTTTTTTACAGGTTAGGGTCCGACCAAGAAAAGAATTTAACTCATCCAATTGCTTTCAAATACATTTTACAACCTTATGGGAATCGACTTAAATTAAACTCAAATTCTGAAACGAGTAGACGTTGTGGTATTAATTATAAGCCAAACCACACAAACTTAAAACAAAGTTCAAATCAAATGTTGAAACCTTCAAATTCGGAAACATGTAGAGGTTCAGAAATTCTTGAACATTGATATCGAAAATAAGATAAAATAAGATTTGACATTTCGAAGATAAAGCAATTAGTTTTGATAATAATTTTCCCTTTGCTTTTGTAACACTCCATTCAAATCAAATTAAGTAAATATTTAAACCTTAATAGTGAAACCTGGTTTACCATTTTGATGGTATGGAATTTTTGAAAATGTTCATAAATGATTAAAAATGCTAACTTTAGTAAAATTATAATTCAACATTAAGCCTCTCTCGAATTCAGAATTAGTGAAACGCCGAAAAATTCGATAAAACATTTACGAATTAAAGGTGGACTAACAGCCTTATTTGTAGCGTAGTACGACAAGTGTAATCTTCCCTACTCACAGGACACTGCCTTTTTGGAGAACAAGCTAGGTCTGGATGCAAATGACTCCGACCATTAGCACACGGAAGGTTTACACATATAGGTAGGTACATACTGGACAGTCTCTGGACTTTTACTGTAGAGACTGAACTGGATGGCGTCTCAGTCATTGTCAAGGTTGCCAAGGGCTACCCCCAGGGGGTGTACTTTCGCATCTGCTGTGGCTTTTGGTCATTGACGGTTTAGTGGTTATGCTACAGGAATCAGGCTTAATTGCACAGAGTTCTGCTGATGATCTTGTCTTAACAGTTTCAGGCAAACACCTGCCGACTTAATGCAGCAGGCCTTAGATATTGTGAAGGCATGGTGCATTGACAAGGGTCTGCACGTCAACCCATCTAAGACAGATTTAATTGTCTTTACTAGGCGTAGGAATGGTCTGGATCTATCCGTTCCTTCTCTCTTTGGGAAACCGATTACCAGATGTAACCAAGTCAAGCACCTTGGTGTTATCTTAGATAGCAAACTTTCCTGGAAACTTCATCTTGATTCCAAACTACAAAAATATGGCAGGAGCTATTTTGGCAATGTAGAATGGCTTTTGGAAATCCTAGGGTCTTACACTCAGAATGTAGTTTTTCATTTATAAATCTTTGGTCTCACCGATATTATCTTACGCTTCTGTTGTGTAAACTTAATAGTCTTCAAAACACGGCTTGTAGGGCTGTTACTGGAGCTATCTCCCCGATTCCACTTCTTGCTATGGAGTTCATTTTTTTCTTGCCCCAGTTACACACCTTTATTCGTGGCACTGCTTCTTGTGCAGCGTTTCGCTTGAGGTGCATTGGGGCCTGGAATGTTTCTCGGTTCTATCGTGAGAGTGTTAATGATAGATCACCTGGATACAACTTCTCCAACTTATGAAAGGTGGTTTATCCATCAAGGGATTTGTTGTTTTCGGAGGATTTTCTCTAAGTAGATCTGAATGGTTCCACAAGTGGTGAAAAGGAAGTAAGATCCTGAAGTATATTACAAATTCACAATGAACCGTTACCGATCTTCGCAGACATCCTAACCAAACCTAACCGTAATTGAATATTTAAAATTAATTTGTAAAATTCTCTTAACTTAATATAAATTCCAAAAATTGAATAACACACAATGCGGGCATATCTATTTTAGTGTTCATCAAATTTTAGGAATTAGGAATTCATAGAAGCAAAATTATAATGAAAATCTCACAGAACAATTAAATGCTCATAAAGTCAGAATTTTTTAAATTCAAAACTAACCACCAACCATAGTTTTGGAATCGGTGAAAATTTCGAAAATTTGAAAACACCTAAATTAACTTAATTGATTTTCTAAAATTTTAGTAATGCCTAACGAAAGTAGCCGCGATGTGCCCTATCTTCAAGAAGGAAGACTTGAAGTGTCAGAATTATCGCGGTATAGCGCTCCTTTGCACAGCATACAAGTGACTCTTCTACATTATATTGGATAGAATTACTATCACCCCTCTAGCGGAGGGCCTTGTTGGTGACTATCAAGGAGGATTTCGCCCGAATCGATCAGTCACTGATCATGTCTTTTCGCTGTGGATGATTCTATCTAAATATTATGAGACTTCCATTCCCGTACCTCAAGTATTCCTAGTTTTCGCAGGCCTATGACTCGATCAATCGAGAGAGTTTGTGGTCTGCGCTGGAATACCTAGGTATGCCAACCAAATTGGTACGATTGTGTAGAATGACAGTGACACAGTCTCAATGCTGTGTTAAACTTGAGAACAGGCTATCAAGAATTTTTGCAGTTAACTGGGGTGTTGGCCAATGAGATGCTCTGTCCCCGATACTCTTTAATGTCAAGTTGGAGTACATCTTTCGTAACTCTGAGACACCTCAGCGCAACATCTTATATCGCCAGTTCAATCAGGTGCTTGATGACATATGCGTGATTGAAATGAATAGCAACGGAGTGAAGGAAATATTTGATCCGCTTGTAGAGTTTTCAGATTCTGTTGGACTCCAGATCAATGATTCCAAAACGAAATACATGATTACTGGTTATATAGGGGCAATGGCACACCAGATCAGGCCCGTTGTTATGTTTGGATGTGAAAGTTGCGCGCTAATGGATGAGTACGAGAGATCCCTCCTTACATTTAAGAGAAAAGTCATCCGTGTGACTTACGGCCCAAAACGCGAAGTAGATGACACATACCGAGCTCTGGACAATATCGAGATCTGATGAAGATCCCCGAAATTGTGCATGTAATAAGATCTCAGCGAGTACGCTGGCAGCGATCTCTGAAACGAGAGCCCCCATATGGTAGACGCAGAGGTCGTCGCAGCCGACGATGGCTCCACGGTGTAGAGAATGACTTGGCTTCATCAGGTTGTCTAGGACAGTATGAAGACCAAGCCCAGGATCGAAACCGTTGGAGCCAGATTGTTGGCGCAGTAAGGGGCCAGTAATGGCCTTTAAACACTGTATTATTATTATTATTAGAGACCTTTAGAGGGTTTTAAAACAAGAGCAAAGAAATAACTTTAGTATAGCACAGTATACTGCAGAAAATCCACGCCAAATCAGAGATGATTGTGGATAAACCTCCGCAAATTATCATAAATTAGAACCACTGGTAAAAAAACACTTATATTTGTTATGCAAATCAGCTGTGTGATGGGCGGTGCTTATTTATTTGATTAAAAATTACATTGCTCATCAACGTATAAGTTTGTGATCACGAACCCGAAATAAATCCATGTCATCAGCACGCCACGCAACAGGTAGATTATGTTGTACATATTTGAAAATGCCATTTCATAGATATTCTAGGTCATGATTTGTATATCGATTATTTTAATTTTGTATTCGTGAAGCAACTGAATATATGTTCCATTAAAATGTATAAAAAAAGAAAATATTCACTTGAATTTTTTAATCGGAAATGACGTCAGCACAGAAATATAAACCGACCGCAAGAAAAACACAATTTATTATAAATTCGCCTTCAAATGCTTTCTTCCTGATGTATGTACTGCGCCAACGTCCAATTGGTGTATCCATTTCGAATAAGGCGGTATACATGTATGCAATAAATATTTATGTAAGAAAACCAACAAAACAGGGTAAAATAAGACAGAATTGTATAAATATGAACGTTATAAGGTGAGGTGAAATTTAAAGGCATAACAAAGTAAATTGATTGTCTTTATGTTTGAATTACGTAATGATTGTGCAAACAGAGCTACACCTTTTTATTCTGGGCGCACAGAGCAGTGTAGATAGGTAAACAACAAAAATGATACAATTCTTAAATGTATGTGTGTGTATGTATGTATATATATATATACGTAGGTATAGGGTAAGTACGCATCAACCTTGTGATTGCATAATTAATTATTTATTTCTAATTTACATAATAACATCGCTTCAGGTGGAACAACTCAAATTAGATCCAATTAATTAATTAAAAAAGTAATTTTCCATACACAATGATTTCCTTAACACGCGTCAATAAAATATGTATATGTATAGCTGATTCGAATTTGTTTACCTCCACAACATCCCTTAATCAGAATGCCGTTTTATTCTGATTTATTTATACAACATATGTAGAACAAAACACAGCATGTGCAAATCCACACTAAGCTTATTGTCTCGAAAATATTCAAGGATTTTCTTTTTATGTATACGCACGCACTTCACATTTCTCTTTTACATTTTCCATCCACATTAAAATCACGCACAAACCACTCAAATAAATTTCCCCGCAATTTTCCGTTACGGTAAATCATAAATGAAAAATAACGCACCGGTATAAATTAAATTTTAATTACAAACAACTTATTTTGTACATGATATCGGTACACATAGCATATTATAGAAAAACAGAATTTAATTATTAATTTTTTTTTTAATTAAAATGTTCACCACGAGGCGTCCACATCATAAATTAAAAGTAAATTGTTTGTATATTTTATAAATATTAACTTGATTTAATTTAAATAATTTCTACAACACAGTTTTTATTATTAAATAATACAATTATTATTATGATTATAACAAGAATTCGATTTGTGTATTGTTTATGCAGCCGATTAAAACTACTTTGAAAGTTTTCTTTTTACTACTACAGTAGTAGTGTTCTGGTTTGTTAGTGGTTAGTAAAATAAAAATAAAAATAAAAGACACAGACAAACGTGGAGAAAAATAAAAAACCGAAATAGTAATGAAAATAACGACTATAAACACGCGGTATGTATTTAGTGGAGTAGTATACGACGGTAAGTAAATTAGTAATTAGTATTTGTTGTATATGTATGTGCGAGTATGTATGTACACTATATTTCTCGTGTGTACGTTAAAATAAAATTTTGGGAGAGCAATAAGTGTAATTGGTTAACGATTAAATGTGTTGTGTGTATGTATAACCGAAAAGTATTAGAAAAACGTGCGGCTGGGGCGACATGCTTAGTGGAGTGGTGCACGCGACGAGTACATAATCTATTATATATAAACCGAATCGTATATTCATATACATACTCATATATGATTGTGAATGCGTTTTGTTTGATTTTCATTTTTATTTTACTACTATATATACACATATTTTGTTAGTACATTTAAAACAAAACAAAAATTTGGTGTCGAAAATTCAGTGTCAAGTTAACTCGAATCTTGCGTGGTTCTGATATAAGTAAACTGAGGTAAAATTATAATGGAAATTGTTTAACAACAGGTATCGCGTAGAAGATTTCAATAATATTGTGACGTCATTACAAAAATTAAAAATCTTTAAGATTTTGTAACAGGTTTATATACAGCCACGTATTAACTAATCGCAAAGCTTATAATTAATTGGGTTGGAAAAAATATTTGCTAAATACTACCACAGAAATTTTTTTTTATATTGCTGCGATCGTGGTGACATCTCTATTTGGGTAGAGGCACTATCGTAAATGTAAACTATTATAAAGTAGATGTGTCTAGACTATTCGAGAATAGTCTAGACACTCTCGAAGATTGTGGATTATTCTAGAAGGTTAGAATATTTGGTATAAATACGAGATACAATTTTAGGAGATAGTAAATAAATGAATTTAGTGTTATCTAGAATTTACATCGTTTATTTTATTCACAATCCAGTGATCTAACCTTGTATGTGACAAGGCGAAATCGTAACAAATGGTGACAGCGATGCGGGATTGTGAATTAAGAGATGATTCTAGACGTTAAAGATTTCCGAATTAAAGGAGTTGGAGCGGCGTGCTTTGTCAACGGAAAGTTAGACAAATTTATTAAAGCAACGATTATTTCAAGCATTGGAGATGGATGGTATTGATCTGGCTAGTTTCAATTTTGACGAATCAACATTGTCCTACCACGCAGAAGAGGACGAACGGGATGAAGGTGCAGTGGTTGGAGCAGTACTGGTACAATCGGAAAATTTCGATATGGCGCAGTTATTGGCTGCTATTCCAATTTGGAAATAAAACAATCTATTGAAAAGTCAAGGAGAGTTAAATCATAAAATTGATTAATCATTTGATCAATCCAATCAGCTTTATGGAGCATTCAATCGGCGAGATCAATAGTAAAATGGAGAAAATACAATAGGCGGTTCAACTGGTTGAACAGAAAACTGACAAACTGACATTGAAAAAAAAAACAAAGTTCTTGAAGGCAATGGAAAATTGCAAGCAGAAGTGGAAGAGTTTCAAGAGAAAGAAACTTTTATCGAAGTTAACGGAACAGCGTCGCCAGTATCTCAGCCAATTCAAGCGATGAAATGTAAACCACCAATATTCGATGGGACAACAACTTTCGCAGTTTTCAAATTTCAATTTGAGACAACGGTCAATCAAAACTGTTGGAACGACGCAAATCGTGGAACAGCGCTAATAGTAGCTCTTAAAGGTGAAGAGGCTGAGACATTGCAGACTATTCTGTAACATGACCGAAATAATTTCAGCGAGAAAACGAAGGCGCTGGATCGAAAATATGAAAGTAACCATAAACAAGAGATGTATCGTATAGAACTAAAGAGTCGATGGCCGTGAAGTAAGATGGTGAAGCCCAAGATCGCGTTTAACAGTTACAGGTGATATTGACGGAAAGAATGTTGTCATAACCCTAGATACAGGAGTAGCTGGAACGTTTCTACGAAAAGATCTAATTAAAGGAGGAATACAACCAGTGGATGGGTTGAAATTATGAACGGCCACAGGCGAGGGTGCAAGGGTCATAACGGGCAAGAAGATTGTAACGATAAGAATTGGCAATACTCAGTTCTAACACGAAGTACTAGTCGCAAATATAGTGGATGAAGTCATCTTGAGGATGGACTTCATGAGGGCGAATGGTTTCGTGATGGATGTGTGTGGGGCAGGGAGTATTGGATTGCAATAGATTCGAGTTGCCACTACGTATAGATGATACCAGAGCAACAATCAGGGGAGCAGTAGTGGATCAGCGGAAAGAGCGTTCAGCGAACTCAGAAACAGTTGCACGGGAGAAAATACGGATGCCAGATAAACGAATGAAGGGTTGCAGTGATGTGCACGGAAATAACAGTAGTTTCAAAGAAAGAAATTTAATATGCGTTACTACCTGCAACAGAAGAGGGGTTTATTCAAAAGGATAAACGACGTGGTTTACCGAATTAGGAAAGGACAGAGAGGAAAACTGAAGGTGGTCCACTAGTCTAGAGCGATTAGCGCTCTGTAGGGGCGGTGAGTTGGATCCTGTTCGGGACGAATCAGGATTAGGCAGGGGTAATGTTTCGAGCGTGGCGACATCTCTATTTAAGTAGAGACACTATTGTAAATGTAAACTGTAATAAATAGATGTGTCTAGACTATTCAGGAATAGTCCAGTTAAGTTAAATAAGCGAATTATGGAAATTAGTGTTTCAATCCCCAAATAGTTTAAAACCACCATGGTTACTTTTCGGCATATTTTAAATAAATTGCACTTAAAATTAAGGAAGAAATCAAAGAGACATCATATTTCTGAAGCAAATATTAAACGAAAAAGCACCAGTAAAATTATCACACAGTCCATGAAACATGCGGTCCATCTAACAAATGCAGAACGTTAGCGTAAAGTTCAGTGTATACTTGTCTGTATTCGCAAAAAAATGAAATTTCAAGAATAAAATAACGTAACGTTCAACCAAGTTGAATAAGTTCCTCAAAAATTAGACCAGATTTTGTTGAATTCGATAAATTTTTTAAGGTCATAGACATTGATGGCAATCGAATAATAATTTCAGAAATTTACAAAGAAGCAGACTAAGGTGCATAAAAATTCGATTGTATTTTTAATGCCGTGTTTTCCATACTGGGCATAGTTATTTGTACGACTGTACTACTTTTGCACGCTATGCTATAAGAAAATAAATATCTTATATATACATACACTGTATTGTATTTGTTAATTTTTCTAATTTATTTACATCAAATATAGAAAATAATTTTCTTTGTATGAGTCAGCCTATCCTAAACTGCAGGTTTGATG